>CM067317.1:39859344-40459344 GCA_034231615.1 Meghimatium bilineatum | reverse complement strand
AAGAAAATCAAAAAATATATTTCTAGTGATAAACTATATACATTTATGAAATATGTTGAAAAGTTTGAACAAGAAAATAAAAAAAATATATTTCTTATGATAAACTATATACATTTATGAGATGTGTTGAAAAGTTTGAAAAAGAAAATGAAAAGATATATTTCTAGTGATAATCTACCGGTAGATACATTTATGAGAAGTGTTGAAAAGTTTGAAAAAGAAAATAAAAAAATATATTTCTAATGATAAACTACCGGTAGATACATTTATGAGAAGTGTTGAAAAGTTTGAAAAAGAAAATAAAAAATATATTTCTAATGATAAACTACCTTACCTGTAGATACATTTATGAGATGTGTTGAAAAGTTTGAAAAAGAAAATCAAAAAATATATTTCTAGTGATAAACTAGATACATTTATGAAATGTGTTGAAAAATTTGAAAAAGAAAATGAAAAGATATATTTCTAGTGATAATCTACCGGTAGATACATTTATGAGATGTGTTGAAAAGTTTGAACAAGAAAATTAAACAAAAATATTTCTAATGATAAACTATATACATTTATGAGATGTGTTGAAAAGTTTGAAAAAGTAAATGAAAAGATATATTTCTAGTGATAATCTACCGGTAGATACATTTATGAGATTTGTTGAAAAGATTGAAAAAGAAAATTAAAAAATATATTTCTAGTGATACACTGCTGGTAGATACATTTATGAGATGTGTTGAAAAGTTTGAAAAAGAAAATAAAAAAATATATTTCTAGTGATAAACTAGATACATTTATGAAATATGTTGGAAAGTTTGAACAAGAAAATAAAAAAAAAAATATTTCTATTGATAAACTATATACATTTATGAGATGTGTTGAAAAGTTTGAAAAAGAAAATGAAAAGATATATTTCTAATGATAAACTATATACATTTATGAGATGTGTTGAAAAGTTTGAAAAAGTAAATGAAAAGATATATTTCTAGTGATAATCTACCAGTAGATACATTTATGAGATGTGTTGAAAAGATTGAATAAGAAAATAAAAAAATATATTTCTAGTGATAAACTAGATACATTTATGAAATATGTTGGAAAGTTTGAACAAGAAAATTAAAAAAAATATTTCTATTTATAAACTATATACATTTATGAGATGTGTTGAAAAGTTTGAAAAAGAAAATGAAAAGATATATTTCTAATGATAAACTACCGGTAGATACATTTATGAGAAGTGTTGAAAAGTTTGAAAAAGAAAATAAAAAAATATATTTCTAATGATAAACTACCTTACCTGTAGATACATTTATGAGATGTGTTGAAAAGTTTGAAAAAGAAAATCAAAAAATATATTTCTAATGATAAACTATATACATTTATGAGATGTGTTGAAAAGTTTGAAAAAGAAAATGAAAAGATATATTTCTAGTGATAATCTACCGGTAGATACATTTATGAGATGTGTTGAAAAGATTGAAAAAGAAAATAAAAAAATATATTTCTAATGATAAACTACCGGTAGATACATTTATGAGAAGTGTTGAAAAGTTTGAAAAAGAAAATAAAAAAATATATTTCTAGTGATAAACTAGATACATTTATGAAATATGTTGAAAAGTTTGAACAAGATAATAAAAAAAATGTATTTTTAATGATAAACTATATACATTTATGAGATGTGTTGAAAAGTTTGAAAAAGAAAATGAAAAGATATATTTCTAATGATAAACTACCGGTAGATACATTTATGAGAAGTGTTGAAAAGTTTGAAAAAGAAAATAAAAAAATATATTTCTAATGATAAACTACCTTACCTGTAGATACATTTATGAGATGTGTTGAAAAGTTTGAAAAAGAAAATAAAAAAATATATTTCTAATGATAAACTATATACATTTATGAGATGTGTTGAAAAGTTTGAAAAAGAAAATGAAAAGATATATTTCTAGTGATAATCTACCAGTAGATACATTTATGAGATGTGTTGAAAAGATTGAATAAGAAAATAAAAAAATATATTTCTAGTGATAAACTAGATACATTTATGAAATATGTTGGAAAGTTTGAACAATAAAATTAAAAAAAAATATTTCTATTGATAAACTATATACATTTATGAGATGTGTTGAAAAGTTTGAAAAAGAAAATGAAAAGATATATTTCTAATGATAAACTACCGGTAGATACATTTATGAGAAGTGTTGAAAAGTTTGAAAAAGAAAGTCAAAAAATATATTTCTAGAGATAAACTACCTTACCTGTAGATACATTTATGAGATGTGTTGAAAAGTTTGAAAAAGAAAATCAAAAAATATATTTCTAGTGATAAACTATATACATTTATGAGATGTGTTGAAAAGTTTGAAAAAGAAAATAAAAAAATATATTTCTAATGATAAACTAGATACATTGCTGAAATGTGTTGAAAAGTTTCAAAATCAAAGAAATATTTTTCAAATGATAAATTACATACATTTATGAGATGTGTTGAAAAGTTTGAAAAAGAAAATAAAAAAATATATTTCTAGTGATAAACTAGATACATTTATGAAATATGTTGAAAAGTTTGAACAAGATAATAAAAAAAATGTATTTCTAATGATAAACTATATACATTTATGAGATGTGTTGAAAAGTTTGAAAAAGAAAATGAAAAGATATATTTCTAGTGATAATCTACCGGTAGATACATTTATGAGATGTGTTGAAAAGATTGAAAAAGAAAATAAAAAAATATATTTCTAATGATAAACTACCAGTAGATACATTTATGAGAAGTGTTGAAAAGTTTGAAAAAGAAAATAAAAAAATATATTTCTAATGATAAACTAGATACATTGCTGAAATGTGTTGAAAAGTTTCAAAATCAAAGAAGTATTTTTCTAATGATAAATTACATACATTTATGAAATGTGTTGAAAAGTTTGAACCAGAAAATTTTTAAAAAATATTTTTAATGATAAACTATATACATTTATGAAATGTGTTGAAAAGTTTGAAAAAGTAAATGAAAAGATATATTTCTAGTGATAATCTACCGGTAGATACATTTATGAGATGTGTTGAAAAGTTTGAAAAAGAAAATAAAATAATATATTTCTAATGATAAACTTCCTTTAGATACTTTTATGAGATGTGTTGAAAAGTTTGAAAAAGAAAATAAAAAAATATATTTCTAATGATAAACTTGATACATTGCTGAAATGTGTTGAAAAGTTTCAAAATCAAAGAAATATTTTTCTAATGATAAATTACATACATTTATGAAATGTGTTGAAAAGTTTGAACAAGAAAATTAAACAAAAATATTTCTAATGATAAACTATATACATTTATGAGATGTGTTGAAAAGTTTGAAAAAGTAAATGAAAAGATATATTTCTAGTGATAATCTACCGGTAGATACATTTATGAGATTTGTTGAAAAGATTGAAAAAGAAAATAAAAAAATATATTTCTAGTGATACACTGCTGGTAGATACATTTATGAGATGTGTTGAAAAGTTTGAAAAAGAAAATAAAAAAATATATTTCTAGTGATAAACTAGATACATTTATGAAATATGTTGGAAAGTTTGAACAAGAAAATAAAAAAAAAATATTTCTATTGATAAACTATATACATTTATGAGATGTGTTGAAAAGTTTGAAAAAGAAAATGAAAAGATATATTTCTAATGATAAACTATATACATTTATGAGATGTGTTGAAAAGTTTGAAAAAGTAAATGAAAAGATATATTTCTAGTGATAATCTACCGGTAGATACATTTATGAGATGTGTTGAAAAGTTTGAAAAAGAAAATAAAAAAATATATTTCTAGTGATAAACTAGATACATTTATGAAATATGTTGAAAAGTTTGAACAAGATAATAAAAAAAATGTATTTTTAATGATAAACTATATACATTTATGAGATGTGTTGAAAAGTTTGAAAAAGAAAATGAAAAGATATATTTCTAATGATAAACTACCGGTAGATACATTTATGAGAAGTGTTGAAAAGTTTGAAAAAGAAAATAAAAAAATATATTTCTAATGATAAACTACCTTACCTGTAGATACATTTATGAGATGTGTTGAAAAGTTTGAAAAAGAAAATAAAAAAATATATTTCTAATGATAAACTATATACATTTATGAGATGTGTTGAAAAGTTTGAAAAAGAAAATGAAAAGATATATTTCTAGTGATAATCTACCAGTAGATACATTTATGAGATGTGTTGAAAAGATTGAAAAACAAAATAAAAAAATATATTTCTAGTGATAAACTAGATACATTTATGAAATATGTTGAAAAGTTTGAACAAGAAAATTAAAAAAATGTATTTCTAATGATAAACTATATAAATTTATGAGATGTGTTGAAAAGTTTGAAAAAGAAAATGAAAAGATATATTTCTAGTGATAATCTACCGGTAGATACATTTATGAGATGTGTTGAAAAGATTGAAAAAGAAAATAAAAAATATATTTCTAATGATAAACTACTGGTAGATATATTTATGAGATGTGTTGAAAAGTTTGAACACGAATATAAAAAATATATATTTCTAATGATAAACTATGAGATGTGTTGAAAGGTTTGAAAAAGAAAATTAAAAAATATATTTCTAGTGATAAACTAGATACATTTATAAAATATGTTGAAAAGTTGGAACAAGAAAATAAAAAAAATATATTTCTAATGATAACATATACATTTATGAGATGTGTTGGAAAGTTTGTAAAAGAAAATGAAAAGATATATTTCTAATGATAAACTACTGGTAGATACATTTATGAGAAGTGTTGAAAAGTTTGAAAAAGGAAATTAAAAAATATATTTCTAATGATAAACTACCTTACCTGTAGATACATTTATGACATGTGTTGACAAGTTTGAAAAAGAAAATCAAAAAATATATTTCTAGTGATAAACTATATACATTTATGAAATATGTTGAAAAGTTTGAACAAGAAAATAAAAAAGATATATTTCTTATGATAAACTATATACATTTATGAAATGTGTTGAAAAATTTGAAAAAGAAAATGAAAAGATATATTTCTAGTGATAATCTACCTGTAGATACATTTATGAGATGTGTTGAAAAGTTTGAAAAAGAAAATAAAAAAATATATTTCTAGTGATAAACTAGATACATTTATGAAATATGTTGAAAAGTTTGAACAAGAAAATAAAAAAATGTATTTCTAATGATAAACTATATACATTTATGAGATGTGTTGAAAAGTTTGAAAACGAAAATAAAAAAATATATTTAATAATGATAAACTAGATACATTTATGAAATGTGTTGAAAAATTTGAAAAAGAAAATGAAAAGATATATTTCTAGTGATAATCTACCGGTAGATACATTTATGAGATGTGTTGAAAAGATTGAAAAACAAAATAAAAAAATATATTTCTAGTGATAAACTAGATACATTTATGAAATATGTTGAAAAGTTTGAACAAGAAAATTAAAAAAATGTATTTCTAATGATAAACTATATAAATTTATGAGATGTGTTGAAAAGTTTGAAAAAGAAAATGAAAAGATATATTTCTAGTGATAATCTACCGGTAGATACATTTATGAGATGTGTTGAAAAGATTGAAAAAGAAAATAAAAAATATATTTCTAATGATAAACTACTGGTAGATATATTTATGAGATGTGTTGAAAAGTTTGAACACGAATATAAAAAATATATATTTCTAATGATAAACTATGAGATGTGTTGAAAGGTTTGAAAAAGAAAATTAAAAAATATATTTCTAGTGATAAACTAGATACATTTATAAAATATGTTGAAAAGTTGGAACAAGAAAATAAAAAAAAATATATTTCTAATGATAACATATACATTTATGAGATGTGTTGAAAAGTTTGTAAAAGAAAATGAAAAGATATATTTCTAATGATAAACTACTGGTAGATACATTTATGAGAAGTGTTGAAAAGTTTGAAAAAGGAAATTAAAAAATATATTTCTAATGATAAACTACCTTACCTGTAGATACATTTATGACATGTGTTGACAAGTTTGAAAAAGAAAATCAAAAAATATATTTCTAGTGATAAACTATATACATTTATGAAATATGTTGAAAAGTTTGAACAAGAAAATAAAAAAGATATATTTCTTATGATAAACTATATACATTTATGAAATGTGTTGGAAAATTTGAAAAAGAAAATGAAAAGATATATTTCTAGTGATAATCTACCTGTAGATACATTTATGAGATGTGTTGAAAAGTTTGAAAAAGAAAATAAAAAAATATATTTCTAGTTTGTTTGTTTTTCGTTCGCTCCATTGTAACCATCACGGATATCCGTGCGATTTCCGCCGGGAGCGTGATTACGTTGTGCCACCGTTATGCGCCTTGTAGGCCTAGCACATCCGATTTCGGCATGATATTTCTAGTGATAAACTAGATACATTTATGAAATATGTTGAAAAGTTTGAACAAGAAAATAAAAAAAATGTATTTCTAATGATAAACTATATACATTTATGAGATGTGTTGAAAAGTTTGAAAAAGAAAATAAAAAAATATATTTAATAATGATAAACTAGATACATTTATGAAATGTGTTGAAAAATTTGAAAAAGAAAATGAAAAGATATATTTCTAGTGATAATCTACCGGTAGATACATTTATGAGATGTGTTGAAAAGTTTGAAAAAGAAAATAAAAAAATATATTTATAATGATAAACTACCTTTAGATACATTTATGAGATGTGTTGAAAAGTTTGAAAAAGATAATTAAAAAATATATTTCTAATGATAAACTAGATACATTGCTGAAATGTGTTGAAAAGTTTCAAAATCAAAGAAATATTTTTCAAATGATAAATTACATACATTTATGAAATGTGTTGAAAAGTTAGAAAAAGAAAATCAAAAAATATATTTCTAGTGATAAAATATATACATTTATGAAATATGTTGAAAAGTTTGAACAAGAAAATAAAAAAAATATATTTCTTATGATAAACTATATACATTTATGAAATGTGTTGAAAAATTTGAAAAAGAAAATGAAAAGATATATTTCTAGTGATAATCTACCGGTAGATACATTTATGAGATGTGTTGAAAAGTTTGAAAAAGAAAATAAACAATTATATTTCTAGTGATAAACTAGATACATTTATGAAATATGTTGAAAAGTTTGAACAAGAAAATAAAAAAAATGTATTTCTAATGATAAACTATATACATTTATGAGATGTGTTGAAAAGTTTGAAAAAGAAAATGAAAAGATATATTTCTAGTGATAATCTACCGGTAGATACATTTATGAGATGTGTTGAAAAGATTGAAAAAGAAAATAAAAAAATATATTTCTAATGATAAACTACCGGTAGATACATTTATGAGAAGTGTTGAAAAGTTTGAAAAAGAAAATAAAAAATATATTTCTAATGATAAACTACCTTACCTGTAGATACATTTATGAGATGTGTTGAAAAGTTTGAAAAAGAAAATAAAAAAATATATTTCTAGTGATAAACTAGATACATTTATGAAATATGTTGGAAAGTTTGAACAAGAAAATAAAAAAAAAATATTTCTATTGATAAACTATATACATTTATGAGATGTGTTGAAAAGTTTGAAAAAGAAAATGAAAAGATATATTTCTAATGATAAACTATATACATTTATGAGATGTGTTGAAAAGTTTGAAAAAGTAAATGAAAAGATATATTTCTAGTGATAATCTACCAGTAGATACATTTATGAAATGTGTTGAAAAGATTGAATAAGAAAATAAAAAAATATATTTCTAGTGATAAACTAGATACATTTATGAAATATGTTGAAAAGTTTGAACAAGATAATTAAAAAAATGTATTTCTAATGATAAACTATATACATTTATGAGATGTGTTGAAAAGTTTGAAAAAGAAAATGAAAAGATATATTTCTAGTGATAATCTACCGGTAGATACATTTATGAGATGTGTTGAAAAGATTGAAAAAGAAAATAAAAAAATATATTTCAAATGATAAACTACCGGTAGATACATTTATGAGAAGTGTTGAAAAGTTTGAAAAAGAAAATAAAAAAATATATTTCTAATGATAAACTAGATACATTGCTGAAATGTGTTGAAAAGTTTCAAAATCAAAGAAATATTTTTCAAATGATAAATTACATACATTTATGAAATGTGTTGAAAAGTTAGAAAAAGAAAATCAAAAAATATATTTCTAGTGATAAACTATATACATTTATGAAATATGTTGAAAAGTTTGAACAAGAAAATAAAAAAAATATATTTCTTATGATAAACTATATACATTTATGAGATGTGTTGAAAAGTTTGAAAAAGAAAATGAAAAGATATATTTCTAGTGATAATCTACCGGTAGATACATTTATGAGAAGTGTTGAAAAGTTTGAAAAAGAAAATAAAAAAATATATTTCTAATGATAAACTACCGGTAGATACATTTATGAGAAGTGTTGAAAAGTTTGAAAAAGAAAATAAAAAATATATTTCTAATGATAAACTACCTTACCTGTAGATACATTTATGAGATGTGTTGAAAAGTTTGAAAAAGAAAATCAAAAAATATATTTCTAGTGATAAACTAGATACATTTATGAAATGTGTTGAAAAATTTGAAAAAGAAAATGAAAAGATATATTTCTAGTGATAATCTACCGGTAGATACATTTATGAGATGTGTTGAAAAGTTTGAACAAGAAAATTAAACAAAAATATTTCTAATGATAAACTATATACATTTATGAGATGTGTTGAAAAGTTTGAAAAAGTAAATGAAAAGATATATTTCTAGTGATAATCTACCGGTAGATACATTTATGAGATTTGTTGAAAAGATTGAAAAAGAAAATTAAAAAATATATTTCTAGTGATACACTGCTGGTAGATACATTTATGAGATGTGTTGAAAAGTTTGAAAAAGAAAATAAAAAAATATATTTCTAGTGATAAACTAGATACATTTATGAAATATGTTGGAAAGTTTGAACAAGAAAATAAAAAAAAAAATATTTCTATTGATAAACTATATACATTTATGAGATGTGTTGAAAAGTTTGAAAAAGAAAATGAAAAGATATATTTCTAATGATAAACTATATACATTTATGAGATGTGTTGAAAAGTTTGAAAAAGTAAATGAAAAGATATATTTCTAGTGATAATCTACCAGTAGATACATTTATGAGATGTGTTGAAAAGATTGAATAAGAAAATAAAAAAATATATTTCTAGTGATAAACTAGATACATTTATGAAATATGTTGGAAAGTTTGAACAAGAAAATTAAAAAAAATATTTCTATTTATAAACTATATACATTTATGAGATGTGTTGAAAAGTTTGAAAAAGAAAATGAAAAGATATATTTCTAATGATAAACTACCGGTAGATACATTTATGAGAAGTGTTGAAAAGTTTGAAAAAGAAAATAAAAAAATATATTTCTAATGATAAACTACCTTACCTGTAGATACATTTATGAGATGTGTTGAAAAGTTTGAAAAAGAAAATCAAAAAATATATTTCTAATGATAAACTATATACATTTATGAGATGTGTTGAAAAGTTTGAAAAAGAAAATGAAAAGATATATTTCTAGTGATAATCTACCGGTAGATACATTTATGAGATGTGTTGAAAAGATTGAAAAAGAAAATAAAAAAATATATTTCTAATGATAAACTACCGGTAGATACATTTATGAGAAGTGTTGAAAAGTTTGAAAAAGAAAATAAAAAAATATATTTCTAGTGATAAACTAGATACATTTATGAAATATGTTGAAAAGTTTGAACAAGATAATAAAAAAAATGTATTTTTAATGATAAACTATATACATTTATGAGATGTGTTGAAAAGTTTGAAAAAGAAAATGAAAAGATATATTTCTAATGATAAACTACCGGTAGATACATTTATGAGAAGTGTTGAAAAGTTTGAAAAAGAAAATAAAAAAATATATTTCTAATGATAAACTACCTTACCTGTAGATACATTTATGAGATGTGTTGAAAAGTTTGAAAAAGAAAATAAAAAAATATATTTCTAATGATAAACTATATACATTTATGAGATGTGTTGAAAAGTTTGAAAAAGAAAATGAAAAGATATATTTCTAGTGATAATCTACCAGTAGATACATTTATGAGATGTGTTGAAAAGATTGAATAAGAAAATAAAAAAATATATTTCTAGTGATAAACTAGATACATTTATGAAATATGTTGGAAAGTTTGAACAATAAAATTAAAAAAAAATATTTCTATTGATAAACTATATACATTTATGAGATGTGTTGAAAAGTTTGAAAAAGAAAATGAAAAGATATATTTCTAATGATAAACTACCGGTAGATACATTTATGAGAAGTGTTGAAAAGTTTGAAAAAGAAAGTCAAAAAATATATTTCTAGAGATAAACTACCTTACCTGTAGATACATTTATGAGATGTGTTGAAAAGTTTGAAAAAGAAAATCAAAAAATATATTTCTAGTGATAAACTATATACATTTATGAGATGTGTTGAAAAGTTTGAAAAAGAAAATAAAAAAATATATTTCTAATGATAAACTAGATACATTGCTGAAATGTGTTGAAAAGTTTCAAAATCAAAGAAATATTTTTCAAATGATAAATTACATACATTTATGAGATGTGTTGAAAAGTTTGAAAAAGAAAATAAAAAAATATATTTCTAGTGATAAACTAGATACATTTATGAAATATGTTGAAAAGTTTGAACAAGATAATAAAAAAAATGTATTTCTAATGATAAACTATATACATTTATGAGATGTGTTGAAAAGTTTGAAAAAGAAAATGAAAAGATATATTTCTAGTGATAATCTACCGGTAGATACATTTATGAGATGTGTTGAAAAGATTGAAAAAGAAAATAAAAAAATATATTTCTAATGATAAACTACCAGTAATTATACATTTATGAGAAGTGTTGAAAAGTTTGAAAAAGAAAATAAAAAAATATATTTCTAATGATAAACTAGATACATTGCTGAAATGTGTTGAAAAGTTTCAAAATCAAAGAAATATTTTTCTAATGATAAATTACATACATTTATGAAATGTGTTGAAAAGTTTGAACCAGAAAATTTTTAAAAAATATTTTTAATGATAAACTATATACATTTATGAAATGTGTTGAAAAGTTTGAAAAAGTAAATGAAAAGATATATTTCTAGTGATAATCTACCGGTAGATACATTTATGAGATGTGTTGAAAAGTTTGAAAAAGAAAATAAAATAATATATTTCTAATGATAAACTTCCTTTAGATACTTTTATGAGATGTGTTGAAAAGTTTGAAAAAGAAAATAAAAAAATATATTTCTAATGATAAACTTGATACATTGCTGAAATGTGTTGAAAAGTTTCAAAATCAAAGAAATATTTTTCTAATGATAAATTACATACATTTATGAAATGTGTTGAAAAGTTTGAACAAGAAAATTAAACAAAAATATTTCTAATGATAAACTATATACATTTATGAGATGTGTTGAAAAGTTTGAAAAAGTAAATGAAAAGATATATTTCTAGTGATAATCTACCGGTAGATACATTTATGAGATTTGTTGAAAAGATTGAAAAAGAAAATAAAAAAATATATTTCTAGTGATACACTGCTGGTAGATACATTTATGAGATGTGTTGAAAAGTTTGAAAAAGAAAATAAAAAAATATATTTCTAGTGATAAACTAGATACATTTATGAAATATGTTGGAAAGTTTGAACAAGAAAATAAAAAAAAAATATTTCTATTGATAAACTATATACATTTATGAGATGTGTTGAAAAGTTTGAAAAAGAAAATGAAAAGATATATTTCTAATGATAAACTATATACATTTATGAGATGTGTTGAAAAGTTTGAAAAAGTAAATGAAAAGATATATTTCTAGTGATAATCTACCGGTAGATACATTTATGAGATGTGTTGAAAAGTTTGAAAAAGAAAATAAAAAAATATATTTCTAGTGATAAACTAGATACATTTATGAAATATGTTGAAAAGTTTGAACAAGATAATAAAAAAAATGTATTTTTAATGATAAACTATATACATTTATGAGATGTGTTGAAAAGTTTGAAAAAGAAAATGAAAAGATATATTTCTAATGATAAACTACCGGTAGATACATTTATGAGAAGTGTTGAAAAGTTTGAAAAAGAAAATAAAAAAATATATTTCTAATGATAAACTACCTTACCTGTAGATACATTTATGAGATGTGTTGAAAAGTTTGAAAAAGAAAATAAAAAAATATATTTCTAATGATAAACTATATACATTTATGAGATGTGTTGAAAAGTTTGAAAAAGAAAATGAAAAGATATATTTCTAGTGATAATCTACCAGTAGATACATTTATGAGATGTGTTGAAAAGATTGAATAAGAAAATAAAAAAATATATTTCTAGTGATAAACTAGATACATTTATGAAATATGTTGGAAAGTTTGAACAATAAAATTAAAAAAAAATATTTCTATTGATAAACTATATACATTTATGAGATGTGTTGAAAAGTTTGAAAAAGAAAATGAAAAGATATATTTCTAATGATAAACTACCGGTAGATACATTTATGAGAAGTGTTGAAAAGTTTGAAAAAGAAAGTCAAAAAATATATTTCTAGAGATAAACTACCTTACCTGTAGATACATTTATGAGATGTGTTGAAAAGTTTGAAAAAGAAAATCAAAAAATATATTTCTAGTGATAAACTATATACATTTATGAGATGTGTTGAAAAGTTTGAAAAAGAAAATAAAAAAATATATTTCTAATGATAAACTAGATACATTGCTGAAATGTGTTGAAAAGTTTCAAAATCAAAGAAATATTTTTCAAATGATAAATTACATACATTTATGAGATGTGTTGAAAAGTTTGAAAAAGAAAATAAAAAAATATATTTCTAGTGATAAACTAGATACATTTATGAAATATGTTGAAAAGTTTGAACAAGATAATAAAAAAAATGTATTTCTAATGATAAACTATATACATTTATGAGATGTGTTGAAAAGTTTGAAAAAGAAAATGAAAAGATATATTTCTAGTGATAATCTACCGGTAGATACATTTATGACAGGTGTTGAAAATATTGAAAAAGAAAATTTAAAAATATATTTTTAATGGTAAACTACCGGTAGATACATTTATGAGATGTTTTGAAAAGTTTGAAAATCAAAAAAATATATTTTAATTATTTGACAATCAATTTATGAGATGTGTTGAAACATTTGAAAAAGAAAATGAAAAGATATATTTCTAGTGATAATCTACCGGTAGATACATTTATGACATGTGTTGAAAATATTGAAAAAGTAAATGAAAAGATATATTTCTAGTGATAATCTACCGGTAGATACATTTATGAGATGTGTTGAAAAGTTTTAAAAAGAAAATAAAATAATATATTTCTAATGATAAACTACCTTTAGATACTTTTATGAGATGTGTTGAAAAGTTTGAAAAAGAAAATAAAAAAATATATTTCTAATGATAAACTTGATACATTGCTGAAATGTGTTGAAAAGTTTCAAAATCAAAGAAATATTTTTCTAATGATAAATTACATACATTTATGAAATGTGTTGAAAAGTTTGAACAAGAAAATTAAACAAAAATATTTCTAATGATAAACTATATACATTTATGAGATGTGTTGAAAAGTTTGAAAAAGTAAATGAAAAGATATATTTCTAGTGATAATCTACCGGTAGATACATTTATGAGATTTGTTGAAAAGATTGAAAAAGAAAATAAAAAAATATATTTCTAGTGATACACTGCTGGTAGATACATTTATGAGATGTGTTGAAAAGTTTGAAAAAGAAAATAAAAAAATATATTTCTAGTGATAAACTAGATACATTTATGAAATATGTTGGAAAGTTTGAACAAGAAAATAAAAAAAAAATATTTCTATTGATAAACTATATACATTTATGAGATGTGTTGAAAAGTTTGAAAAAGAAAATGAAAAGATATATTTCTAATGATAAACTATATACATTTATGAGATGTGTTGAAAAGTTTGAAAAAGTAAATGAAAAGATATATGTCTAGTGATAATCTACCAGTAGATACATTTATGAGATGTGTTGAAAAGATTGAATAAGAAAATAAAAAAATATATTTCTAGTGATAAACTAGATACATTTATGAAATATTTTGGAAAGTTTGAACAAGAAAATAAAAAAAAATATTTCTATTTATAAACTATATACATTTATGAGATGTGTTGAAAACTTTGAAAAAGAAAATGAAAAGATATATTTCTAATGATAAACTACCGGTAGATACATTTATGAGAAGTGTTGAAAAGTTTGAAAAAGAAAATAAAAAAATATATTTCTAATGATAAACTACCTTACCTGTAGATACATTTATGAGATGTGTTGAAAAGTTTGAAAAAGAAAATCAAAAAATATATTTCTAATGATAAACTATATACATTTATGAGATGTGTTGAAAAGTTTGAAAAAGAAAATGAAAAGATATATTTCTAGTGATAATCTACCGGTAGATACATTTATGAGATGTGTTGAAAAGATTGAAAAAGAAAATAAAAAAATATATTTCTAATGATAAACTACCGGTAGATACATTTATGAGAAGTGTTGAAAAATTTGAAAAAGAAAATAAAAAAATATATTTCTAGTGATAAACTAGATACATTTATGAAATATGTTGAAAAGTTTGAACAAGAAAATTAAAAAAATATATTTCTTATGATAAACTATATACATTTATGAAATGTGTTGAAAAATTTGAAAAAGAAAATGAAAAGATATATTTCTAGTGATAATCTACCGGTAGATACATTTATGAGATGTGTTGAAAAGTTTGAAAAAGAAAATAAAAAATATATTTATAATGATAAACTACCTTTAGATACATTTATGAGATGTGTTGAAAAGTTTGAAAAAGAAAATAAAAAAATATATTTCTAATGATAAACTAGATACATTGCTGAAATGTGTTGAAAAGTTTCAAAATCAAAGAAATATTTTTCAAATGATAAATTACATACATTTATGAAATGTGTTGAAAAGTTAGAAAAAGAAAATCAAAAAATATATTTCTAGTGATAAACTATATACATTTATGAAATATGTTGAAAAGTTTGAACAAGAAAATAAAAAAAATATATTTCTTATGATAAACTATATACATTTATGAAATGTGTTGAAAAATTTGAAAAAGAAAATGAAAAGATATATTTCTAGTGATAATCTACCGGTAGATACATTTATGAGATGTGTTGAAAGGTTTGAAAAATAAAATAAAAAAATATATTTCTAGTGATAAACTAGATACATTTATGAAATATGTTGAAAAGTTTGAACAAGAAAATAAAAAAAATGTATTTCTAATGATAAACTATATACATTTATGAGATGTGTTGAAAAGTTTGAAAAAGAAAATGAAAAGATATATTTCTAGTGATAATCTACCGGTAGATACATTTATGAGATGTGTTGAAAAGATTGAAAAAGAAAATAAAAAAATATATTTCTAATGATAAACTACCGGTAGATACATTTATGAGAAGTGTTGAAAAGTTTGAAAAAGAAAATAAAAAATATATTTCTAATGATAAACTACCTTACCTGTAGATACATTTATGAGATGTGTTGAAAAGTTTGAAAAAGAAAATCAAAAAATATATTTCTAGTGATAAACTAGATACATTTATGAAATGTGTTGAAAAATTTGAAAAAGAAAATGAAAAGATATATTTCTAGTGATAATCTACCGGTAGATACATTTATGAGATGTGTTGAAAAGTTTGAAAAAGAAAATAAAAAAATATATTTCTAGTGATAAACTAGATACATTTATGAAATATGTTGAAAAGTTTGAACAAGATAATAAAAAAAATGTATTTCTAATGATAAACTAGATACATTTATGAAATGTGTTGAAAAATTTGAAAAAGAAAATGAAAAGATATATTTCTAGTGATAATCTACCGGTAGATACATTTATGAGAAGTCTTGAAAAGTTTGAAAAAGAAAATAAAAAAATATATTTCTAATGATAAACTAGATACATTGCTGAAATGTGTTGAAAAGTTTCAAAATCAAAGAAATATTTTTCTAATGATAAATTACATACATTTATGAAATGTGTTGAAAAGTTTGAACAAGAAAATTTAAAAAAAATATTTTTAATGATAAACTATATACATTTATGAAATGTGTTGAAAAGTTTGAAAAAGTAAATGAAAAGATATATTTCTAGTGATAATCTACCGGTAGATACATTTATGAGATGTGTTGAAAAGTTTGAAAAAGAAAATAAAATAATATATTTCTAATGATAAACTACCTTTAGATACTTTTATGAGATGTGTTGAAAAGTTTGAAAAAGAAAATAAAAAAATATATTTCTAATGATAAACTTGATACATTGCTGAAATGTGTTGAAAAGTTTCAAAATCAAAGAAATATTTTTCTAATGATAAATTACATACATTTATGAAATGTGTTGAAAAGTTTGAACAAGAAAATTTTTAAAAAATATTTTTAATGATAAACTATATACATTTATGAAATGTGTTGAAAAGTTTGAAAAAGTAAATGAAAAGATATATTTCTAGTGATAATCTACCGGTAGATACATTTATGAGATGTGTTGAAAAGTTTGAAAAAGAAAATAAAATAATATATTTCTAATGATAAACTACCTTTAGATACTTTTATGAGATGTGTTGAAAAGTTTGAAAAAGAAAATAAAAAAATATATTTCTAATGATAAACTTGATACATTGCTGAAATGTGTTGAAAAGTTTCAAAATCAAAGAAATATTTTTCTAATGATAAATTACATACATTTATGAAATGTGTTGAAAAGTTTGAACAAGAAAATTAAACAAAAATATTTCTAATGATAAACTATATACATTTATGAGATGTGTTGAAAAGTTTGAAAAAGTAAATGAAAAGATATATTTCTAGTGATAATCTACCGGTAGATACATTTATGAGATTTGTTGAAAAGATTGAAAAAGAAAATAAAAAAATATATTTCTAGTGATACACTGCTGGTAGATACATTTATGAGATGTGTTGAAAAGTTTGAAAAAGAAAATAAAAAAATATATTTCTAGTGATAAACTAGATACATTTATGAAATATGTTGGAAAGTTTGAACAAGAAAATAAAAAAAAAATATTTCTATTGATAAACTATATACATTTATGAGATGTGTTGAAAAGTTTGAAAAAGAAAATGAAAAGATATATTTCTAATGATAAACTATATACATTTATGAGATGTGTTGAAAAGTTTGAAAAAGTAAATGAAAAGATATATTTCTAGTGATAATCTACCGGTAGATACATTTATGAGATGTGTTGAAAAGTTTGAAAAAGAAAATAAAAAAATATATTTCTAGTGATAAACTAGATACATTTATGAAATATGTTGAAAAGTTTGAACAAGATAATAAAAAAAATGTATTTTTAATGATAAACTATATACATTTATGAGATGTGTTGAAAAGTTTGAAAAAGAAAATGAAAAGATATATTTCTAATGATAAACTACCGGTAGATACATTTATGAGAAGTGTTGAAAAGTTTGAAAAAGAAAATAACAAAATATATTTCTAATGATAAACTACCTTACCTGTAGATACATTTATGAGATGTGTTGAAAAGTTTGAAAAAGAAAATAAAAAAATATATTTCTAATGATAAACTATATACATTTATGAGATGTGTTGAAAAGTTTGAAAAAGAAAATGAAAAGATATATTTCTAGTGATAATCTACCAGTAGATACATTTATGAGATGTGTTGAAAAGATTGAATAAGAAAATAAAAAAATATATTTCTAGTGATAAACTAGATACATTTATGAAATATGTTGGAAAGTTTGAACAATAAAATTAAAAAAAAATATTTCTATTGATAAACTATATACATTTATGAGATGTGTTGAAAAGTTTGAAAAAGAAAATGAAAAGATATATTTCTAATGATAAACTACCGGTAGATACATTTATGAGATGTGTTGAAAAGTTTGAAAAAGAAAATCAAAAAATATATTTCTAGTGATAAACTAGATACATTTATGAAATGTGTTGAAAAATTTGAAAAAGAAAATGAAAAGATATATTTCTAGTGATAATCTACCGGTAGATACATTTATGAGATGTGTTGAAAAGTTTGAAAAAGAAAATAAAAAAATATATTTCTAGTGATAAACTAGATACATTTATGAAATATGTTGAAAAGTTTGAACAAGATAATAAAAAAAATGTATTTCTAATGATAAACTAGATACATTTATGAAATGTGTTGAAAAATTTGAAAAAGAAAATGAAAAGATATATTTCTAGTGATAATCTACCGGTAGATACATTTATGAGAAGTCTTGAAAAGTTTGAAAAAGAAAATAAAAAAATATATTTCTAATGATAAACTAGATACATTGCTGAAATGTGTTGAAAAGTTTCAAAATCAAAGAAATATTTTTCTAATGATAAATTACATACATTTATGAAATGTGTTGAAAAGTTTGAACAAGAAAATTTAAAAAAAATATTTTTAATGATAAACTATATACATTTATGAAATGTGTTGAAAAGTTTGAAAAAGTAAATGAAAAGATATATTTCTAGTGATAATCTACCGGTAGATACATTTATGAGATGTGTTGAAAAGTTTGAAAAAGAAAATAAAATAATATATTTCTAATGATAAACTACCTTTAGATACTTTTATGAGATGTGTTGAAAAGTTTGAAAAAGAAAATAAAAAAATATATTTCTAATGATAAACTTGATACATTGCTGAAATGTGTTGAAAAGTTTCAAAATCAAAGAAATATTTTTCTAATGATAAATTACATACATTTATGAAATGTGTTGAAAAGTTTGAACAAGAAAATTTTTAAAAAATATTTTTAATGATAAACTATATACATTTATGAAATGTGTTGAAAAGTTTGAAAAAGTAAATGAAAAGATATATTTCTAGTGATAATCTACCGGTAGATACATTTATGAGATGTGTTGAAAAGTTTGAAAAAGAAAATAAAATAATATATTTCTAATGATAAACTACCTTTAGATACTTTTATGAGATGTGTTGAAAAGTTTGAAAAAGAAAATAAAAAAATATATTTCTAATGATAAACTTGATACATTGCTGAAATGTGTTGAAAAGTTTCAAAATCAAAGAAATATTTTTCTAATGATAAATTACATACATTTATGAAATGTGTTGAAAAGTTTGAACAAGAAAATTTAAAAAAAATATTTTTAATGATAAACTATATACATTTATGAAATGTGTTGAAAAGTTTGAAAAAGTAAATGAAAAGATATATTTCTAGTGATAATCTACCGGTAGATACATTTATGAGATGTGTTGAAAAGTTTGAAAAAGAAAATAAAATAATATATTTCTAATGATAAACTACCTTTAGATACTTTTATGAGATGTGTTGAAAAGTTTGAAAAAGAAAATAAAAAAATATATTTCTAATGATAAACTTGATACATTGCTGAAATGTGTTGAAAAGTTTCAAAATCAAAGAAATATTTTTCTAATGATAAATTACATACATTTATGAAATGTGTTGAAAAGTTTGAACAAGAAAATTTTTAAAAAATATTTTTAATGATAAACTATATACATTTATGAAATGTGTTGAAAAGTTTGAAAAAGTAAATGAAAAGATATATTTCTAGTGATAATCTACCGGTAGATACATTTATGAGATGTGTTGAAAAGTTTGAAAAAGAAAATAAAATAATATATTTCTAATGATAAACTACCTTTAGATACTTTTATGAGATGTGTTGAAAAGTTTGAAAAAGAAAATAAAAAAATATATTTCTAATGATAAACTTGATACATTGCTGAAATGTGTTGAAAAGTTTCAAAATCAAAGAAATATTTTTCTAATGATAAATTACATACATTTATGAAATGTGTTGAAAAGTTTGAACAAGAAAATTAAACAAAAATATTTCTAATGATAAACTATATACATTTATGAGATGTGTTGAAAAGTTTGAAAAAGTAAATGAAAAGATATATTTCTAGTGATAATCTACCGGTAGATACATTTATGAGATTTGTTGAAAAGATTGAAAAAGAAAATAAAAAAATATATTTCTAGTGATACACTGCTGGTAGATACATTTATGAGATGTGTTGAAAAGTTTGAAAAAGAAAATAAAAAAATATATTTCTAGTGATAAACTAGATACATTTATGAAATATGTTGGAAAGTTTGAACAAGAAAATAAAAAAAAAATATTTCTATTGATAAACTATATACATTTATGAGATGTGTTGAAAAGTTTGAAAAAGAAAATGAAAAGATATATTTCTAATGATAAACTATATACATTTATGAGATGTGTTGAAAAGTTTGAAAAAGTAAATGAAAAGATATATTTCTAGTGATAATCTACCGGTAGATACATTTATGAGATGTGTTGAAAAGTTTGAAAAAGAAAATAAAAAAATATATTTCTAGTGATAAACTAGATACATTTATGAAATATGTTGAAAAGTTTGAACAAGATAATAAAAAAAATGTATTTTTAATGATAAACTATATACATTTATGAGATGTGTTGAAAAGTTTGAAAAAGAAAATGAAAAGATATATTTCTAATGATAAACTACCGGTAGATACATTTATGAGAAGTGTTGAAAAGTTTGAAAAAGAAAATAACAAAATATATTTCTAATGATAAACTACCTTACCTGTAGATACATTTATGAGATGTGTTGAAAAGTTTGAAAAAGAAAATAAAAAAATATATTTCTAATGATAAACTATATACATTTATGAGATGTGTTGAAAAGTTTGAAAAAGAAAATGAAAAGATATATTTCTAGTGATAATCTACCAGTAGATACATTTATGAGATGTGTTGAAAAGATTGAATAAGAAAATAAAAAAATATATTTCTAGTGATAAACTAGATACATTTATGAAATATGTTGGAAAGTTTGAACAATAAAATTAAAAAAAAATATTTCTATTGATAAACTATATACATTTATGAGATGTGTTGAAAAGTTTGAAAAAGAAAATGAAAAGATATATTTCTAATGATAAACTACCGGTAGATACATTTATGAGAAGTGTTGAAAAGTTTGAAAAAGAAAGTCAAAAAATATATTTCTAGAGATAAACTACCTTACCTGTAGATACATTTATGAGATGTGTTGAAAAGTTTGAAAAAGAAAATCAAAAAATATATTTCTAGTGATAAACTATATACATTTATGAAATATGTTGAAAAGTTTGAACAAGAAAATAAAAAAAATATATTTCTTATGATAAACTATATACATTTATGAGATGTGTTGAAAAGTTTCAAAAAGGAAAATAAAAAAATATATTTCTAATGATAAACTAGATACATTGCTGAAATGTGTTGAAAATTACCACAAAAAAAAATTTCTATTGATAACTATATACACTTATGAAATGTGTTGAAAAGTTTGAAAATCAAAAAAATATATTTCTAATGATAAACTATATACATTTATGAAATGTGTTTAAAAGTTTGGATAAGAAAATCAAAAAATATATTTCTAGTGATAAAACTACATACATTTATGAAATATGTTGAAAAGTTTGAACAAGAAAATAAAAAGATATATTTCTAGTGATAATCTACCGGTAGATACATTTATGACAGGTGTTGAAAATATTGAAAAAGAAAATTTAAAAATATATTTTTAATGGTAAACTACCGGTAGATACATTTATGAGATGTTTTGAAAAGTTTGAAAATCAAAAAAATATATTTTAATTATTTGACAATCAATTTATGAGATGTGTTGAAACGTTTGAAAAAGAAAATGAAAAGATATATTTCTAGTGATAATCTACCGGTAGATACATTTATGACATGTGTTGAAAATATTGAAAAAGTAAATGAAAAGATATATTTCTAGTGATAATCTACCGGTAGATACATTTATGAGATGTGTTGAAAAGTTTTAAAAAGAAAATAAAATAATATATTTCTAATGATAAACTACCTTTAGATACTTTTATGAGATGTGTTGAAAAGTTTGAAAAAGAAAATAAAAAAATATATTTCTAATGATAAACTTGATACATTGCTGAAATGTGTTGAAAAGTTTCAAAATCAAAGAAATATTTTTCTAATGATAAATTACATACATTTATGAAATGTGTTGAAAAGTTTGAACAAGAAAATTAAACAAAAATATTTCTAATGATAAACTATATACATTTATGAGATGTGTTGAAAAGTTTGAAAAAGTAAATGAAAAGATATATTTCTAGTGATAATCTACCGGTAGATACATTTATGAGATTTGTTGAAAAGATTGAAAAAGAAAATAAAAAAATATATTTCTAGTGATACACTGCTGGTAGATACATTTATGAGATGTGTTGAAAAGTTTGAAAAAGAAAATAAAAAAATATATTTCTAGTGATAAACTAGATACATTTATGAAATATGTTGGAAAGTTTGAACAAGAAAATAAAAAAAAAATATTTCTATTGATAAACTATATACATTTATGAGATGTGTTGAAAAGTTTGAAAAAGAAAATGAAAAGATATATTTCTAATGATAAACTATATACATTTATGAGATGTGTTGAAAAGTTTGAAAAAGTAAATGAAAAGATATATTTCTAGTGATAATCTACCAGTAGATACATTTATGAGATGTGTTGAAAAGATTGAATAAGAAAATAAAAAAATATATTTCTAGTGATAAACTAGATACATTTATGAAATATGTTGGAAAGTTTGAACAAGAAAATAAAAAAAAATATTTCTATTTATAAACTATATACATTTATGAGATGTGTTGAAAACTTTGAAAAAGAAAATGAAAAGATATATTTCTAATGATAAACTACCGGTAGATACATTTATGAGAAGTGTTGAAAAGTTTGAAAAAGAAAATAAAAAAATATATTTCTAATGATAAACTACCTTACCTGTAGATACATTTATGAGATGTGTTGAAAAGTTTGAAAAAGAAAATCAAAAAATATATTTCTAATGATAAACTATATACATTTATGAGATGTGTTGAAAAGTTTGAAAAAGAAAATGAAAAGATATATTTCTAGTGATAATCTACCGGTAGATACATTTATGAGATGTGTTGAAAAGATTGAAAAAGAAAATAAAAAAATATATTTCTAATGATAAACTACCGGTAGATACATTTATGAGAAGTGTTGAAAAGTTTGAAAAAGAAAATAAAAAAATATATTTCTAGTGATAAACTAGATACATTTATGAAATATGTTGAAAAGTTTGAACAAGAAAATTAAAAAAATATATTTCTTATGATAAACTATATACATTTATGAAATGTGTTGAAAAATTTGAAAAAGAAAATGAAAAGATATATTTCTAGTGATAATCTACCGGTAGATACATTTATGAGATGTGTTGAAAAGTTTGAAAAAGAAAATAAAAAATATATTTATAATGATAAACTACCTTTAGATACATTTATGAGATGTGTTGAAAAGTTTGAAAAAGAAAATAAAAAAATATATTTCTAATGATAAACTAGATACATTGCTGAAATGTGTTGAAAAGTTTCAAAATCAAAGAAATATTTTTCAAATGATAAATTACATACATTTATGAAATGTGTTGAAAAGTTAGAAAAAGAAAATCAAAAAATATATTTCTAGTGATAAACTATATACATTTATGAAATATGTTGAAAAGTTTGAACAAGAAAATAAAAAAAATATATTTCTTATGATAAACTATATACATTTATGAAATGTGTTGAAAAATTTGAAAAAGAAAATGAAAAGATATATTTCTAGTGATAATCTACCGGTAGATACATTTATGAGATGTGTTGAAAGGTTTGAAAAATAAAATAAAAAAATATATTTCTAGTGATAAACTAGATACATTTATGAAATATGTTGAAAAGTTTGAACAAGAAAATAAAAAAAATGTATTTCTAATGATAAACTATATACATTTATGAGATGTGTTGAAAAGTTTGAAAAAGAAAATGAAAAGATATATTTCTAGTGATAATCTACCGGTAGATACATTTATGAGATGTGTTGAAAAGATTGAAAAAGAAAATAAAAAAATATATTTCTAATGATAAACTACCGGTAGATACATTTATGAGAAGTGTTGAAAAGTTTGAAAAAGAAAATAAAAAATATATTTCTAATGATAAACTACCTTACCTGTAGATACATTTATGAGATGTGTTGAAAAGTTTGAAAAAGAAAATCAAAAAATATATTTCTAGTGATAAACTAGATACATTTATGAAATGTGTTGAAAAATTTGAAAAAGAAAATGAAAAGATATATTTCTAGTGATAATCTACCGGTAGATACATTTATGAGATGTGTTGAAAAGTTTGAAAAAGAAAATAAAAAAATATATTTCTAGTGATAAACTAGATACATTTATGAAATATGTTGAAAAGTTTGAACAAGATAATAAAAAAAATGTATTTCTAATGATAAACTAGATACATTTATGAAATGTGTTGAAAAATTTGAAAAAGAAAATGAAAAGATATATTTCTAGTGATAATCTACCGGTAGATACATTTATGAGAAGTCTTGAAAAGTTTGAAAAAGAAAATAAAAAAATATATTTCTAATGATAAACTAGATACATTGCTGAAATGTGTTGAAAAGTTTCAAAATCAAAGAAATATTTTTCTAATGATAAATTACATACATTTATGAAATGTGTTGAAAAGTTTGAACAAGAAAATTTAAAAAAAATATTTTTAATGATAAACTATATACATTTATGAAATGTGTTGAAAAGTTTGAAAAAGTAAATGAAAAGATATATTTCTAGTGATAATCTACCGGTAGATACATTTATGAGATGTGTTGAAAAGTTTGAAAAAGAAAATAAAATAATATATTTCTAATGATAAACTACCTTTAGATACTTTTATGAGATGTGTTGAAAAGTTTGAAAAAGAAAATAAAAAAATATATTTCTAATGATAAACTTGATACATTGCTGAAATGTGTTGAAAAGTTTCAAAATCAAAGAAATATTTTTCTAATGATAAACTATATACATTTATGAGATGTGTTGAAAAGTTTGAAAAAGTAAATGAAAAGATATATTTCTAGTGATAATCTACCGGTAGATACATTTATGAGATTTGTTGAAAAGATTGAAAAAGAAAATAAAAAAATATATTTCTAGTGATACACTGCTGGTAGATACATTTATGAGATGTGTTGAAAAGTTTGAAAAAGAAAATAAAAAAATATATTTCTAGTGATAAACTAGATACATTTATGAAATATGTTGGAAAGTTTGAACAAGAAAATTAAAAAAAAACTATTTCTATTGATAAACTATATACATTTATGAGATGTGTTGAAAAGTTTGAAAAAGAAAATGAAAAGATATATTTCTAATGATAAACTATATACATTTATGAGATGTGTTGAAAAGTTTGAAAAAGTAAATGAAAAGATATATTTCTAGTGATAATCTACCGGTAGATACATTTATGAGATGTGTTGAAAAGTTTGAAAAAGAAAATAAAAAAATATATTTCTAGTGATAAACTAGATACATTTATGAAATATGTTGAAAAGTTTGAACAAGAAAATAAAAAAAATGTATTTCTAATGATAAACTATATACATTTATGAGATGTGTTGAAAAGTTTGAAAAAGAAAATGAAAAGATATATTTCTAGTGATAATCTACCGGTAGATACATTTATGAGATGTGTTGAAAAGATTGAAAAAGAAAATTAAAAAATATATTTCTAATGATAAACTACCGGTAGATACATTTATGAGAAGTGTTGAAAAGTTTGAAAAAGAAAATAAAAAATATATTTCTAATGATAAACTACCTTACCTGTAGATACATTTATGAGATGTGTTGAAAAGTTTGAAAAAGAAAATCAAAAAATATATTTCTAGTGATAAACTAGATACATTTATGAAATGTGTTGAAAAATTTGAAAAAGAAAATGAAAAGATATATTTCTAGTGATAATCTACCGGTAGATACATTTATGAGATGTGTTGAAAAGTTTGAAAAAGAAAATAAAAAAATATATTTCTAGTTATAAACTAGATACATTTATGAAATATGTTGAAAAGTTTGAACAAGATAATAAAAAAAATGTATTTCTAATGATAAACTATATACATTTATGAGATGTGTTGAAAAGTTTGAAAATGAAAATGAAAAGATATATTTCTAGTGATAATCTACCGGTAGATACATTTATGAGATGTGTTGAAAAGATTGAAAAAGAAAATAAAAAAATATATTTCTAATGATAAACTACCGGTAGATACATTTATGAGAAGTGTTGAAAAGTTTGAAAAAGAAAATAAAAAAATATATTTCTAATGATAAACTAGATACATTGCTGAAATGTGTTGAAAAGTTTCAAAATCAAAGAAATATTTTTCTAATGATAAATTACATACATTTATGAAATGTGTTGAAAAGTTTGAACAAGAAAATTAAAAAAAAAAATTTTTAATGATAAACTATATACATTTATGAAATGTGTTGAAAAGTTTGAAAAAGTAAATGAAAAGATATATTTCTAGTGATAATCTACCGGTAGATACATTTATGAGATGTGTTGAAAAGATTGAATGAGAAAATAAAAAAATATATTTCTAGTGATAAACTAGATACATTTATGAAATATGTTGGAAAGTTTGAACAAGAAAATAAAAAAAAATATTTCTATTTATAAACTATATACATTTATGAGATGTGTTGAAAACTTTGAAAAAGAAAATGAAAAGATATATTTCTAATGATAAACTACCGGTAGATACATTTATGAGAAGTGTTGAAAAGTTTGAAAAAGAAAATAAAAAAATATATTTCTAATGATAAACTACCTTACCTGTAGATACATTTATGAGATGTGTTGAAAAGTTTGAAAAAGAAAATCAAAAAATATATTTCTAATGATAAACTATATACATTTATGAGATGTGTTGAAAAGTTTGAAAAAGAAAATGAAAAGATATATTTCTAGTGATAATCTACCGGTAGATACATTTATGAGATGTGTTGAAAAGATTGAAAAAGAAAATAAAAAAATATATTTCTAATGATAAACTACCGGTAGATACATTTATGAGAAGTGTTGAAAAGTTTGAAAAAGAAAATAAAAAAATATATTTCTAGTGATAAACTAGATACATTTATGAAATATGTTGAAAAGTTTGAACAAGAAAATTAAAAAAATATATTTCTTATGATAAACTATATACATTTATGAAATGTGTTGAAAAATTTGAAAAAGAAAATGAAAAGATATATTTCTAGTGATAATCTACCGGTAGATACATTTATGAGATGTGTTGAAAAGTTTGAAAAAGAAAATAAAAAATATATTTATAATGATAAACTACCTTTAGATACATTTATGAGATGTGTTGAAAAGTTTGAAAAAGAAAATAAAAAAATATATTTCTAATGATAAACTAGATACATTGCTGAAATGTGTTGAAAAGTTTCAAAATCAAAGAAATATTTTTCAAATGATAAATTACATACATTTATGAAATGTGTTGAAAAGTTAGAAAAAGAAAATCAAAAAATATATTTCTAGTGATAAACTATATACATTTATGAAATATGTTGAAAAGTTTGAACAAGAAAATAAAAAAAAAATATTTCTTATGATAAACTATATACATTTATGAAATGTGTTGAAAAATTTGAAAAAGAAAATGAAAAGATATATTTCTAGTGATAATCTACCGGTAGATACATTTATGAGATGTGTTGAAAGGTTTGAAAAATAAAATAAAAAAATATATTTCTAGTGATAAACTAGATACATTTATGAAATATGTTGAAAAGTTTGAACAAGAAAATAAAAAAAATGTATTTCTAATGATAAACTATATACATTTATGAGATGTGTTGAAAAGTTTGAAAAAGAAAATGAAAAGATATATTTCTAGTGATAATCTACCGGTAGATACATTTATGAGATGTGTTGAAAAGATTGAAAAAGAAAATAAAAAAATATATTTCTAATGATAAACTACCGGTAGATACATTTATGAGAAGTGTTGAAAAGTTTGAAAAAGAAAATAAAAAATATATTTCTAATGATAAACTACCTTACCTGTAGATACATTTATGAGATGTGTTGAAAAGTTTGAAAAAGAAAATCAAAAAATATATTTCTAGTGATAAACTAGATACATTTATGAAATGTGTTGAAAAATTTGAAAAAGAAAATGAAAAGATATATTTCTAGTGATAATCTACCGGTAGATACATTTATGAGATGTGTTGAAAAGTTTGAAAAAGAAAATAAAAAAATATATTTCTAGTGATAAACTAGATACATTTATGAAATATGTTGAAAAGTTTGAACAAGATAATAAAAAAAATGTATTTCTAATGATAAACTAGATACATTTATGAAATGTGTTGAAAAATTTGAAAAAGAAAATGAAAAGATATATTTCTAGTGATAATCTACCGGTAGATACATTTATGAGAAGTCTTGAAAAGTTTGAAAAAGAAAATAAAAAAATATATTTCTAATGATAAACTAGATACATTGCTGAAATGTGTTGAAAAGTTTCAAAATCAAAGAAATATTTTTCTAATGATAAATTACATACATTTATGAAATGTGTTGAAAAGTTTGAACAAGAAAATTTAAAAAAAATATTTTTAATGATAAACTATATACATTTATGAAATGTGTTGAAAAGTTTGAAAAAGTAAATGAAAAGATATATTTCTAGTGATAATCTACCGGTAGATACATTTATGAGATGTGTTGAAAAGTTTGAAAAAGAAAATAAAATAATATATTTCTAATGATAAACTACCTTTAGATACTTTTATGAGATGTGTTGAAAAGTTTGAAAAAGAAAATAAAAAAATATATTTCTAATGATAAACTTGATACATTGCTGAAATGTGTTGAAAAGTTTCAAAATCAAAGAAATATTTTTCTAATGATAAATTACATACATTTATGAAATGTGTTGAAAAGTTTGAACAAGAAAATTAAACAAAAATATTTCTAATGATAAACTATATACATTTATGAGATGTGTTGAAAAGTTTGAAAAAGTAAATGAAAAGATATATTTCTAGTGATAATCTACCGGTAGATACATTTATGAGATTTGTTGAAAAGATTGAAAAAGAAAATAAAAAAATATATTTCTAGTGATACACTGCTGGTAGATACATTTATGAGATGTGTTGAAAAGTTTGAAAAAGAAAATAAAAAAATATATTTCTAGTGATAAACTAGATACATTTATGAAATATGTTGGAAAGTTTGAACAAGAAAATAAAAAAAAAACTATTTCTATTGATAAACTATATACATTTATGAGATGTGTTGAAAAGTTTGAAAAAGAAAATGAAAAGATATATTTCTAATGATAAACTATATACATTTATGAGATGTGTTGAAAAGTTTGAAAAAGTAAATGAAAAGATATATTTCTAGTGATAATCTACCGGTAGATACATTTATGAGATGTGTTGAAAAGTTTGAAAAAGAAAATAAAAAAATATATTTCTAGTGATAAACTAGATACATTTATGAAATATGTTGAAAAGTTTGAACAAGAAAATAAAAAAAATGTATTTCTAATGATAAACTATATACATTTATGAGATGTGTTGAAAAGTTTGAAAAAGAAAATGAAAAGATATATTTCTAGTGATAATCTACCGGTAGATACATTTATGAGATGTGTTGAAAAGATTGAAAAAGAAAATAAAAAAATATATTTCTAATGATAAACTACCGGTAGATACATTTATGAGAAGTGTTGAAAAGTTTGAAAAAGAAAATAAAAAATATATTTCTAATGATAAACTACCTTACCTGTAGATACATTTATGAGATGTGTTGAAAAGTTTGAAAAAGAAAATCAAAAAATATATTTCTAGTGATAAACTAGATACATTTATGAAATGTGTTGAAAAATTTGAAAAAGAAAATGAAAAGATATATTTCTAGTGATAATCTACCGGTAGATACATTTATGAGATGTGTTGAAAAGTTTGAAAAAGAAAATAAAAAAATATATTTCTAGTTATAAACTAGATACATTTATGAAATATGTTGAAAAGTTTGAACAAGATAATAAAAAAAATGTATTTCTAATGATAAACTATATACATTTATGAGATGTGTTGAAAAGTTTGAAAATGAAAATGAAAAGATATATTTCTAGTGATAATCTACCGGTAGATACATTTATGAGATGTGTTGAAAAGATTGAAAAAGAAAATAAAAAAATATATTTCTAATGATAAACTACCGGTAGATACATTTATGAGAAGTGTTGAAAAGTTTGAAAAAGAAAATAAAAAAATATATTTCTAATGATAAACTAGATACATTGCTGAAATGTGTTGAAAAGTTTCAAAATCAAAGAAATATTTTTCTAATGATAAATTACATACATTTATGAAATGTGTTGAAAAGTTTGAACAAGAAAATTTAAAAAAAATATTTTTAATGATAAACTATATACATTTATGAAATGTGTTGAAAAGTTTGAAAAAGTAAATGAAAAGATATATTTCTAGTGATAATCTACCGGTAGATACATTTATGAGATGTGTTGAAAAGATTGAATAAGAAAATAAAAAAATATATTTCTAGTGATAAACTAGATACATTTATGAAATATGTTGGAAAGTTTGAACAAGAAAATAAAAAAAAATATTTCTATTTATAAACTATATACATTTATGAGATGTGTTGAAAACTTTGAAAAAGAAAATGAAAAGATATATTTCTAATGATAAACTACCGGTAGATACATTTATGAGAAGTGTTGAAAAGTTTGAAAAAGAAAATAAAAAAATATATTTCTAATGATAAACTACCTTACCTGTAGATACATTTATGAGATGTGTTGAAAAGTTTGAAAAAGAAAATCAAAAAATATATTTCTAATGATAAACTATATACATTTATGAGATGTGTTGAAAAGTTTGAAAAAGAAAATGAAAAGATATATTTCTAGTGATAATCTACCGGTAGATACATTTATGAGATGTGTTGAAAAGATTGAAAAAGAAAATAAAAAAATATATTTCTAATGATAAACTACCGGTAGATACATTTATGAGAAGTGTTGAAAAGTTTGAAAAAGAAAATAAAAAAATATATTTCTAGTGATAAACTAGATACATTTATGAAATATGTTGAAAAGTTTGAACAAGAAAATTAAAAAAATATATTTCTTATGATAAACTATATACATTTATGAAATGTGTTGAAAAATTTGAAAAAGAAAATGAAAAGATATATTTCTAGTGATAATCTACCGGTAGATACATTTATGAGATGTGTTGAAAAGTTTGAAAAAGAAAATAAAAAATATATTTATAATGATAAACTACCTTTAGATACATTTATGAGATGTGTTGAAAAGTTTGAAAAAGAAAATAAAAAAATATATTTCTAATGATAAACTAGATACATTGCTGAAATGTGTTGAAAAGTTTCAAAATCAAAGAAATATTTTTCAAATGATAAATTACATACATTTATGAAATGTGTTGAAAAGTTAGAAAAAGAAAATCAAAAAATATATTTCTAGTGATAAACTATATACATTTATGAAATATGTTGAAAAGTTTGAACAAGAAAATAAAAAAAATATATTTCTTATGATAAACTATATACATTTATGAAATGTGTTGAAAAATTTGAAAAAGAAAATGAAAAGATATATTTCTAGTGATAATCTACCGGTAGATACATTTATGAGATGTGTTGAAAGGTTTGAAAAATAAAATAAAAAAATATATTTCTAGTGATAAACTAGATACATTTATGAAATATGTTGAAAAGTTTGAACAAGAAAATAAAAAAAATGTATTTCTAATGATAAACTATATACATTTATGAGATGTGTTGAAAAGTTTGAAAAAGAAAATGAAAAGATATATTTCTAGTGATAATCTACCGGTAGATACATTTATGAGATGTGTTGAAAAGATTGAAAAAGAAAATTAAAAAATATATTTCTAATGATAAACTACCGGTAGATACATTTATGAGAAGTGTTGAAAAGTTTGAAAAAGAAAATAAAAAATATATTTCTAATGATAAACTACCTTACCTGTAGATACATTTATGAGATGTGTTGAAAAGTTTGAAAAAGAAAATCAAAAAATATATTTCTAGTGATAAACTAGATACATTTATGAAATGTGTTGAAAAATTTGAAAAAGAAAATGAAAAGATATATTTCTAGTGATAATCTACCGGTAGATACATTTATGAGATGTGTTGAAAAGTTTGAAAAAGAAAATAAAAAAATATATTTCTAGTGATAAACTAGATACATTTATGAAATATGTTGAAAAGTTTGAACAAGATAATAAAAAAAATGTATTTCTAATGATAAACTAGATACATTTATGAAATGTGTTGAAAAATTTGAAAAAGAAAATGAAAAGATATATTTCTAGTGATAATCTACCGGTAGATACATTTATGAGAAGTCTTGAAAAGTTTGAAAAAGAAAATAAAAAAATATATTTCTAATGATAAACTAGATACATTGCTGAAATGTGTTGAAAAGTTTCAAAATCAAAGAAATATTTTTCTAATGATAAATTACATACATTTATGAAATGTGTTGAAAAGTTTGAACAAGAAAATTTAAAAAAAATATTTTTAATGATAAACTATATACATTTATGAAATGTGTTGAAAAGTTTGAAAAAGTAAATGAAAAGATATATTTCTAGTGATAATCTACCGGTAGATACATTTATGAGATGTGTTGAAAAGTTTGAAAAAGAAAATAAAATAATATATTTCTAATGATAAACTACCTTTAGATAATTTTATGAGATGTGTTGAAAAGTTTGAAAAAGAAAATAAAAAAATATATTTCTAATGATAAACTTGATACATTGCTGAAATGTGTTGAAAAGTTTCAAAATCAAAGAAATATTTTTCTAATGATAAATTACATACATTTATGAAATGTGTTGAAAAGTTTGAACAAGAAAATTAAACAAAAATATTTCTAATGATAAACTATATACATTTATGAGATGTGTTGAAAAGTTTGAAAAAGTAAATGAAAAGATATATTTCTAGTGATAATCTACCGGTAGATACATTTATGAGATTTGTTGAAAAGATTGAAAAAGAAAATAAAAAAATATATTTCTAGTGATACACTGCTGGTAGATACATTTATGAGATGTGTTGAAAAGTTTGAAAAAGAAAATAAAAAAATATATTTCTAGTGATAAACTAGATACATTTATGAAATATGTTGGAAAGTTTGAACAAGAAAATAAAAAAAAAACTATTTCTATTGATAAACTATATACATTTATGAGATGTGTTGAAAAGTTTGAAAAAGAAAATGAAAAGATATATTTCTAATGATAAACTATATACATTTATGAGATGTGTTGAAAAGTTTGAACAAGAAAATTAAAAAAATATATTTCTTATGATAAACTATATACATTTATGAAATGTGTTGAAAAATTTGAAAAAGAAAATGAAAAGATATATTTCTAGTGATAATCTACCGGTAGATACATTTATGAGATGTGTTGAAAAGTTTGAAAAAGAAAATAAAAAATATATTTATAATGATAAACTACCTTTAGATACATTTATGAGATGTGTTGAAAAGTTTGAAAAAGAAAATAAAAAAATATATTTCTAATGATAAACTAGATACATTGCTGAAATGTGTTGAAAAGTTTCAAAATCAAAGAAATATTTTTCAAATGATAAATTACATACATTTATGAAATGTGTTGAAAAGTTAGAAAAAGAAAATCAAAAAATATATTTCTAGTGATAAACTATATACATTTATGAAATATGTTGAAAAGTTTGAACAAGAAAATAAAAAAAATATATTTCTTATGATAAACTATATACATTTATGAAATGTGTTGAAAAATTTGAAAAAGAAAATGAAAAGATATATTTCTAGTGATAATCTACCGGTAGATACATTTATGAGATGTGTTGAAAGGTTTGAAAAATAAAATAAAAAAATATATTTCTAGTGATAAACTAGATACATTTATGAAATATGTTGAAAAGTTTGAACAAGAAAATAAAAAAAATGTATTTCTAATGATAAACTATATACATTTATGAGATGTGTTGAAAAGTTTGAAAAAGAAAATGAAAAGATATATTTCTAGTGATAATCTACCGGTAGATACATTTATGAGATGTGTTGAAAAGATTGAAAAAGAAAATAAAAAAATATATTTCTAATGATAAACTACCGGTAGATACATTTATGAGAAGTGTTGAAAAGTTTGAAAAAGAAAATAAAAAATATATTTCTAATGATAAACTACCTTACCTGTAGATACATTTATGAGATGTGTTGAAAAGTTTGAAAAAGAAAATCAAAAAATATATTTCTAGTGATAAACTAGATACATTTATGAAATGTGTTGAAAAATTTGAAAAAGAAAATGAAAAGATATATTTCTAGTGATAATCTACCGGTAGATACATTTATGAGATGTGTTGAAAAGTTTGAAAAAGAAAATAAAAAAATATATTTCTAGTGATAAACTAGATACATTTATGAAATATGTTGAAAAGTTTGAACAAGATAATAAAAAAAATGTATTTCTAATGATAAACTAGATACATTTATGAAATGTGTTGAAAAATTTGAAAAAGAAAATGAAAAGATATATTTCTAGTGATAATCTACCGGTAGATACATTTATGAGAAGTCTTGAAAAGTTTGAAAAAGAAAATAAAAAAATATATTTCTAATGATAAACTAGATACATTGCTGAAATGTGTTGAAAAGTTTCAAAATCAAAGAAATATTTTTCTAATGATAAATTACATACATTTATGAAATGTGTTGAAAAGTTTGAACAAGAAAATTTAAAAAAAATATTTTTAATGATAAACTATATACATTTATGAAATGTGTTGAAAAGTTTGAAAAAGTAAATGAAAAGATATATTTCTAGTGATAATCTACCGGTAGATACATTTATGAGATGTGTTGAAAAGTTTGAAAAAGAAAATAAAATAATATATTTCTAATGATAAACTACCTTTAGATACTTTTATGAGATGTGTTGAAAAGTTTGAAAAAGAAAATAAAAAAATATATTTCTAATGATAAACTTGATACATTGCTGAAATGTGTTGAAAAGTTTCAAAATCAAAGAAATATTTTTCTAATGATAAATTACATACATTTATGAAATGTGTTGAAAAGTTTGAACAAGAAAATTAAACAAAAATATTTCTAATGATAAACTATATACATTTATGAGATGTGTTGAAAAGTTTGAAAAAGTAAATGAAAAGATATATTTCTAGTGATAATCTACCGGTAGATACATTTATGAGATTTGTTGAAAAGACTGAAAAAGAAAATAAAAAAATATATTTCTAGTGATACACTGCTGGTAGATACATTTATGAGATGTGTTGAAAAGTTTGAAAAAGAAAATAAAAAAATATATTTCTAGTGATAAACTAGATACATTTATGAAATATGTTGGAAAGTTTGAACAAGAAAATAAAAAAAAAACTATTTCTATTGATAAACTATATACATTTATGAGATGTGTTGAAAAGTTTGAAAAAGAAAATGAAAAGATATATTTCTAATGATAAACTATATACATTTATGAGATGTGTTGAAAAGTTTGAACAAGAAAATTAAAAAAATATATTTCTTATGATAAACCATATACATTTATGAAATGTGTTGAAAAATTTGAAAAAGAAAATGAAAAGATATATTTCTAGTGATAATCTACCGGTAGATACATTTATGAGATGTGTTGAAAAGTTTGAAAAAGAAAATAAAAAATATATTTATAATGATAAACTACCTTTAGATACATTTATGAGATGTGTTGAAAAGTTTGAAAAAGAAAATAAAAAAATATATTTCTAATGATAAACTAGATACATTGCTGAAATGTGTTGAAAAGTTTCAAAATCAAAGAAATATTTTTCAAATGATAAATTACATACATTTATGAAATGTGTTGAAAAGTTAGAAAAAGAAAATCAAAAAATATATTTCTAGTGATAAACTATATACATTTATGAAATATGTTGAAAAGTTTGAACAAGAAAATAAAAAAAATATATTTCTTATGATAAACTATATACATTTATGAAATGTGTTGAAAAATTTGAAAAAGAAAATGAAAAGATATATTTCTAGTGATAATCTACCGGTAGATACATTTATGAGATGTGTTGAAAGGTTTGAAAAATAAAATAAAAAAATATATTTCTAGTGATAAACTAGATACATTTATGAAATATGTTGAAAAGTTTGAACAAGAAAATAAAAAAAATGTATTTCTAATGATAAACTATATACATTTATGAGATGTGTTGAAAAGTTTGAAAAAGAAAATGAAAAGATATATTTCTAGTGATAATCTACCGGTAGATACATTTATGAGATGTGTTGAAAAGATTGAAAAAGAAAATAAAAAAATATATTTCTAATGATAAACTACCGGTAGATACATTTATGAGAAGTGTTGAAAAGTTTGAAAAAGAAAATAAAAAATATATTTCTAATGATAAACTACCTTACCTGTAGATACATTTATGAGATGTGTTGAAAAGTTTGAAAAAGAAAATCAAAAAATATATTTCTAGTGATAAACTAGATACATTTATGAAATGTGTTGAAAAATTTGAAAAAGAAAATGAAAAGATATATTTCTAGTGATAATCTACCGGTAGATACATTTATGAGATGTGTTGAAAAGTTTGAAAAAGAAAATAAAAAAATATATTTCTAGTTATAAACTAGATACATTTATGAAATATGTTGAAAAGTTTGAACAAGATAATAAAAAAAATGTATTTCTAATGATAAACTATATACATTTATGAGATGTGTTGAAAAGTTTGAAAATGAAAATGAAAAGATATATTTCTAGTGATAATCTACCGGTAGATACATTTATGAGATGTGTTGAAAAGATTGAAAAAGAAAATAAAAAAATATATTTCTAATGATAAACTACCGGTAGATACATTTATGAGAAGTGTTGAAAAGTTTGAAAAAGAAAATAAAAAAATATATTTCTAATGATAAACTAGATACATTGCTGAAATGTGTTGAAAAGTTTCAAAATCAAAGAAATATTTTTCTAATGATAAATTACATACATTTATGAAATGTGTTGAAAAGTTTGAACAAGAAAATTAAAAAAAAATATTTTTAATGATAAACTATATACATTTATGAAATGTGTTGAAAAGTTTGAAAAAGTAAATGAAAAGATATATTTCTAGTGATAATCTACCGGTAGATACATTTATGAGATGTGTTGAAAAGATTGAATAAGAAAATAAAAAAATATATTTCTAGTGATAAACTAGATACATTTATGAAATATGTTGGAAAGTTTGAACAAGAAAATAAAAAAAAATATTTCTATTTATAAACTATATACATTTATGAGATGTGTTGAAAACTTTGAAAAAGAAAATGAAAAGATATATTTCTAATGATAAACTACCGGTAGATACATTTATGAGAAGTGTTGAAAAGTTTGAAAAAGAAAATAAAAAAATATATTTCTAATGATAAACTACCTTACCTGTAGATACATTTATGAGATGTGTTGAAAAGTTTGAAAAAGAAAATCAAAAAATATATTTCTAATGATAAACTATATACATTTATGAGATGTGTTGAAAAGTTTGAAAAAGAAAATGAAAAGATATATTTCTAGTGATAATCTACCGGTAGATACATTTATGAGATGTGTTGAAAAGATTGAAAAAGAAAATAAAAAAATATATTTCTAATGATAAACTACCGGTAGATACATTTATGAGAAGTGTTGAAAAGTTTGAAAAAGAAAATAAAAAAATATATTTCTAGTGATAAACTAGATACATTTATGAAATATGTTGAAAAGTTTGAACAAGAAAATTAAAAAAATATATTTCTTATGATAAACTATATACATTTATGAAATGTGTTGAAAAATTTGAAAAAGAAAATGAAAAGATATATTTCTAGTGATAATCTACCGGTAGATACATTTATGAGATGTGTTGAAAAGTTTGAAAAAGAAAATAAAAAATATATTTATAATGATAAACTACCTTTAGATACATTTATGAGATGTGTTGAAAAGTTTGAAAAAGAAAATAAAAAAATATATTTCTAATGATAAACTAGATACATTGCTGAAATGTGTTGAAAAGTTTCAAAATCAAAGAAATATTTTTCAAATGATAAATTACATACATTTATGAAATGTGTTGAAAAGTTAGAAAAAGAAAATCAAAAAATATATTTCTAGTGATAAACTATATACATTTATGAAATATGTTGAAAAGTTTGAACAAGAAAATAAAAAAAAAATATTTCTTATGATAAACTATATACATTTATGAAATGTGTTGAAAAATTTGAAAAAGAAAATGAAAAGATATATTTCTAGTGATAATCTACCGGTAGATACATTTATGAGATGTGTTGAAAGGTTTGAAAAATAAAATAAAAAAATATATTTCTAGTGATAAACTAGATACATTTATGAAATATGTTGAAAAGTTTGAACAAGAAAATAAAAAAAATGTATTTCTAATGATAAACTATATACATTTATGAGATGTGTTGAAAAGTTTGAAAAAGAAAATGAAAAGATATATTTCTAGTGATAATCTACCGGTAGATACATTTATGAGATGTGTTGAAAAGATTGAAAAAGAAAATAAAAAAATATATTTCTAATGATAAACTACCGGTAGATACATTTATGAGAAGTGTTGAAAAGTTTGAAAAAGAAAATAAAAAATATATTTCTAATGATAAACTACCTTACCTGTAGATACATTTATGAGATGTGTTGAAAAGTTTGAAAAAGAAAATCAAAAAATATATTTCTAGTGATAAACTAGATACATTTATGAAATGTGTTGAAAAATTTGAAAAAGAAAATGAAAAGATATATTTCTAGTGATAATCTACCGGTAGATACATTTATGAGATGTGTTGAAAAGTTTGAAAAAGAAAATAAAAAAATATATTTCTAGTGATAAACTAGATACATTTATGAAATATGTTGAAAAGTTTGAACAAGATAATAAAAAAAATGTATTTCTAATGATAAACTAGATACATTTATGAAATGTGTTGAAAAATTTGAAAAAGAAAATGAAAAGATATATTTCTAGTGATAATCTACCGGTAGATACATTTATGAGAAGTCTTGAAAAGTTTGAAAAAGAAAATAAAAAAATATATTTCTAATGATAAACTAGATACATTGCTGAAATGTGTTGAAAAGTTTCAAAATCAAAGAAATATTTTTCTAATGATAAATTACATACATTTATGAAATGTGTTGAAAAGTTTGAACAAGAAAATTTAAAAAAAATATTTTTAATGATAAACTATATACATTTATGAAATGTGTTGAAAAGTTTGAAAAAGTAAATGAAAAGATATATTTCTAGTGATAATCTACCGGTAGATACATTTATGAGATGTGTTGAAAAGTTTGAAAAAGAAAATAAAATAATATATTTCTAATGATAAACTACCTTTAGATACTTTTATGAGATGTGTTGAAAAGTTTGAAAAAGAAAATAAAAAAATATATTTCTAATGATAAACTTGATACATTGCTGAAATGTGTTGAAAAGTTTCAAAATCAAAGAAATATTTTTCTAATGATAAATTACATACATTTATGAAATGTGTTGAAAAGTTTGAACAAGAAAATTAAACAAAAATATTTCTAATGATAAACTATATACATTTATGAGATGTGTTGAAAAGTTTGAAAAAGTAAATGAAAAGATATATTTCTAGTGATAATCTACCGGTAGATACATTTATGAGATTTGTTGAAAAGATTGAAAAAGAAAATAAAAAAATATATTTCTAGTGATACACTGCTGGTAGATACATTTATGAGATGTGTTGAAAAGTTTGAAAAAGAAAATAAAAAAATATATTTCTAGTGATAAACTAGATACATTTATGAAATATGTTGGAAAGTTTGAACAAGAAAATAAAAAAAAAACTATTTCTATTGATAAACTATATACATTTATGAGATGTGTTGAAAAGTTTGAAAAAGAAAATGAAAAGATATATTTCTAATGATAAACTATATACATTTATGAGATGTGTTGAAAAGTTTGAAAAAGTAAATGAAAAGATATATTTCTAGTGATAATCTACCGGTAGATACATTTATGAGATGTGTTGAAAAGATTGAAAAAGAAAATAAAAAAATATATTTCTAATGATAAACTACCGGTAGATACATTTATGAGAAGTGTTGAAAAGTTTGAAAAAGAAAATAAAAAAATATATTTCTAGTGATAAACTAGATACATTTATGAAATATGTTGAAAAGTTTGAACAAGAAAATTAAAAAAATATATTTCTTATGATAAACTATATACATTTATGAAATGTGTTGAAAAATTTGAAAAAGAAAATGAAAAGATATATTTCTAGTGATAATCTACCGGTAGATACATTTATGAGATGTGTTGAAAAGTTTGAAAAAGAAAATAAAAAATATATTTATAATGATAAACTACCTTTAGATACATTTATGAGATGTGTTGAAAAGTTTGAAAAAGAAAATAAAAAAATATATTTCTAATGATAAACTAGATACATTGCTGAAATGTGTTGAAAAGTTTCAAAATCAAAGAAATATTTTTCAAATGATAAATTACATACATTTATGAAATGTGTTGAAAAGTTAGAAAAAGAAAATCAAAAAATATATTTCTAGTGATAAACTATATACATTTATGAAATATGTTGAAAAGTTTGAACAAGAAAATAAAAAAAAAATATTTCTTATGATAAACTATATACATTTATGAAATGTGTTGAAAAATTTGAAAAAGAAAATGAAAAGATATATTTCTAGTGATAATCTACCGGTAGATACATTTATGAGATGTGTTGAAAGGTTTGAAAAATAAAATAAAAAAATATATTTCTAGTGATAAACTAGATACATTTATGAAATATGTTGAAAAGTTTGAACAAGAAAATAAAAAAAATGTATTTCTAATGATAAACTATATACATTTATGAGATGTGTTGAAAAGTTTGAAAAAGAAAATGAAAAGATATATTTCTAGTGATAATCTACCGGTAGATACATTTATGAGATGTGTTGAAAAGATTGAAAAAGAAAATAAAAAAATATATTTCTAATGATAAACTACCGGTAGATACATTTATGAGAAGTGTTGAAAAGTTTGAAAAAGAAAATAAAAAATATATTTCTAATGATAAACTACCTTACCTGTAGATACATTTATGAGATGTGTTGAAAAGTTTGAAAAAGAAAATCAAAAAATATATTTCTAGTGATAAACTAGATACATTTATGAAATGTGTTGAAAAATTTGAAAAAGAAAATGAAAAGATATATTTCTAGTGATAATCTACCGGTAGATACATTTATGAGATGTGTTGAAAAGTTTGAAAAAGAAAATAAAAAAATATATTTCTAGTGATAAACTAGATACATTTATGAAATATGTTGAAAAGTTTGAACAAGATAATAAAAAAAATGTATTTCTAATGATAAACTAGATACATTTATGAAATGTGTTGAAAAATTTGAAAAAGAAAATGAAAAGATATATTTCTAGTGATAATCTACCGGTAGATACATTTATGAGAAGTCTTGAAAAGTTTGAAAAAGAAAATAAAAAAATATATTTCTAATGATAAACTAGATACATTGCTGAAATGTGTTGAAAAGTTTCAAAATCAAAGAAATATTTTTCTAATGATAAATTACATACATTTATGAAATGTGTTGAAAAGTTTGAACAAGAAAATTTAAAAAAAATATTTTTAATGATAAACTATATACATTTATGAAATGTGTTGAAAAGTTTGAAAAAGTAAATGAAAAGATATATTTCTAGTGATAATCTACCGGTAGATACATTTATGAGATGTGTTGAAAAGTTTGAAAAAGAAAATAAAATAATATATTTCTAATGATAAACTACCTTTAGATACTTTTATGAGATGTGTTGAAAAGTTTGAAAAAGAAAATAAAAAAATATATTTCTAATGATAAACTTGATACATTGCTGAAATGTGTTGAAAAGTTTCAAAATCAAAGAAATATTTTTCTAATGATAAATTACATACATTTATGAAATGTGTTGAAAAGTTTGAACAAGAAAATTAAACAAAAATATTTCTAATGATAAACTATATACATTTATGAGATGTGTTGAAAAGTTTGAAAAAGTAAATGAAAAGATATATTTCTAGTGATAATCTACCGGTAGATACATTTATGAGATTTGTTGAAAAGATTGAAAAAGAAAATAAAAAAATATATTTCTAGTGATACACTGCTGGTAGATACATTTATGAGATGTGTTGAAAAGTTTGAAAAAGAAAATAAAAAAATATATTTCTAGTGATAAACTAGATACATTTATGAAATATGTTGGAAAGTTTGAACAAGAAAATAAAAAAAAAACTATTTCTATTGATAAACTATATACATTTATGAGATGTGTTGAAAAGTTTGAAAAAGAAAATGAAAAGATATATTTCTAATGATAAACTATATACATTTATGAGATGTGTTGAAAAGTTTGAAAAAGTAAATGAAAAGATATATTTCTAGTGATAATCTACCGGTAGATACATTTATGAGATGTGTTGAAAAGTTTGAAAAAGAAAATAAAAAAATATATTTCTAGTGATAAACTAGATACATTTATGAAATATGTTGAAAAGTTTGAACAAGAAAATAAAAAAAATGTATTTCTAATGATAAACTATATACATTTATGAGATGTGTTGAAAAGTTTGAAAAAGAAAATGAAAAGATATATTTCTAGTGATAATCTACCGGTAGATACATTTATGAGATGTGTTGAAAAGATTGAAAAAGAAAATAAAAAAATATATTTCTAATGATAAACTACCGGTAGATACATTTATGAGAAGTGTTGAAAAGTTTGAAAAAGAAAATAAAAAATATATTTCTAATGATAAACTACCTTACCTGTAGATACATTTATGAGATGTGTTGAAAAGTTTGAAAAAGAAAATCAAAAAATATATTTCTAGTGATAAACTAGATACATTTATGAAATGTGTTGAAAAATTTGAAAAAGAAAATGAAAAGATATATTTCTAGTGATAATCTACCGGTAGATACATTTATGAGATGTGTTGAAAAGTTTGAAAAAGAAAATAAAAAAATATATTTCTAGTTATAAACTAGATACATTTATGAAATATGTTGAAAAGTTTGAACAAGATAATAAAAAAAATGTATTTCTAATGATAAACTATATACATTTATGAGATGTGTTGAAAAGTTTGAAAATGAAAATGAAAAGATATATTTCTAGTGATAATCTACCGGTAGATACATTTATGAGATGTGTTGAAAAGATTGAAAAAGAAAATAAAAAAATATATTTCTAATGATAAACTACCGGTAGATACATTTATGAGAAGTGTTGAAAAGTTTGAAAAAGAAAATAAAAAAATATATTTCTAATGATAAACTAGATACATTGCTGAAATGTGTTGAAAAGTTTCAAAATCAAAGAAATATTTTTCTAATGATAAATTACATACATTTATGAAATGTGTTGAAAAGTTTGAACAAGAAAATTTAAAAAAAATATTTTTAATGATAAACTATATACATTTATGAAATGTGTTGAAAAGTTTGAAAAAGTAAATGAAAAGATATATTTCTAGTGATAATCTACCGGTAGATACATTTATGAGATGTGTTGAAAAGATTGAATAAGAAAATAAAAAAATATATTTCTAGTGATAAACTAGATACATTTATGAAATATGTTGGAAAGTTTGAACAAGAAAATAAAAAAAAATATTTCTATTTATAAACTATATACATTTATGAGATGTGTTGAAAACTTTGAAAAAGAAAATGAAAAGATATATTTCTAATGATAAACTACCGGTAGATACATTTATGAGAAGTGTTGAAAAGTTTGAAAAAGAAAATAAAAAAATATATTTCTAATGATAAACTACCTTACCTGTAGATACATTTATGAGATGTGTTGAAAAGTTTGAAAAAGAAAATCAAAAAATATATTTCTAATGATAAACTATATACATTTATGAGATGTGTTGAAAAGTTTGAAAAAGAAAATGAAAAGATATATTTCTAGTGATAATCTACCGGTAGATACATTTATGAGATGTGTTGAAAAGATTGAAAAAGAAAATAAAAAAATATATTTCTAATGATAAACTACCGGTAGATACATTTATGAGAAGTGTTGAAAAGTTTGAAAAAGAAAATAAAAAAATATATTTCTAGTGATAAACTAGATACATTTATGAAATATGTTGAAAAGTTTGAACAAGAAAATTAAAAAAATATATTTCTTATGATAAACTATATACATTTATGAAATGTGTTGAAAAATTTGAAAAAGAAAATGAAAAGATATATTTCTAGTGATAATCTACCGGTAGATACATTTATGAGATGTGTTGAAAAGTTTGAAAAAGAAAATAAAAAATATATTTATAATGATAAACTACCTTTAGATACATTTATGAGATGTGTTGAAAAGTTTGAAAAAGAAAATAAAAAAATATATTTCTAATGATAAACTAGATACATTGCTGAAATGTGTTGAAAAGTTTCAAAATCAAAGAAATATTTTTCAAATGATAAATTACATACATTTATGAAATGTGTTGAAAAGTTAGAAAAAGAAAATCAAAAAATATATTTCTAGTGATAAACTATATACATTTATGAAATATGTTGAAAAGTTTGAACAAGAAAATAAAAAAAATATATTTCTTATGATAAACTATATACATTTATGAAATGTGTTGAAAAATTTGAAAAAGAAAATGAAAAGATATATTTCTAGTGATAATCTACCGGTAGATACATTTATGAGATGTGTTGAAAGGTTTGAAAAATAAAATAAAAAAATATATTTCTAGTGATAAACTAGATACATTTATGAAATATGTTGAAAAGTTTGAACAAGAAAATAAAAAAAATGTATTTCTAATGATAAACTATATACATTTATGAGATGTGTTGAAAAGTTTGAAAAAGAAAATGAAAAGATATATTTCTAGTGATAATCTACCGGTAGATACATTTATGAGATGTGTTGAAAAGATTGAAAAAGAAAATTAAAAAATATATTTCTAATGATAAACTACCGGTAGATACATTTATGAGAAGTGTTGAAAAGTTTGAAAAAGAAAATAAAAAATATATTTCTAATGATAAACTACCTTACCTGTAGATACATTTATGAGATGTGTTGAAAAGTTTGAAAAAGAAAATCAAAAAATATATTTCTAGTGATAAACTAGATACATTTATGAAATGTGTTGAAAAATTTGAAAAAGAAAATGAAAAGATATATTTCTAGTGATAATCTACCGGTAGATACATTTATGAGATGTGTTGAAAAGTTTGAAAAAGAAAATAAAAAAATATATTTCTAGTGATAAACTAGATACATTTATGAAATATGTTGAAAAGTTTGAACAAGATAATAAAAAAAATGTATTTCTAATGATAAACTAGATACATTTATGAAATGTGTTGAAAAATTTGAAAAAGAAAATGAAAAGATATATTTCTAGTGATAATCTACCGGTAGATACATTTATGAGAAGTCTTGAAAAGTTTGAAAAAGAAAATAAAAAAATATATTTCTAATGATAAACTAGATACATTGCTGAAATGTGTTGAAAAGTTTCAAAATCAAAGAAATATTTTTCTAATGATAAATTACATACATTTATGAAATGTGTTGAAAAGTTTGAACAAGAAAATTTAAAAAAAATATTTTTAATGATAAACTATATACATTTATGAAATGTGTTGAAAAGTTTGAAAAAGTAAATGAAAAGATATATTTCTAGTGATAATCTACCGGTAGATACATTTATGAGATGTGTTGAAAAGTTTGAAAAAGAAAATAAAATAATATATTTCTAATGATAAACTACCTTTAGATAATTTTATGAGATGTGTTGAAAAGTTTGAAAAAGAAAATAAAAAAATATATTTCTAATGATAAACTTGATACATTGCTGAAATGTGTTGAAAAGTTTCAAAATCAAAGAAATATTTTTCTAATGATAAATTACATACATTTATGAAATGTGTTGAAAAGTTTGAACAAGAAAATTAAACAAAAATATTTCTAATGATAAACTATATACATTTATGAGATGTGTTGAAAAGTTTGAAAAAGTAAATGAAAAGATATATTTCTAGTGATAATCTACCGGTAGATACATTTATGAGATTTGTTGAAAAGATTGAAAAAGAAAATAAAAAAATATATTTCTAGTGATACACTGCTGGTAGATACATTTATGAGATGTGTTGAAAAGTTTGAAAAAGAAAATAAAAAAATATATTTCTAGTGATAAACTAGATACATTTATGAAATATGTTGGAAAGTTTGAACAAGAAAATAAAAAAAAAACTATTTCTATTGATAAACTATATACATTTATGAGATGTGTTGAAAAGTTTGAAAAAGAAAATGAAAAGATATATTTCTAATGATAAACTATATACATTTATGAGATGTGTTGAAAAGTTTGAACAAGAAAATTAAAAAAATATATTTCTTATGATAAACTATATACATTTATGAAATGTGTTGAAAAATTTGAAAAAGAAAATGAAAAGATATATTTCTAGTGATAATCTACCGGTAGATACATTTATGAGATGTGTTGAAAAGTTTGAAAAAGAAAATAAAAAATATATTTATAATGATAAACTACCTTTAGATACATTTATGAGATGTGTTGAAAAGTTTGAAAAAGAAAATAAAAAAATATATTTCTAATGATAAACTAGATACATTGCTGAAATGTGTTGAAAAGTTTCAAAATCAAAGAAATATTTTTCAAATGATAAATTACATACATTTATGAAATGTGTTGAAAAGTTAGAAAAAGAAAATCAAAAAATATATTTCTAGTGATAAACTATATACATTTATGAAATATGTTGAAAAGTTTGAACAAGAAAATAAAAAAAATATATTTCTTATGATAAACTATATACATTTATGAAATGTGTTGAAAAATTTGAAAAAGAAAATGAAAAGATATATTTCTAGTGATAATCTACCGGTAGATACATTTATGAGATGTGTTGAAAGGTTTGAAAAATAAAATAAAAAAATATATTTCTAGTGATAAACTAGATACATTTATGAAATATGTTGAAAAGTTTGAACAAGAAAATAAAAAAAATGTATTTCTAATGATAAACTATATACATTTATGAGATGTGTTGAAAAGTTTGAAAAAGAAAATGAAAAGATATATTTCTAGTGATAATCTACCGGTAGATACATTTATGAGATGTGTTGAAAAGATTGAAAAAGAAAATAAAAAAATATATTTCTAATGATAAACTACCGGTAGATACATTTATGAGAAGTGTTGAAAAGTTTGAAAAAGAAAATAAAAAATATATTTCTAATGATAAACTACCTTACCTGTAGATACATTTATGAGATGTGTTGAAAAGTTTGAAAAAGAAAATCAAAAAATATATTTCTAGTGATAAACTAGATACATTTATGAAATGTGTTGAAAAATTTGAAAAAGAAAATGAAAAGATATATTTCTAGTGATAATCTACCGGTAGATACATTTATGAGATGTGTTGAAAAGTTTGAAAAAGAAAATAAAAAAATATATTTCTAGTGATAAACTAGATAATTTATGAAATATGTTGAAAAGTTTGAACAAGATAATAAAAAAAATGTATTTCTAATGATAAACTAGATACATTTATGAAATGTGTTGAAAAATTTGAAAAAGAAAATGAAAAGATATATTTCTAGTGATAATCTACCGGTAGATACATTTATGAGAAGTCTTGAAAAGTTTGAAAAAGAAAATAAAAAAATATATTTCTAATGATAAACTAGATACATTGCTGAAATGTGTTGAAAAGTTTCAAAATCAAAGAAATATTTTTCTAATGATAAATTACATACATTTATGAAATGTGTTGAAAAGTTTGAACAAGAAAATTTAAAAAAAATATTTTTAATGATAAACTATATACATTTATGAAATGTGTTGAAAAGTTTGAAAAAGTAAATGAAAAGATATATTTCTAGTGATAATCTACCGGTAGATACATTTATGAGATGTGTTGAAAAGATTGAAAAAGAAAATAAAAAAATATATTTCTAGTGATACACTGCTGGTAGATACATTTATGAGATGTGTTGAAAAGTTTGAAAAAGAAAATAAAAAAATATATTTCTAGTGATAAACTAGATACATTTATGAAATATGTTGGAAAGTTTGAACAAGAAAATAAAAAAAAAACTATTTCTATTGATAAACTATATACATTTATGAGATGTGTTGAAAAGTTTGAAAAAGAAAATGAAAAGATATATTTCTAATGATAAACTATATACATTTATGAGATGTGTTGAAAAGTTTGAAAAAGTAAATGAAAAGATATATTTCTAGTGATAATCTACCAGTAGATACATTTATGAGATGTGTTGAAAAGTTTGAAAAAGAAAATAAAAAAATATATTTCTAGTGATAAACTAGATACATTTATGAAATATGTTGAAAAGTTTGAACAAGAAAATAAAAAAAATGTATTTCTAATGATAAACTATATACATTTATGAGATGTGTTGAAAAGTTTGAAAAAGAAAATGAAAAGATATATTTCTAGTGATAATCTACCGGTAGATACATTTATGAGATGTGTTGAAAAGATTGAAAAAGAAAATAAAAAAATATATTTCTAATGATAAACTACCGGTAGATACATTTATGAGAAGTGTTGAAAAGTTTGAAAAAGAAAATAAAAAATATATTTCTAATGATAAACTACCTTACCTGTAGATACATTTATGAGATGTGTTGAAAAGTTTGAAAAAGAAAATCAAAAAATATATTTCTAGTGATAAACTAGATACATTTATGAAATGTGTTGAAAAATTTGAAAAAGAAAATGAAAAGATATATTTCTAGTGATAATCTACCGGTAGATACATTTATGAGATGTGTTGAAAAGTTTGAAAAAGAAAATAAAAAAATATATTTCTAGTTATAAACTAGATACATTTATGAAATATGTTGAAAAGTTTGAACAAGATAATAAAAAAAATGTATTTCTAATGATAAACTATATACATTTATGAGATGTGTTGAAAAGTTTGAAAATGAAAATGAAAAGATATATTTCTAGTGATAATCTACCGGTAGATACATTTATGAGATGTGTTGAAAAGATTGAAAAAGAAAATAAAAAAATATATTTCTAATGATAAACTACCGGTAGATACATTTATGAGAAGTGTTGAAAAGTTTGAAAAAGAAAATAAAAAAATATATTTCTAATGATAAACTAGATACATTGCTGAAATGTGTTGAAAAGTTTCAAAATCAAAGAAATATTTTTCTAATGATAAATTACATACATTTATGAAATGTGTTGAAAAGTTTGAACAAGAAAATTTAAAAAAAATATTTTTAATGATAAACTATATACATTTATGAAATGTGTTGAAAAGTTTGAAAAAGTAAATGAAAAGATATATTTCTAGTGATAATCTACCGGTAGATACATTTATGAGATGTGTTGAAAAGTTTGAAAAAGAAAATAAAATAATATATTTCTAATGATAAACTACCTTTAGATACTTTTATGAGATGTGTTGAAAAGTTTGAAAAAGAAAATAAAAAAATATATTTCTAATGATAAACTTGATACATTGCTGAAATGTGTTGAAAAGTTTCAAAATCAAAGAAATATTTTTCTAATGATAAATTACATACATTTATGAAATGTGTTGAAAAGTTTGAACAAGAAATATAAAAAACAAAATTATTTCTAATGATAAACTATATACATTTATGAGATGTGTTGAAAAGTTTGAAAAAGTAAATGAAAAGATATATTTCTAGTGATAATCTACCGGTAGATACATTTATGAGATTTGTTGAAAAGATTGAAAAAGAAAATAAAAAAATATATTTCTAGTGATACACTGCTGGTAGATACATTTATGAGATGTGTTGAAAAGTTTGAAAAAGAAAATAAAAAAATATATTTCTAGTGATAAACTAGATACATTTATGAAATATGTTGGAAAGTTTGAACAAGAAAATAAAATAAAAATATTTCTATTGATAAACTATATACATTTATGAGATGTGTTGAAAAGTTTGAAAAAGAAAATGAAAAGATATATTTCTAATGATAAACTATATACATTTATGAGATGTGTTGAAAAGTTTGAAAAAGTAAATGAAAAGATATATTTCTAGTGATAATCTACCAGTAGATACATTTATGAGATGTGTTGAAAAGATTGAATAAGAAAATAAAAAAATATATTTCTAGTGATAAACTAGATACATTTATGAAATATGTTGGAAAGTTTGAACAAGAAAATAAAAAAAAATATTTCTATTTATAAACTATATACATTTATGAGATGTGTTGAAAAGTTTGAAAAAGAAAATGAAAAGATATATTTCTAATGATAAACTACCGGTAGATACATTTATGAGAAGTGTTGAAAAGTTTGAAAAAGAAAGTCAAAAAATATATTTCTAGAGATAAACTACCTTACCTGTAGATACATTTATGAGATGTGTTGAAAAGTTTGAAAAAGAAAATCAAAAAATATATTTCTAGTGATAAACTATATACATTTATGAAATATGTTGAAAAGTTTGAACAAGAAAATAAAAAATATATACTTCTTATGATAAACTATATACATTTATGAGATGTGTTGAAAAGTTTCAAAAAGGAAAATAAAAAAATATATTTCTAATGATAAACTAGATACATTGCTGAAATGTGTTGAAAAATACCACAAAAAAAATTTCTATTGATAACTATATACACTTATGAAATGTGTTGAAAAGTTTGAAAATCAAAAAAATATATTTCTAATGATAAACTAGATACATTTATGAAATGTGTTTAAAAGTTTGGATAAGAAAATCAAAAAATATATTTCTAGTGATAAAACTACATACATTTATGAAATATGTTGAAAAGTTTGAACAAGAAAATAAAAAGATATATTTCTAGTGATAATCTACCGGTAGATACATTTATGACAGGTGTTGAAAATATTGAAAAAGAAAATTTTAAAATATATTTTTAATGGTAAACTACCGGTAGATACATTTATGAGATGTTTTGAAAAGTTTGAAAATCAAAAAAATATATTTTAATTATTTGACAATCAATTTATGAGATGTGTTGAAACGTTTGAAAAAGAAAATGAAAAGATATATTTCTAGTGATAATCTACCGGTAGATACATTTATGACATGTGTTGAAAATATTGAAAAAGAAAATTAAAAAATATATTTTTAATGGTAATCTACCGGTAGATACATTTATGAGATGTGTTGAAAAGTTTGAAAATCAAAAAAAAATATTTCTAATGCTTTGACAATCAATTTATGAGATGTGTTGAAACGTTTGAAAAAGAAAATAAAAAAATATATTTCTACTGATACACTACTGGTAGATACATTTATGAGATGTGTTGAAAAGTTTGAAAATCAAAAAAATATATTTCTAATGATAAACTAGATACATTTATGAAATGTGTTGAAAAGTTTGGAAAAGAAAATCAAAATATATATTTCTAATGATAAACTACATACATTTATGAAATATGTTGAAAAGTTTGAACAAGAAAATAAAAATATATATTTCTAATGATAAACTACATACATTTATGAAATGTGTTGAAAAGTTTGAAAAAGTAAATGAAAAGATATATTTCTAGTGATAATCTACCGGTAGATACATTTATGAGATGTGTTGAAAAGTTTGAAAAAGAAAATAAAATAATATATTTCTAATGATAAACTACCTTTAGATACTTTTATGAGATGTGTTGAAAAGTTTGAAAAAGAAAATAAAAAAATATATTTCTAATGATAAACTTGATACATTGCTGAAATGTGTTGAAAAGTTTCAAAATCAAAGAAATATTTTTCTAATGATAAATTACATACATTTATGAAATGTGTTGAAAAGTTTGAACAAGAAAATTAAACAAAAATATTTCTAATGATAAACTATATACATTTATGAGATGTGTTGAAAAGTTTGAAAAAGTAAATGAAAAGATATATTTCTAGTGATAATCTACCGGTAGATACATTTATGAGATTTGTTGAAAAGATTGAAAAAGAAAATAAAAAAATATATTTCTAGTGATACACTGCTGGTAGATACATTTATGAGATGTGTTGAAAAGTTTGAAAAAGAAAATAAAAAAATATATTTCTAGTGATAAACTAGATACATTTATGAAATATGTTGGAAAGTTTGAACAAGAAAATAAAATAAAAATATTTCTATTGATAAACTATATACATTTATGAGATGTGTTGAAAAGTTTGAAAAAGAAAATGAAAAGATATATTTCTAATGATAAACTATATACATTTATGAGATGTGTTGAAAAGTTTGAAAAAGTAAATGAAAAGATATATTTCTAGTGATAATCTACCAGTAGATACATTTATGAGATGTGTTGAAAAGATTGAATAAGAAAATAAAAAAATATATTTCTAGTGATAAACTAGATACATTTATGAAATATGTTGGAAAGTTTGAACAAGAAAATAAAAAAAAATATTTCTATTTATAAACTATATACATTTATGAGATGTGTTGAAAAGTTTGAAAAAGAAAATGAAAAGATATATTTCTAATGATAAACTACCGGTAGATACATTTATGAGAAGTGTTGAAAAGTTTGAAAAAGAAAGTCAAAAAATATATTTCTAGAGATAAACTACCTTACCTGTAGATACATTTATGAGATGTGTTGAAAAGTTTGAAAAAGAAAATCAAAAAATATATTTCTAGTGATAAACTATATACATTTATGAAATATGTTGAAAAGTTTGAACAAGAAAATAAAAAATATATACTTCTTATGATAAACTATATACATTTATGAGATGTGTTGAAAAGTTTCAAAAAGGAAAATAAAAAAATATATTTCTAATGATAAACTAGATACATTGCTGAAATGTGTTGAAAAATACCACAAAAAAAATTTCTATTGATAACTATATACACTTATGAAATGTGTTGAAAAGTTTGAAAATCAAAAAAATATATTTCTAATGATAAACTAGATACATTTATGAAATGTGTTTAAAAGTTTGGATAAGAAAATCAAAAAATATATTTCTAGTGATAAAACTACATACATTTATGAAATATGTTGAAAAGTTTGAACAAGAAAATAAAAAGATATATTTCTAGTGATAATCTACCGGTAGATACATTTATGACAGGTGTTGAAAATATTGAAAAAGAAAATTTAAAAATATATTTTTAATGGTAAACTACCGGTAGATACATTTATGAGATGTTTTGAAAAGTTTGAAAATCAAAAAAATATATTTTAATTATTTGACAATCAATTTATGAGATGTGTTGAAACGTTTGAAAAAGAAAATGAAAAGATATATTTCTAGTGATAATCTACCGGTAGATACATTTATGACATGTGTTGAAAATATTGAAAAAGAAAATTAAAAAATATATTTTTAATGGTAATCTACCGGTAGATACATTTATGAGATGTGTTGAAAAGTTTGAAAATCAAAAAAAAATATTTCTAATGCTTTGACAATCAATTTATGAGATGTGTTGAAACGTTTGAAAAAGAAAATAAAAAAATATATTTCTACTGATACACTACTGGTAGATACATTTATGAGATGTGTTGAAAAGTTTGAAAATCAAAAAAATATATTTCTAATGATAAACTAGATACATTTATGAAATGTGTTGAAAAGTTTGGAAAAGAAAATCAAAATATATATTTCTAATGATAAACTACATACATTTATGAAATATGTTGAAAAGTTTGAACAAGAAAATAAAAATATATATTTCTAATGATAAACTATATACATTTATGAGATGTGTTGAAAAGTTTGAAAAAGAAAATGAAAAGATATATTTCTAATGATAAACTATATACATTTATGAGATGTGTTGAAAAGTTTGAAAAAGAAAATGAAAAGATATATTTCTAGTGATAATCTACCAGTAGATACATTTATGAGATGTGTTGAAAAGATTGAATAAGAAAATAAAAAAATATATTTCTAGTGATAAACTAGATACATTTATGAAATATGTTGGAAAGTTTGAACAATAAAATTTTAAAAAAATATTTCTATTGATAAACTATATACATTTATGAGATGTGTTGAAAAGTTTGAAAAAGAAAATGAAAAGATATATTTCTAATGATAAACTACCGGTAGATACATTTATGAGAAGTGTTGAAAAGTTTGAAAAAGAAAGTCAAAAAATATATTTCTAGAGATAAACTACCTTACCTGTAGATACATTTATGAGATGTGTTGAAAAGTTTGAAAAAGAAAATCAAAAAATATATTTCTAGTGATAAACTATATACATTTATGAAATATGTTGAAAAGTTTGAACAAGAAAATAAAAAAAATATATTTCTTATTATAAACTATATACATTTATGAGATGTGTTGAAAAGTTTCAAAAAGGAAAATAAAAAAATATATTTCTAATGATAAACTAGATACATTGCTGAAATGTGTTGAAAAATACCACCAAAAAAAATTTCTATTGATAACTATATACACTTATGAAATGTGTTGAAAAGTTTGAAAATCAAAAAAATATATTTCTAATGATAAACTAGATACATTTATGAAATGTGTTTAAAAGTTTGGATAAGAAAATCAAAAAATATATTTCTAGTGATAAAACTACATACATTTATGAAATATGTTGAAAAGTTTGAACAAGAAAATAAAAAGATATATTTCTAGTGATAATCTACCGGTAGATACATTTATGACAGGTGTTGAAAATATTGAAAAAGAAAATTTAAAAATATATTTTTAATGGTAAACTACCGGTAGATACATTTATGAGATGTTTTGAAAAGTTTGAAAATCAAAAAAATATATTTTAATTATTTGACAATCAATTTATGAGATGTGTTGAAACGTTTGAAAAAGAAAATGAAAAGATATATTTCTAGTGATAATCTACCGGTAGATACATTTATGACATGTGTTGAAAATATTGAAAAAGAAAATTAAAAAATATATTTTTAATGGTAATCTACCGGTAGATACATTTATGAGATGTGTTGAAAAGTTTGAAAAAGAAAATAAAAAAATATATTTCTAGTGATAAACTAGATACATTTATGAAATATGTTGGAAAGTTTGAACAAGAAAATAAAATAAAAATATTTCTATTGATAAACTATATACATTTATGAGATGTGTTGAAAAGTTTGAAAAAGAAAATGAAAAGATATATTTCTAATGATAAACTATATACATTTATGAGATGTGTTGAAAAGTTTGAAAAAGTAAATGAAAAGATATATTTCTAGTGATAATCTACCAGTAGATACATTTATGAGATGTGTTGAAAAGATTGAATAAGAAAATAAAAAAATATATTTCTAGTGATAAACTAGATACATTTATGAAATATGTTGGAAAGTTTGAACAAGAAAATAAAAAAAAATATTTCTATTTATAAACTATATACATTTATGAGATGTGTTGAAAAGTTTGAAAAAGAAAATGAAAAGATATATTTCTAATGATAAACTACCGGTAGATACATTTATGAGAAGTGTTGAAAAGTTTGAAAAAGAAAGTCAAAAAATATATTTCTAGAGATAAACTACCTTACCTGTAGATACATTTATGAGATGTGTTGAAAAGTTTGAAAAAGAAAATCAAAAAATATATTTCTAGTGATAAACTATATACATTTATGAAATATGTTGAAAAGTTTGAACAAGAAAATAAAAAATATATACTTCTTATGATAAACTATATACATTTATGAGATGTGTTGAAAAGTTTCAAAAAGGAAAATAAAAAAATATATTTCTAATGATAAACTAGATACATTGCTGAAATGTGTTGAAAAATACCACAAAAAAAATTTCTATTGATAACTATATACACTTATGAAATGTGTTGAAAAGTTTGAAAATCAAAAAAATATATTTCTAATGATAAACTAGATACATTTATGAAATGTGTTTAAAAGTTTGGATAAGAAAATCAAAAAATATATTTCTAGTGATAAAACTACATACATTTATGAAATATGTTGAAAAGTTTGAACAAGAAAATAAAAAGATATATTTCTAGTGATAATCTACCGGTAGATACATTTATGACAGGTGTTGAAAATATTGAAAAAGAAAATTTAAAAATATATTTTTAATGGTAAACTACCGGTAGATACATTTATGAGATGTTTTGAAAAGTTTGAAAATCAAAAAAATATATTTTAATTATTTGACAATCAATTTATGAGATGTGTTGAAACGTTTGAAAAAGAAAATGAAAAGATATATTTCTAGTGATAATCTACCGGTAGATACATTTATGACATGTGTTGAAAATATTGAAAAAGAAAATTAAAAAATATATTTTTAATGGTAATCTACCGGTAGATACATTTATGAGATGTGTTGAAAAGTTTGAAAATCAAAAAAAAATATTTCTAATGCTTTGACAATCAATTTATGAGATGTGTTGAAACGTTTGAAAAAGAAAATAAAAAAATATATTTCTACTGATACACTACTGGTAGATACATTTATGAGATGTGTTGAAAAGTTTGAAAATCAAAAAAATATATTTCTAATGATAAACTAGATACATTTATGAAATGTGTTGAAAAGTTTGGAAAAGAAAATCAAAATATATATTTCTAATGATAAACTACATACATTTATGAAATATGTTGAAAAGTTTGAACAAGAAAATAAAAATATATATTTCTAATGATAAACTACATACATTTATGAAATGTGTTGAAAAGTTTGAAAAAGTAAATGAAAAGATATATTTCTAGTGATAATCTACCGGTAGATACATTTATGAGATGTGTTGAAAAGTTTGAAAAAGAAAATAAAATAATATATTTCTAATGATAAACTACCTTTAGATACTTTTATGAGATGTGTTGAAAAGTTTGAAAAAGAAAATAAAAAAATATATTTCTAATGATAAACTTGATACATTGCTGAAATGTGTTGAAAAGTTTCAAAATCAAAGAAATATTTTTCTAATGATAAATTACATACATTTATGAAATGTGTTGAAAAGTTTGAACAAGAAAATTAAACAAAAATATTTCTAATGATAAACTATATACATTTATGAGATGTGTTGAAAAGTTTGAAAAAGTAAATGAAAAGATATATTTCTAGTGATAATCTACCGGTAGATACATTTATGAGATTTGTTGAAAAGATTGAAAAAGAAAATAAAAAAATATATTTCTAGTGATACACTGCTGGTAGATACATTTATGAGATGTGTTGAAAAGTTTGAAAAAGAAAATAAAAAAATATATTTCTAGTGATAAACTAGATACATTTATGAAATATGTTGGAAAGTTTGAACAAGAAAATAAAATAAAAATATTTCTATTGATAAACTATATACATTTATGAGATGTGTTGAAAAGTTTGAAAAAGAAAATGAAAAGATATATTTCTAATGATAAACTATATACATTTATGAGATGTGTTGAAAAGTTTGAAAAAGTAAATGAAAAGATATATTTCTAGTGATAATCTACCAGTAGATACATTTATGAGATGTGTTGAAAAGATTGAATAAGAAAATAAAAAAATATATTTCTAGTGATAAACTAGATACATTTATGAAATATGTTGGAAAGTTTGAACAAGAAAATAAAAAAAAATATTTCTATTTATAAACTATATACATTTATGAGATGTGTTGAAAAGTTTGAAAAAGAAAATGAAAAGATATATTTCTAATGATAAACTACCGGTAGATACATTTATGAGAAGTGTTGAAAAGTTTGAAAAAGAAAGTCAAAAAATATATTTCTAGAGATAAACTACCTTACCTGTAGATACATTTATGAGATGTGTTGAAAAGTTTGAAAAAGAAAATCAAAAAATATATTTCTAGTGATAAACTATATACATTTATGAAATATGTTGAAAAGTTTGAACAAGAAAATAAAAAATATATACTTCTTATGATAAACTATATACATTTATGAGATGTGTTGAAAAGTTTCAAAAAGGAAAATAAAAAAATATATTTCTAATGATAAACTAGATACATTGCTGAAATGTGTTGAAAAATACCACAAAAAAAATTTCTATTGATAACTATATACACTTATGAAATGTGTTGAAAAGTTTGAAAATCAAAAAAATATATTTCTAATGATAAACTAGATACATTTATGAAATGTGTTTAAAAGTTTGGATAAGAAAATCAAAAAATATATTTCTAGTGATAAAACTACATACATTTATGAAATATGTTGAAAAGTTTGAACAAGAAAATAAAAAGATATATTTCTAGTGATAATCTACCGGTAGATACATTTATGACAGGTGTTGAAAATATTGAAAAAGAAAATTTAAAAATATATTTTTAATGGTAAACTACCGGTAGATACATTTATGAGATGTTTTGAAAAGTTTGAAAATCAAAAAAATATATTTTAATTATTTGACAATCAATTTATGAGATGTGTTGAAACGTTTGAAAAAGAAAATGAAAAGATATATTTCTAGTGATAATCTACCGGTAGATACATTTATGACATGTGTTGAAAATATTGAAAAAGAAAATTAAAAAATATATTTTTAATGGTAATCTACCGGTAGATACATTTATGAGATGTGTTGAAAAGTTTGAAAATCAAAAAAAAATATTTCTAATGCTTTGACAATCAATTTATGAGATGTGTTGAAACGTTTGAAAAAGAAAATAAAAAAATATATTTCTACTGATACACTACTGGTAGATACATTTATGAGATGTGTTGAAAAGTTTGAAAATCAAAAAAATATATTTCTAATGATAAACTAGATACATTTATGAAATGTGTTGAAAAGTTTGGAAAAGAAAATCAAAATATATATTTCTAATGATAAACTACATACATTTATGAAATATGTTGAAAAGTTTGAACAAGAAAATAAAAATATATATTTCTAATGATAAACTATATACATTTATGAGATGTGTTGAAAAGTTTGAAAAAGAAAATGAAAAGATATATTTCTAATGATAAACTATATACATTTATGAGATGTGTTGAAAAGTTTGAAAAAGAAAATGAAAAGATATATTTCTAGTGATAATCTACCAGTAGATACATTTATGAGATGTGTTGAAAAGATTGAATAAGAAAATAAAAAAATATATTTCTAGTGATAAACTAGATACATTTATGAAATATGTTGGAAAGTTTGAACAATAAAATTTTAAAAAAATATTTCTATTGATAAACTATATACATTTATGAGATGTGTTGAAAAGTTTGAAAAAGAAAATGAAAAGATATATTTCTAATGATAAACTACCGGTAGATACATTTATGAGAAGTGTTGAAAAGTTTGAAAAAGAAAGTCAAAAAATATATTTCTAGAGATAAACTACCTTACCTGTAGATACATTTATGAGATGTGTTGAAAAGTTTGAAAAAGAAAATCAAAAAATATATTTCTAGTGATAAACTATATACATTTATGAAATATGTTGAAAAGTTTGAACAAGAAAATAAAAAAAATATATTTCTTATTATAAACTATATACATTTATGAGATGTGTTGAAAAGTTTCAAAAAGGAAAATAAAAAAATATATTTCTAATGATAAACTAGATACATTGCTGAAATGTGTTGAAAAATACCACCAAAAAAAATTTCTATTGATAACTATATACACTTATGAAATGTGTTGAAAAGTTTGAAAATCAAAAAAATATATTTCTAATGATAAACTAGATACATTTATGAAATGTGTTTAAAAGTTTGGATAAGAAAATCAAAAAATATATTTCTAGTGATAAAACTACATACATTTATGAAATATGTTGAAAAGTTTGAACAAGAAAATAAAAAGATATATTTCTAGTGATAATCTACCGGTAGATACATTTATGACAGGTGTTGAAAATATTGAAAAAGAAAATTTAAAAATATATTTTTAATGGTAAACTACCGGTAGATACATTTATGAGATGTTTTGAAAAGTTTGAAAATCAAAAAAATATATTTTAATTATTTGACAATCAATTTATGAGATGTGTTGAAACGTTTGAAAAAGAAAATGAAAAGATATATTTCTAGTGATAATCTACCGGTAGATACATTTATGACATGTGTTGAAAATATTGAAAAAGAAAATTAAAAAATATATTTTTAATGGTAATCTACCGGTAGATACATTTATGAGATGTGTTGAAAAGTTTGATAATCAAATAAATATATTTCTAATGATTTGACAATCAATTTATGAGATGTGTTGAAAAGTTTGAACAAGAAAATAAAAAGAAATATTTCTAGTGATAATCTACCGGTAGATACATTTATGACATGTGGTGAAAATATTGAAAAAGAAAATTAAAAAATATATTTTTAATGGTAAACTACCGGTAGATACATTTATGAGATGTGTTGAAAAGTTTGAAAATCAAAAAAAAATATTTCTAATGCTTTGACAATCAATTTATGAGATGTGTTGAAACGTTTGAAAAAGAAAATAAAAAAATATATTTCTACTGATACACTACTGGTAGATACATTTATGAGATTTGTTGAAAAGTTTGAAAATCAAAAAAATATATTTCTAATGATAAACTAGATACATTTATGAAATGTGTTGAAAAGTTTGGAAAAGAAAATCAAAATATATATTTCTAATGATAAACTACATACATTTATGAAATATGTTGAAAAGTTTGAACAAGAAAATAAAAATATATATTTCTAATGATAAACTATATACATTTATGAAATGTGTTGAAAAGTTTGAAAAAGAAAATGAAAAGATATATTTCTAGTGATAATCTACTTGTAGATAAATTTATGAGATGTGTTGAAAAGTTTGAAAATAAAAAAATGTATTTCTAATGATAAACTAGATACATTTATGAAATGTGTTGAAAAGTTTCAAAATCAAAAAAATAAATTTCTAATGATAAAAACTAGATACATTTATGACGTGTTGAAAAATTTCAAAAAGAAAATCAAAAAATAAATTTCTATTGATAATCTACTGGTAGATACATTTATGAGATGTGTTGAAAAGTTTGAAAATTAAAATCAAAAAATGTATTTCTACTAATTTGACCTCTATTTACTTTTTTATTCTCTTATAAAATGGATTTAAATGAATTAAAACTTTTAAGTGAAATGACTCCTGAAAATATGAATAATGCATATAAAACAAATATGATTATTAAATTGATAGATTGCGAAATGAATATATCAGGGAAAGAATAGGTATAATATCTTGTACAGATTACATAGCGAGAGAACAGATCAAGTGGTTTGGCCACATTATGAGAATGCATCATGAAAAGTTGCCCTTACAAATCATATAACCAGATGAGATCAGGGTACAAGGACAGAGGAAGACCATGGAAAAGATGGATAGAAAACATCAGGGACATCCTTAACAGACACTGTCATAGCACAGCCGAGGCCACACATCTGGCTTTAGAACGCAAGCTCGAGCTCCAATCACCCCTACACTTAACTGCAAGAGTGGATCACAAACCACCTAGGGAAAGACAATAGACAATAGATAGATTATTAAATTTATGAATATTAAAACCGAACAATCTAATTTATCACAAGATCAGATTTGTAGTAAATTAGGTATTTCTTCTTCTACAATAAAAAAGAATAAGACAAAATTTAAATGTAAAATTTCCATATAAATATGATATTCCTTTTAAAAAGTAACAAGAATAAAAAAATATTGAAATTAGTAATAAAGAAACATTAAAAATAAATAAAGAAACAAGGAAATTAAAAGTTAAAAAAATAAAAGAGAAAATTGGTAATGGAAGGGATAATAATAAATTATTTAATGTTAATAAAGCAATAGAAGAAGTGTAAATAATTTATTGTTATATTTGATGTTGAGAATTTCTATCTCTAAAAATGGAAGAACTAAAATTATTTGTTAAAAAAAAATAAGTGATGAAATTAAAGAACAAATAAAAAAACTTGAAAAACAAAATTATAAAACAAAAGATTATTTATTAAAACAATATATTGTAAAAAATACGATTAATAAAGAAGTTTAAAAAATATTTGGTGAACAAATGATTGAGTATGAAGAAGAATTAGAAGAAAAACAATGTTTAATGAATGAATATGAAACAATAATTGGTGGTGATAAATTAATGAAATAATTCAGAAATATAATAAAAAATATATCAAACAAATTGATCCTAGTAAAGTTACTTATAAAGATAAGAGTGCGTAAAAGATTTTTATATAAATTAAACAACAAAATAAAAGAATTAGAAAAGTAGAAATAATAGTATAAATAATTACTGATAAAATATATATTTTAAATTCGTATTTTAAAATTATGATTTATTTTTTTTATCTATTTCTTCACATATTTTTACCACCCGTGTGTTGTTGGGGCCCGAAAGGGGAGAAAAGAATAGCAACACCGTGTACCTTTCATGCATGTCATACGAGGTGACTAAGGAGGTTATGGGATGGAGTTGGCTGTCCCATTAAATAGGGTCAGTGACCCAAAGCCATGCTGAAGTTGGATGTATCAGGCCGAAAGGTGCAGATATCGCAGCTTTGCTGTAAACCATGACACAACACATTCCATTCTCCGGACTACATCCTGCTAATCTGAAGGAGTTTGAGAACGAATGCAGAAGAAGAAGAAATGTACAGATGAAATGAGATGGGGTCATTCACAAGTAGAAATCCTCATTATATTGGCATGGCTTCTATTGTTTCTTCATTGTTCATTCTCAAACTCCCACTGGAACTCTCTTGTTGCAGGACAATGATCCATCCTACTAGGTTACATAATTTCTCAAACTCCCACTGGAACTCTCTTGTTGCAGGACAATGATCCATCCTACTAGGTTACATAATTTCTCAAACTCCCACTGGAACTCTCTTGTTGCAGGACAATGATCCTACAAGATTTCAAGTAGGATGTAGTCCAGAGAATGGAAATGCATTGTGTTTCGGATTTATTTGCGCTAATGGCCTAATACATCGGACTTTTACTGTATTGCTAGTTTACTGTTGCATAATGGTTAGTCTGATAAGCAAATAGTGCGACCTTCAAACCTTCCACATTCAGGAACCATTGTCATTAAGTTAGCACAGACTTGAAACACTGTGTTCCTGTGTGACTGCACAGCAAAGGTGATCCTTAGGATTTAACTCAACAGTTGTGAAATATGATATTGTTTACAATAAATCTAAGAAGTATTTACATGAATGATACTGTCCACAGATATTTGGGAAGGAAACGTTTACGCAAAGACTTAGAGACAATGGTAGAAGGCAGCGATCGGTTGGCGTGGCCACACTATTCCTATTGGACAATCAGTTACATATTGTGTATCCGGGGTGCACGAAAACTGCTAGATCAGAAACCTTTGTCAAAGATGGTGCCTGTGGATGAGTACCTTCCAATCATGTTTGATAGGCATCCAGAGTGAGTACTTGTTTAATTGTCAGCTAAAAGAATAATATCTTAGTGTTAAAGGTGATGTTGAGTTCTTGTTTAATTGAGAGCTAAAAACAAATTATGCCTTAGTGTTAAAGGTTGTAAGATAAATTATAACACCCACCATCTAGTGGGGTGGAACAAGGTATTATGTTAGAGCTTGGAATCACATGTGCTGTGGGGTTCTGGGAAGGATGTATAGAATAATATTGTGACGGGCTTGTATGACAACTGACTTTCTTGAACTTCTAGTTAATGGCAAAGAATAGGGCCAGTGTCTTATTTTCAAGCATGTCGTTGAAGGCGACTAAGTACAGTTGGGGCACAGTAGAGGCGACTAAGTACAGTTGGGGCACAGTAGAGGCGACTAAGTACAGTTGGGGCACAGTAGAGGCGACTAAGTACAGTTGGGGCACAGTAGAGGTGACTAAGTACAGTTGGGGCACAGTAGAGGTGACTAAGTACAGTTGGGGCACAGTAGAGGCGACTAAGTACAGTTGGGGTACAGTAGAGGCGACTAAGTACAATTGAGGTACAGTAGAGGCGACTAAGTACAGTTGGGGTACAGTAGAGGCGACTAAGTACAGTTGGGGTACAGTAGAGGCGACTAAGTACAGTTGGGGTACAATAGAGGCGACTAAGTACAGTTGGGGTACAGTAGAGGCGACTAAGTACAGTTGAGGTACAGTAGAGGCGACTAAGTACAGTTGGGGTACAGTAGACTGACAAGTTGTCACCTGCGGAAAAATCGTTGTCACATATTGTCACAATTTTGTCTTCCAACAAGTCAACCCCCATGGATGATGAAGAGATACCGGCCAGGAAATTGCACCTTTTGTGGCAGACTCCAATGTGACGGAGACTATGTGACGGGGACTATGTGACGGAGAATGTTAGTTGTGTCATCACTACTGATGGGTCAATAGATCTGACATAAGAATGACAACATAGTTGGCCCAGATTTGTGTGGTGTGCTCCTGGCTCCTGGAATGCCTGCCTTTGGGGACTAAACATGCATTCAGAAACCTCCATGATGCAACACTGCCTTTGAGACAACCTTATAGAGTCTAGGTTACACAAGAGCCTCAGTTACACAACTGAGAAGAAGCTGTGCTATTGTCAGAAAGGCTATGGGCTATCAAATATAGCTCATATATATAGCTATATAGCTACCACCAATATATAGCTACCACCTCAAAACTAAAGGGATTCTTCTTCTTCGTTCATTCTCAAACTCCTGCAGATTAGCAGGTTGTAGTCCGGAGAACGGAATGCGTTGTGTCATGGTTTACATCATTGCTGTGATATATGCGCCTTTCGGCCTGACACATCTGACTTCAACATTACTAAAGGGATTATTTCATAATCATCATTATAATACTGTGACTTGCAATGTATGTTGTAAGAGGCAACTAAGGAGGGCTTGGAGTGTGGTTGGTTACTCCATTTCATAGAAAGACACACAAAAATAGTAGCATACCATGTATAAACTAATTCGATTATAAACCGAGCACATGATTTTAATGTCTGAAATTTGACACAAGTCTAGAATCCGTTTATAGACCGAGGTGTAGAATTCCATTATTATAATAATGAAGGGGCAAGCGCCACATGGTTTGCATCTGTGGGTATCACCAACTAGACAAACCATTAATGCAAAAGAAAGTCTTAGTAGATAACATGCCGTTATATTGAGGTTCTCTTATAGAAGCTTCATGGCACATCATATATACAATTATGCTTTTATTTTATTGTTGCAATGTATTTTATGCTTTATTTGTATATATGTATGCACCTTCTGTGGTTGGGATAAATCCAGAGATGTACTGTGCAGCACTGGGGAGGGGAGGAGGAAGCTGACAGCACTATATGTTTCCTATGCTGAGGCCCATCATAGAGGCGCAATGACTTAGGAAGTGACAATCATTTTGACTTGAATATTTGGTTGCATGCCTGAAGCAATAGAGAAGTCTGACATAACCAGTAGTCAATTGGTGGCGGGGAATGAACATAGTGAACCCTACCTTAGCTCCAATGATTTCAGCATTACTTAGGTAGAAAACTCACAAACCAAATTAGACAATTACCAATTTATTATAATTATATTTTTTTTTCATCGCATTTATTGTTTTTCATGCCATGTGCATCTTCGCTTGCGAAGGAGGAACATCATCAGGTATCCTCTGGCTCTAACCGGGTTGGACCAAAAATCCACAGACCTCCCATCAATATAATGCTAGCACAACAAATATTATTTACAGACAAGCAGATACAAGATCGTCATAAAACAAAGTCTTCGCTTAACATCCTACAACTGAACATGGTATAGGAAACTCTTCTTCTTCAGCGTTCATTCTCAAACTCCCGCCAGATCTCTCTTGTAGCAGGACATATGTTTGCCAAATGTTGCATGAGTTTGGCTAAATGTTGTTATGTATTTGGTTAAATAATAATGGAGGGCAGAGCACCAGGGCAGAGGAGGAAAGGCAGACCAAGAAGATGATGGACTGACAACATTAAATATAACATGAATATGTCATTGGAGAATGCAAGCCGCATCGCCCACGACAGAGAATGGTTCAGGGAGTTCATTAGAAAGACAACGTTCTGGAGAGAATATGTCACTGACAGTGTGACTAAATTGTGTATGTGTTTGACCAAATGTTGTATGTGTTTGACCAAATGTTGTATATGTTTGACCAAATGTTGTATGTGTTTGACCAAATGTTGTATGTGTTTGACCAAATGTTGTATATGTTTGACCAAATGTTGTATGTGTTTGACCAAATGTTGTATGTGTTTGACCAAATGTTGTATGTGTTTGACCAAATGTATGTGTTTGACAAAATTTTCTATGTGTTTGACCAAATTTTCTATGTGTTTTACCAAATGTTGTATGTGTTTGACCAAATTGTGTATATTTGACCAAATGTTGTATGTGTTTGACCAAATGTTGTATGTGTTTGACCAAATGTTGTAGATATCAAAGCCAAATGGTAAACTATGATGTAACATATTATCTTATCCGGACTACATCCTGTTCAGTCCTTTACAATGCCAAAGTTATATGTGTTGGGCCATTGAGGCAAATAAAACTGTGACAAAACATTTACGTTCTCTGGTGTATGTCCTGCTGGAAATCTAGTACGAACATCCTGCTACAGGAAAGATCTTATGGGAGTATGGCAACGAGCGTAAAGAAAAGAGAAATAATATAGCCTGACATGTACGGTGTAAGAGGCAACTAAAGAGAGGAGGCAAGGTGTCTACCCTGTGTTGAATTCAAAAGTCAGGCAAAAAATAGAAACAATGTGACCCGACATGCATGATGTAAGAGGCAGTTAAGATGGAATTGACTGTGTCAACTCATAGGTTAAAGTGACCCACAAACAGTGCTTATTCTATATTTTCATGTTTATGTAATTACTGCTTATTATAAATTTTTGCTTATAAATTTTTGCTTATTATTAATTTTTACTTTTTAATAGTTTACTTATTATAAATTGTTTGCTTATTATAAATTGTTCCTTATTATGAATTGTTACTTATAAATTTTTGCAGAACAATACGGGATCAAGGGTCCATGTATATACTATCAATTAGCGGATTTTAAACAAACTTACAAATATTTCATACGATCAATATTTGTGTTCTTTGGTTAACACACATTTAGCGAGCTCAATGAAATTACATCATTTACAGATCTTGTCACTGTAATTCAAAATAGCTAATAGTAGTTACGCACGGAGATTAAAACTTGCAACGATTTAATGGTTTTTGTATTTTAAAGATATGAGGTACTGTTAGAATTTAGATGTTGTGTGGGGGGGGGGGGGGAAGAGGATTAGACTCAGTGTTAGGACTAATTCTAACTCAAACCCCCTTTCTGATTTAATCAATTCAAGTTGGTAACTACATTGAAAGGGAGACAAATGATTTCTGCTTACACTTTGTTTATGTATTACCTCTCTCACCGAAGACGGATGTGTCTGGCCATTGGCGCAAATAAAATTGTGACACAACGCATTTCCATTCTCTGAACTGGAAATCTAGTAGGACTATGGTCCTGCTACAAAGAAGATCCAACGAGAGTTTTAGAATGAACGCTGAAGAAGAAGTATTACCTCCCATGAGAATATTTGAGCGACAATTATTGGGCAGGTTTTACATATATAAATATGCCAAGACAATAAATGGGGGAGTATTTAATTGGAGGGTTGTATGAGTGGAAACATGATTGGGTTTGAATGCAGGGTATTATTTTGTTTCGGATAGTGAATTTGATTGTCACAATAGAAGTTAAATGTCATAGTATGACACTGTGCGCATTTCCTGTTTGCAAGTACTCTTCGTGACTGCAACAATTGTACTGCGTCTTTGTCAGTCAAAGGCAAATTCAACATACATACGGCAGCCATTTTACTAAAGATATGTAGTGGAAGAGTGACGTAACGGAAGTGTGATGGCATTACCAAGTTCTAAAAAATACGACAGGAGCGCATTTTTAAAAAAAGTGTAAGCAGGAAATGCTAGATGGACAATTGATCCTGTATTGTTCCATTTTTGCTTATAAATTGTTACTTATTGTAAATTGTTACTTATTATAAATTGTTACTTATAAATTTAGCGTATTATAAGTTGTTACTTATTGTAAATTGTTACTTGTAATTTTTTTTTAAATTATAAATTATCTTTTAGAGAACAGTGGAAACAGCATTTTTCTCCACGGGACCTAGTTGGCCTATCAGCGGAGCCTTACCTTCTATATCCAACACATTACACTGGAGAACCATATTACATCTCTGACACTGAAGATTCAATCATCATTGACAAGGGTCATGCTCGTAAAGGTGCTGCAGACAGTGAACTGCTGGTAGACACAAACATAGCAAGACCTGATGAGACAGAAACACAGATTGACGGTGTTATAAAGCTGGAAGGGCCAGTTGTCAAGGATGAGTTTTAATCAAGTATGGGAATAATTAATTAATCGCTGTGTAATTATGAGAATAGGCATATAGATGAACTCTATTACTAAGCTGGAACTTAGCTCGCTAAATTAGATATGGGTTTTGTAGCAAGACAGTTAGATCTCCTTACCTACAAGTAATCAATCAAGTGCCATGCCAATTGGTGTAGGTAATCATGCTTCTCCACAACTTTCTGCCTCTTGTGTTGTTAAGTAATTCAATTGATGACTTCATTTTGTACCACACTGACAGCCCATCCAGAAATTTATCTCTTTGTATTCCTCTGTCTCTTCTCCCCTTGATCTTTCCAGTTGTTATTAAATGTTGAAGTTTTACTTTTCTCATCGCACGTCTAAGACCATCGGAAAACACATATGAAGTAGCAACAAAAATAATTTTTAAATTTGGGACCGCCACAACATGAAGAACTGTATTAAAGGGTTGGGGGATTAGGAAGGCTGAAGGATAGAGGGATTACACTACATGGAGTTTATTATCTGAATCCTGTATTATTTGTGTGTTTTATTTTCTGTGTTTTTTTATCATGAACTATTTGAAATAGATTTATGTTTTCTGTAATATTGTTGATTTTTCTATTGTTGTTCCAGCTGACCATTTATATTTCTTATTGTGACGTAATGTAGTTGAGTAAAACTACATTAGCTGTCTAGTTTACAGAAAAGCTGCAATATGTATGCATTTTGGCCTGGTATATTTAATTTTATGTCGCAATATTGTTGATATAGACATGCTATTTGTATCTCGGGCATTTTTCTGCGATCAATATTATACATCCAGTTTGATATTGTTCACGGATGATAATGATGACATAATCCCTTTACCCGTGAGCAAGTAGCTCTTGACACTTGATGATGATAAAATAATCCCTTTAGCTGTGAACAGGTAGCTCTTTACACATGGTGATGATGAAATAATCCCTTTAGCTGTGAACAGGTAGCTCTTTACACATGATGATGATGATGCATCCCGTTACCTGTGAACAGATAGCTCTTGACACATGATGATGATGCATCCCGTTACCTGTGAGCAGGTAGCTCTTGAAAGTCCATAGCCTTTTTTGACATAAGCACAGGTTCTTCTCAGTTGTGTAACTGAGGTGCCTGCCAGACTCACGTAAGGTTGTCTCAAAGGTATGGATGGTTAGGGGGAGTTTATAGATGCATATGTTTTGTCCCCAAAGGGAGGCATTCCACTGTGGCAGTATCTTAGGATTATCACATCCTGCTAGGAGCACAGCACGCACATCTGAGCCAACAATCTCATCATTCTTCTGTCAGATTTGTTGACACATCTGCAGTGATGCACATTAAGTATTCCTCTGCCACAACTGGACAATGGTGCAATGTCTGCTGGTCGGTAGCTCTTCAGCATCCATGATCAAAGATTATTTGATAGAAAACAAAAGTAAGAAATTGAAACAAGATGATTTTTTTCACTCAACTTTCCTTAGTAACCTATTACAACATTCCTGGAAAGAAGACAGTATCCTTATTCTTTGTACCCGGAACCAGCAGTCCAGGCCCAAGTTACTATATGGGCGATTGGTCCTGTATAGAATAGTTTGTTTAGGTTGCCATGAGTCTCCCACAGTTTGTTTTGTAGAGATATTCCTGTGGACCAGGATATTGCTCTGTCAACAAATTCTCTGGGTTAATACTGTAGTATATATTCTGGGTAGGTGTTGTTATTCTGCACATGTTGGTTGCAGAGTCGCTAATACCGATTTGGGGTAAGTGTGCTTATAGATGGCAATGTTCCATTCTCAGTCGAAATACCCTGACTTGTTCCTGTCAGTTGAATTTGTTCATGCTGTCTTGCTCGGGGCTGTAGTTTCCTTTTAGTTCTCTCCACTAAAGTCTCAGATTATTTTAGCGGAGACGCTACTTCCCTGAAATTTTGAAGTACGTGGGATTGAGGGAGATTATCTGCCATTTTTGACAATTCGTCTTTGCTTTCAGGCATTTTTTTAGCATCTAATTATTCTTTATATTTGTACAATATCTTTACTTTTTCTAAATACTCTATTTAGCTGAAAGGGAAAATAGCTGTGTTTGAATTTCTAAACCACCACCCCATACTTCCTTATTTACAGATCTGGTGCTATGCCATTATTGGAGCTAGTTTTCAAGTAGTAATGTTAAAGTTAACCATAGCATTTATTAAATGCCGTAGGGGTGTAAGATGTTAATGACCTCACATTTCAGTGGCTCTGCTATATGAGGGTGGTAGCCATCTCCTCTCCCTCGCAGTCTTTACTTCCTGGATTAATCCGGTACCCAATTAAGGCTGGGTTGACCCGGGAGCCTTTGTGATTTGAAAAATGTTTCCGCCTCAAACTGGGGAATGAACCCAAGACCACTCATATGCGAAACCAGCCCGCTAACCACTGCCCTACCCAGCTCCCTGTAGTTTTCAAGTACATGTTTTATCCGAAGATTAAGATTGTGAACTTCATCACGTTTTATCCTAGGGTTAAGATTGTGAACTTCAGCCCATGTTTTATCTTAGGGTTTGCTTCTCACGTATATTGTTGACTGGAATTTCTCTGTGTAATGTTGTTCTGTTAGTTTGCAGTACAGCTGAAATATTTGTACTTTCAACTTGGTATATCCATTTTTCTGCATGTCCCCAATATATATCATTGTATCTCTCACCGGTGTGTTGACAGGGCACGAAAGGGGAGCAAAGACAACAACTTACCTGCCATGTAGTAAGTGGCAACTAAGGAGGTTTGTGGGTGTTATTGACATTTCCAACCCATAGGTCAAAGTGACTCTTCTTCTTCAGCGTCCATTCTCAAACTTCTGCTGAATCTCTCTTGTAGCAAGACAATGGTACTACTAGATTTCCAGCAGGACGTAATCCAGAGAAAGGAAATTCATTGTGTCCCCATTTTATTTGCATCAGTGGCCTGACTCAAAAGTAAATCAACCATGCTCAATCTGGATCTTTCAGGTCAAAAGGTACAGATATTGCAGTCATGCTGTAAGCCAAAACAACAGAATCTATTCTCCAGACTACTTCTAGATAACCATCAGTAGTTTTGGGGGCATTCATTCTCAAACTCTCACTTTATCTCTTGTATAGCAGAACACTGGTCTTACTAGATTTCCAGCAGGATGTAATTTAGAGAACACAAATACATTGTGTCGCAATTGTATTTGCGCCAATAAATCCGACTACGGCGTTAGTAACTAATACATTCATTATTTTTACTACTTTGACTGAACAGTAAATGTCTGTAACTGTATTGATAGTATAGTAAGCAAAGGGTGTGATTTTTCTACACTCGTCCGAATGATGGAGGACAGGTGTATGGAGGGCTTTGAAGGGCTTTTTGTGATAGGGGTGTTGGGAGAGCTTTTTGTGATAGGGTGTTAGGAGGACTTTTTATGATAGGGTGTTAGGAGGGATTTTTGTGATAGGGTTTTTTGGTGTGCTTTTTTTTTCTAACATCGCCAGAGTGGAATCCCTACAACCCTGATAGGTTATGGGTCATTATTATTATACGCCAGACGTACGAAAGAACTGGTTCTCATACTTGTTGTCATAGCCACAGACACACCACAGAGTTTTAGAATGAATGCAGATGAAGAACTTTACATCAGCGATGTTGTCATTTGTTTTTGTATTATAAATATGTTTTTTCACTTAATGATTTTTCATATTATGTGATACTAATTGGTGCTAATTAGTCATGTACAGAGCTGCAGATTATGTAATATATTCTCACAAACATATATTTTGATATTAATTGGTGCTATTTAGTCGTGTACAGAGCTGCAGACTAAACAATATATTCATATTTGATATATCAACATTGTAATCATTTAAATATATTTGTGCTTCACTAATGAAGATAGAAATCTTTTGAGCAGACATCAAATATTTTTTTTATTGTAGGAGTGTACAAACAATTCATTATGATTTTTGGAGCTTTCCCTGAATGCGTGCCTACCAAAATATTTTTATTATTTCTCTTGGTTATGTTTGTCAGATAATGGGTATTTATTAGCCGAAATGCTAACCCTAACTCATACAACTCTCCTAACCACTCATACGATCATCTTAAATAAATAAATATTTAAGTTAATAAACATAGATAAACAAATGTATAAACATAATCAGGGAAATAATCAAAATACAATTTTATTGGGTAGGCACGTATTCGGGGACAGATCCTGATTGTTTCTAAAATAAATCCTCAATGTTTCATCTTCAGCATTTTTTTAATCAAACTTCCACTGGATCTCTCTTGTAGCAGGACAATGGATGGTCTTAGATTTTATCTCTCTTGTAGCAGGACAATGGATGGTCCTAGATTTTTTCTCTCTTGTAGCAGGACAATGGTCCTAGATTTTATCTCTCTTGTAGCAGGACAATGGATGGTCCTAGATTTTATCTCTCTTGTAGCAGGACAATGGATGGTCCTAGATTTTATATCTCTTGTAGCAGGACAATGGTCCTAGATTTTATATCTCTTGTAGCAGGACAATGGTCCTAGATTTTCAACAGGATGTAGTCTAGAGAATGGAAATGCGTTGTGCCAAGTGTTTTATTTGTACCAATGGCCCAACACATTTGTCTCAGTGCTCTATATTATATTATCCATGTACTAAGGGAAATTTTCAGCAAATTGTGTGGTTTCCTGATGATTTATCTCTACAAATTTTGCTGTGTCAAATATTTGCTTTATAACAGTAATTTACAGACTGCCAATCTACATACTTTGAAAGTTTATGAATGACCAGTGTTGCCGTGTGATTTGTATCTTTAGTTTCTTCCAACCTCTTGGATATCACAGGGATCTCTTCCCTGCACATGATAGTGCTGGTGGTAATGACAGAACAGTTCGACTTGCTTAAAACGTGTCGAGTCTGTGAATGATCTTTATGAAGGGAAATTGAAGTGTAAAATAATGACTTTGTAACAGGACTTTAAAAAAAGTCCCACCAAAGATGGATGTGTCGAGCCATTGCGGAAAAATAACGGCGACATAATTTATTTCCATTTTCTGGACTACACCCTGCTGGAAATATAAGACTATTGTCCTGCTACAAGAGAGAACCAGCGGGAGTTTGAGAATGAACGCTGAAGAGGATGAAGTAAAGAATGTGTACATGCATTGAGAGATTATAAATGGCTGATGCTGCTGTGAGTCATTGATATCTCTAGTTTCTTCCAACCTCTTGGGTAGGGTATCTCATGGATATACTTCTCTGGACATGATAAGTTCTTCCATCCTCTTGGGTATCTCATGGATATACTTCCCCAGACATAATAAGCTCATCCATCCCCCTGGGTATCTCATGGATACACTTCCTCGGTCGTGAGGGCATTTGATGGCTGGTCACATTCTATAGAAAGTCGTATTGGCTCAGAAGTCATACTGAAGTGGGATGAAAATATCAGATGTACCTTTAGATGTACGCAGGTAGCTTTAGATGTACGCAGGTAGCTTTAGATGTACGCAGGTAGCTTTCAACAGTTCTTCTAGAAAAACCACATGTCCTCATCGGTTGAGTAACTGAGGTGATACACAAATTCACATAAGATTTACTGTTTCTTCTTCTTCAGCATTTATTCTCAAACTCCCATTGGATCTCTCTTATAGCAGGACAATGGTTAAACTATATTTCCAGCAGGATGTAGTCCAGAAAATGGAAATATGTTGTGTACCCGTTTTATTTGCACTAATGGCCCGACACATCCATCCTCTGCAGTATTTGCCATTTCAAAATTTATGGTTGTCTTAGGGAGTTTTATGGATACATGTTTAGTCCATGAATGGAGACATTCCAGTGTGGCAATATCCCTGTATCATCACATCGTTCTAGGAGGGCAGAATTATATGTCTGGGCCAACTAGTTCATCCATTCTTCTATCAGATCTGTTGACCCATCTGCAGTGATGCCACCTAGTCTTCCCTGCCATGTGGGATTGTACCACCTAGTCTTTCCCGCCATGTGGGATTGTACCACCTAGTCTTCCCCGCCATGTGGGATTGTACCACCTAGTCTTCCCCACCATGTGGGATTGTACCACCTAGTCTTCCCCGCCATGTGGGATTGTACCACCTAGTCTTCCCCGCCATGTGGGATTGTACCACCTAGTCTTCCCCGCCATGTGGGATTGTACCACCTAGTCTTCCCCGCCATGTGGGATTGTACCACCTAGTCTTCCCCGCCATGTGGGATTGTACCACCCAGTCTTCCCCGCCATGTGGGATTGTACCACCTAGTGTTCCCTGCCATGTGGGATTGTACCACCTAGTCTTCCCCGCCATGTGGGATTGTACCACCTAGTCTTCCCCGCCATGTGGGATTGTACCACCTAGTCTTCCCCGCCATGTGGGATTGTACCACCTAGTCTTCCCCGCCATGTGGGATTGTACCACCTAGTCTTCCCCGCCATGTGGGATTGTACCACCTAGTCTTCCCCGCCATGTGGGATTGTACCACCTAGTCTTCCCCGCCATGTGGGATTGTACCACCTAGTGTTCCCCGCCATGTGGGATTGTACCACCTAGTGTTCCCCGCCATGTGGGATTGTACCACCTAGTCTTCCCCGCCATGTGGGATTGTACCACCTAGTCTTCCCCGCCATGTGGGATTGTACCACCTAGTCTTCCCCACCATGTGGGATTGTACCACCTAGTCTTCCCCGCCATGTGGGATTGTACCACCTAGTCTTCCCCGCCATGTGGGATTGTACCACCTAGTCTTCCCCGCCATGTGGGATTGTACCACCTAGTCTTCCCCGCCATGTGGGATTGTACCACCTAGTCTTCCCCGCCATGTGGGATTGTACCACCTAGTCTTCCCCGCCATGTGGGATTGTACCACCTAGTCTTCCCTGCCATGTGGGATTGTGCCACCTAGTCTTCCCCGCCATGTGGGATTGTGCCACAAAGGTGCAATGTTTACTGCATCTCTTCATCATCTATGGTGATTTTTCACAGGTTGTCATCCTTGAGACAAGACATGCAGCAGCAATGATGATTTTTCACATGTCATCCCATCCCCCCAACTTTCTTGTCATCTCTCTATGACATGCCTGAAAAGAAGAGTTCCTATTTTGTGCTCCTTGAGCTAGAAGTCTAGGCCAGGGTTATCACACAAATAAAACCATGAAGGAGTATGAGGTTGCCTAGATTCTTCCTGTGCTGGGTGGTGAAGTTTTGCTTTCATCTCCTGAAGGGTGTTTCTCGTAGCATTTTTTAAGGGAAGTTTTCCAGGACTTTTTCAAGTCCCAGATGAATCGTTTATTCTTCATCAGCTGTTATTCTCAAACTCCCACTGGATCTCTCTTGTAGAAGGACAATGGTCCTACCAGATTTGCAGCAGGATGTAGTCAATCATCGGCTGTGTCCCAGATGAGCGTGGTAATGTGTCATTAGCTAGACAGTATTCTACTCCAGCAGAAATCTCAACAGTTCAAGCATGGATCATATAGACATAGATCTCAGCATGGAGATACTGGTCTCAACAGACTTCATCACAGTGAACACCAATGTTTTCTCTTGATCCCAAAAGAGGAGCAAAGAATAGCAACACTACCTTCCATGCCTGTCATAAGATTCAACTATGGAGGTCATGGGGTGAAGTTGGCTTTTCCATTCCATATAGGGTCAAAGTAACTCAGAAGCCATGCTGAAGTCAGATGTCAAGCCAAAAGAAGCAGAAATCGGATCAAAACTACAAACCATGACACAATGCATTCTATATTTCAGACTTCATCCTGCTTATCTGCAGAAATTTGATAACAAATGCAGAAGTTGACTCTTATGACATGCATAGAAGGTAAAAAGTGTTGCTATTCTTTGTTCCCATTTTGGGCCACAACAGCAGTGTGGTGGATCGTTCAGACACAGATCTTCTTTGTTCTTTCTCAAACTCCTGCAGATTAGCAGAATGTAGTCCAGAGAAGGGAGTGCGTTGTGTCATGGTTTCCAGCAATGCTGCAATATCTGTGCTTTTTGGCCTGACACATCCACCCTATATTGGATGGGACAGCCAACTCCATCCCATAACCTCCTTAGTCGACCCATGACATGCATAGAATATAAACAGTGGTGCTATTCTTTGCTCCAATTTCGGGCCACAACAGCACACCACATGTGCAATGGATCGTTCGGACACAGGTCTTAAGCAGAATTCATCGCTGCGAAGATTATGAAGTGGAGGTAAACAAGCCAAAGTTCAGCACCGTAACCACTTATTATGACATACGTACGTAGGTAACATTGTTACTATTCTCTGCTCCTCTTTTGTATGTCCTTGTAACATATGGGTGTGTGAATCTCATTCATAATCACATGTATATTAGTTTCCAAACGATATATTTATATCTACCGCTATATGCCATTAAATACTTTTTATTTTGTAAACTCATGTTGCACAATATAATCTGCATGCATTTTTTGTGTCACAATGAAATGTATATCATTATTCTATGCTTTATTTTGGTAATTCAGAAAGTTATATTGAAAAAAATTTTGGTAATTCAGAAAGTTATATTGAAAATTTTTTGGTAATTCAGAAAGTTTTATTGAAAATTTTTTTGGTAATTCAGAAAGTTATATTGAAAATTTTTTTGGTAATTTGGAATGTTATATTGAAGATTTAGGGGTACCGGATTGATAGCATCAACACACAGAGTCAGGATTATATTTTGAGCAAGTATTTTCTCTGTTTCAAATGAAACATTTCCCGCCAAAGGCGGATGTGTTGGGCCATTGGCGCAAATAAAACGGCAACACAGCGCATTTCCATTCTCTGGACTACATAACTGGAAATCTTGTAGGATCATTGTCCTGTTACAAGAGAAATCCAGTGGGAATTTGAGAATGAACGCTGAAGAAGAAGAAGAATGAAACATTTGAATATAGCTTCTATTTTGAGCAAATATTTTCTCTGTTTAGAAGGAAACATTTGAATATAGCTGATATTTTGAGCAAATATTTTCTCTGTTTCGAATATTATGTTTATATTAATAAACAGTTTTCTAATAACATTTGTTATTTGTTTTTCAACTGTGTGTTGCTGGGGGCCTGAAATAGCAGCACAGAATAGAAACACTGTTTACCATTCCATGCGGGATGTAAGAGGCTGTTATGGAGGTTATGGGGTGAAGTTGACTGTCTCATCCCATATAGGGTCAAAGTGATCCAAGCCATGCTGAGGTCAGATGTCGCAGACCGAAAGGAGCATATATCCATTCTCTAGGCTACATTCTGCTAATCTGCAGGAGTTTGAGAAAAATGCAGAAGAAGAAGTACTTGCTTATATCATTTTATTGGCAGGCAATGCAGCAATAGACAGCACAATACTGAGAAGAGATGAAGCAGACTTGATCAAGGCAGTAATAAATTCATTTCAAGATGAAGATGATGTCAATGAGGCTGAGAACGTACACATACAGAGAATGTCAGTAATGGAAGTATCTAGAGGGGAGGGAAGGAAAAGTAACTTTTTTGGAAAGTCCCAAAGGTCACACAAGCAAGACCTGACTGGGACTCTGAGTCTACATACACTGGGATGGCTGCTGGAACAGAGAGTGGAGCACTTATGGAAGTGCCCCACGTGCTGTGATGCTAGATTCTAATCAAGAATCTGGAGACTGCCTTTTTGTATGCCTCATATATGTTTGTTTTTGTTGACTCATTTATTTCTGTAATCAATTGTTTGCAAAGGTTTGCCCCTGGTTTGTATCCATCTTGTTGGTATAGTAATGCTTTTTTGAGGGGGCCCTGTCTGATGGTAGTCTGGAAGCATGTGAGAACCTCTTAATCTATTGTCTTCTGGTGTAATCGTGAATTGGCATTGTGTTTGTTACTGATGTTGTCATTTCTGATTCTGTAGTTTATTATTACTGTGAGAATTTCACACGGCACAGAAGCACAGACAAACATCATGATAAATGGGCATAAATTTGAGGACGTGAATATTTTCAAATACCTCGGATCCTGCGTATGCAGCGACGGAAAACGCAAAACAGACTTAAAGATATGCCCCTAAGGCTGGAGAAATATACCGGTAACTGATATGTCAAGGTTAACTTTAATTTGGAAAAGATAAATCAGTGTTAGTGTGAAAATCTAACATTGAATCTGACTTATGTTGTTTATTGTGTTGTGTTGGTGTGTAAGCTGAACACTCACTGCAGTCATGGAGAAAGGATACAGACCTTTGAATACAAATGTTACAGACAAATTCTGCACATCTCCTATAGAGAGCATGAGACAAATGTGTCAATCAATCAAGTGCCATGCCGAATGGCATAGGCGATCATGTTTCTCCACAACTCTATTTCTCTTGTGTTGTCAATGAGCTCGGTTTGTGAAATTTTACCGTGCCACAATACTAGTCCATCTAGCGACAAATGTGTACATTAGAAATAAAATAGATTCATACAAGAATCATTACTTTCAATAGTAAAGCAACAAATATACCTACTTGCATGGTTTATAGGTCTGTTGCTTAGGTGGAGGTGGGTGGTGGGAGGTGGGTGTTCAACTCCCCTCTTCCACCCTTAGGAAATCATGTTTTTTATTTGCTAGGAATTTAGCCAAAAGTTGGGTGAAATCCCTACATTAACGATTTTTCACAAAAAATTCATCAGCTTTCTCATCAAAAAAGTCATCAGCTATCAGCTTTCTCATCAAAAAAATCATCAGCTTTCTCATCAAAAAATCAACTTTCTCATCAAAAAAGTCATAAGCTTTCTCATCAAAAAAGTCATCAGCTTTCTCATCAAAAAAGTCATCAGCTTTCTCATTAAAAAATCAACTTTCTCATAAAAAGTCATCAGCTTTCTCATAAAAAATCAACTTTCTCATCAAAAACGTCATCAGTTTTTTCATCAAAAAAGTCATCAGCTTTCTCATCAAAAAAATCATCAGCTTTCACATAAAAAAATTCATCAGCTTTCTCATCAAAAAAATCATCAGCTTTCTCATCAAAAAAGTCATCAGCTTTCTCATCAAAAAAGCCATCAGTTTTCTCATCAAAAAAGTCATCAGTTTTCTCATTAAAAAAGCCATCAGTTTTCTCATCAAAAAAGTCATCAGCTTTCACATAAAAAAAGTCATCACCTTTCTCATCAAAAAAGTCATCAGCTTTCTCATCAAAACAGTAATCAGTTTTCTCATCAAAAAAGGTATCAGCTTTCTCATCAAAAAAGTAATCAGTTTTCGCATAAAAAAAATTCATCAGCTTTCTCATCAAAAAAATCATCAGCTTTCTCATCAAAAAAGTCATCAGCTTTCTCATCAAAACAGTCATCATCTTTCTCATTCAAAAATTCATCAGTTTTCGCATCAAAAAAGTCATCCGTTTTCACATCTAAAAAGTCATCACCTTTCGCATCAAATAAGTCATCAGCTTTCTCATAAAAAAAGTCATCAGTTTTCTCTTAAAAAGGAAGGAATTACATTAAAAAATTTAATAATTTATTATTTTATAGGTAAATCCCCTTCCTCAATGAAAACTTGTCTGCGGCTCTGATGGGTTTTTTGGATGTGTGATAATATGATTATTCGTTATAAACTATACTACAGGGAACAGTCGAGGTTGGAAGAAGCAGACGAAGACTAAGAAAATCATGGACAGGCAGCATCAAGGGCTGGATAGGTCAAGATATTTTCACACTCATCTGCGTTGCTGAAGAAAGAATTTGCTGGAGAACTCTGGGTGTTGTTTCATCCCATGTGGTACTCCTGTGAACCTGGCAGGTTATAGCAGTTTTACCCAACCTTTTCTTTAAACCTTTCCCCACCCTCAATCTTTCAAAAATTCTGATGCCACCCCCCAGTCCTACATTTTTTATAGGTCTATTAAAAAAATGACTTATTCCATAAATGAAACCTAATTATAACTTGTTCAGGACACAAGACTTGCGTTTTAGGAAGAAAACACTAGAAAATTATTACAAGAAAAAAAAAACAGTTAAGTAGGCTAAATTTTCAAAACATATAATGGACAACTAAATCTCAAGAACACAATTTTTTATAAGTGTCCCCCAAACAATGAAATTCCCCCCCCCCCCCTTTTCGCCTTTGGGGCGTGTGCCACAACACCGGGTTATAGGCGTATAGTATGGTGTGATAGCAGGGAGACGAACATGAGGTAAATGGGAACTGTCGCTGACCTTTCGTGCGAAGACGGTACCTCATCTGTAATGAATAGGCTATTGTAATGTTAAACTTCTGTCATGTTTACGGGGAAATGTCACTTTATAAAAAAAAAAAAAAAAGGAACGTGCCAACTCTGATTAAGAACCTCCAATAAATAGGTCAGACTTAGGCCTGTTCAATCAATCGTCTCATTTTATCCTCACGCTAAACCCCCCCCCCCCCCCACCACAAAAACCCAACGACCGAGAAATACAGGAATACTCAAAAACGTATACACTATACACTGTAAACTAATAACGATGTACACAGGAGACACAGTCACGTGACATTTACAGTGTATGAATAAATGTCTCCTTAGTTGATGATTGGTCGATAAGGGATTACAACCTTTTGGTTAAGGTATGTTGACATCATGGACTTAGAATATCATGGCCTGTCAGAAAAACTAATGTGGAAGTGTTGATAGAGTCAAATGCGAAACGGACCCTAATAAATAATATAAGAAAAAGACAATCTTCATATTTTTGGCCACTTCATGAGACAATGAGGTTTGGAGAATATAGTCACAACAGGCAAGATTGAAGGCAACAGAGACAGATGGCTACAACGTGAAAATATATTAGACAGTTTGACAACATGGCACGGCAGGGAAACAACAACGAGCTTGATACATAATACTGGAGACAGGGAGATATGGAGAGCCATGGTCGCCTACGCCAGCCGGCATGGCACCTGATGATGATGTTGATATCGTCTTAGCGTAAATAGGCTTCAATTTCTAGCAAGTGTACTTGCGTTACAGCAAACACACACATCATTAGGCTGCTTGTTGCTTGGTGAAGGCTCTACTGGCTTCGTGAACTGTTATTCCTCGTGATCTGGTGGTAAAAGTCCATTCGAACCACTGATTGTGGATTATTTTGATCGTCTGTTTCTCACGTCATCTGTGTCATGAAAATGTTCGGAGATGAACTCCGTGAACACAGCATTCATTCACAGTCATATGTTTATCAATGAACTCTCTAGTGATTGCAAAGATAGTCTTGAAAAGATAATCAGTTCTTCACCAAGATCGATGCCTTCTGGTGCACACATCTGTTCAAGATAGATGCCTTCTGGTGTAAACATCTTTACAACTTCTTGTTTCATCTTCTGTATCCATTCTCAAGCTCCTGCAGATCAGCAGGATATAGTCCAGATAAACGTTGTGCCATAATTGACAGCTTAACTGACAAATCGAACTTCAGCATAGCCTCTAGGTCAATTTGACACTGTGGGGTGAGACCAGTGTTATAAATATGTTATAGGTCATATAAGTATGGGGGAGGGGGGAGGAGTAATTCCCTTTAAAAAGTCATTCGTGTGTTTTCGTGTAACAGATCTTCATGTGATGTTCCTTTTGTGAAAATCTCTACGGGGTGGGGGGGGAAGAGACTTTTTACCCGCATTTTTGCCAAATTTCTAATGCTAAAAGGCATAGACCTATTCTGATTTGCTAAAGGACGGGAAATTGAATATCTCAACCCTACGGGCCTTTATGGGACAACAAACTCCACCTTAAATTCCTCTTAGTTGCTGCTTACGATATGTTTGACAGGTAACAGTTTAGCTCCCCATGCTCCCCTTTCAGACCCGCCAACCAATGGACGATTTCTATTGGAAATTAAGTTTATCTAACTATCACTACGTTCAGATTTTTGTTTACTAGAAACAGATTCTTGAAGAGATTCTTTCTTTTTAATTATATCAAAGAACATAGGTCAGCTGTGATGGAAATTTAATTTATTTATTGGATAATCTCCGTGACAGAAGACACATGGCAATCACATAATACTATGAATTAATTAATACTTCTACAGAAAATACCTTATGACCACTGATCTATGTATAAATAAATCAAAGTCTTCACGCTCTACCGCATTTAGGATTACCAAGCGTGTTTATTCGCTTGAACAAAGCGAGACCAAGTGTGTTGATTTGAACACGTAACACATTTCCTGTATTTGTAAACATTTATAGAAACTGGAACATAGGCAAAACAGGGCGAGATATAAGTCAGTGTTATAAAACCAAGACAATCTTGGTGAGACCTGGACACATCTTTGCACTCAATACATACAATTACAATACATACGTGCCATTAACATAAACAAATGTATATTTCCACAATTTTAGTAAGCAATGTATCAAGTCAAAATATTTTGAGTTTACATTTTTTAAAAACTCAGCTGACACAGGTGGGTGTCGTTATATTGTGGAATTGCGTTATTGTTGAAAGTAAATTTTCTCTCAAAAATTAAGCGTTTTAAAACTCACAAATTGCAATCCCATTTTTTTTCTCGTGAATACTAAATTTATTTTCTTGTGTTAACGAAATTATAATTAGATCTTTTAAATTACGAATTAAGAACTATGGCCATTAAAAACTGTAAGACTATATTATTACTTTGTATCAAAATTGTTTATTCTTTCCAATAAATAACAGATCAAAAATACGTTTAAGTGGTAACCGTGTAAATACAAATAATACTAAAATTTAGATAATTTCATGACAAAAAAGTCGAGTGAAGCACTTTCTAAGCAGCTCTCCTATACCCCCGTAATCCTCTTTCGAGGCGGTATGACATAGCAGGCGCCGACATTCGAAAGCCACTCGGACGCTAAGTATAGCTCACCACTTAGCTGAGCACGTTTATGCTGTTAACATTCCGTACGACCGAAAACTTCACCCCGGTGACTTCGTCCTGTCTTAACATGTCATATGGGGAGGAACCAGCCTAGATCCCAAGCGGTACTGTGACGAGCGAGCTGACTCGACACTGGCTGAACCTTGACCCCGCGGTGGAGTCTAAGACATGTGAACGGACTACTGACACTAGTTCCCATACAAAGTCAAGAGCCAACTTTTGCATGTAAAGTTCCGCGGGGAACTTGAACCTTATACGGACATTATCCCTTAACATCCAAAAGTTTATGTGCCACACTTTTGTTCACCATGTCAACAGTTAGGGAAGAATGTCGTGCATATTGCTTTCAAAAAAACGTTTTTATAAATAGTAGAACGGGGAAGAGTTACATAAAATCACTCAAAATAAATGAGAGTTGTTTATTAAAATTATATTACCACATGATCAGATCAAAATATTTGTGTTCTTATGATTTATTAATACATTTGCACATATTAATACATTTCACATGTATTACATCCCCTTATCTGATAGTATCTGCGAGGTTATGCCCCTTAATGAATAATGGAAATGTCCACTCTCTATAGCCCTGCTATCCTAGACAGAGCCTCAAAATATATTTCACAAAATTATTTTTCCATACAGAGCCTCAGTTTTTATCCTATTTTTGCATTGCAATCACGTTTTTATCTTTTTAAAACGTCAAGTTCCAAAGAGAGTCATATTTTTATGTTGTGAGTTTAATTCAAGTACAATTAGTTTTCGCAAAAACAAAACACTTGACATTTGTTTGGACAATCATTCAATCATGACTATTACATTTTTGTTTGTAAATGTTTGTAAGGTGTCTTTTGCTAGGTCATATTGACTTACTGTACCGTGTCTCTCGTCAAATACAGTCACGTGAACTCATTCTTCTAAATGACTTTACTTGACGTTGATTTGTCATTGGCTGTCGACACAATGTATACAAAAGTGACCAATTAAAATCACTGTAATGGTTAAATAATGTGACTTCAGATGGATTATTTTCAAATAGTCCACACAACTAATTGAGAGACAAGATTATACAGTGTAGTAAACAATGTGTAATGGGGAATTTTTGATACCACATCGGTATATTCCGGTCATTTCTATTTGTATTGGTGTCTTTCAGCAGACATGGGTTACATGCGATCTGTTGCATTCTTTATCTTTATAATAACTAATGAAACCAGTATTCTGGTTTTCACACTTTTCTTTTATTAATATATCATATGCAAGTTGTTTGGGAAAATTAGCGGTATATTGCCCTGAATGATAGATGCACAAAATAACCACCATTTAACACGTATTGTGTTTAGGCAAGTGCCACCAACTCGTTCCGTCAAAAGCACTAGACAACACAAATTGTTTTTAAAAAGTCACACACCATTAGTGTTTTTTTTAAATCTCGAGAGGGGAACAAATAATAGCAATACTGTTTGCTTTCCATGTTTATTTTAAGAAACGACTAAGGGGTGGAGTTGGATGCCCCCTCCTATATAAGGTCACAATGATACAGTGCCATTATAAAGTCGAATGTGTTAGGTCAAAAGCGAAGATCTCGCATCAATGTTGTGAACAAGGACAAAACGCTAATTTGCAGGAGTTTGAGAACAAACGCAGACTCAATTATCCAGAGTGAGAACTAAGATGGAAAGCATCGATGTCTTGTTGACAAGATCTCAATTTTCTTTTTATCTCCTGTTACCAGGGTTGATCACATCATCCGTAATATCACTCCCTTAATAATCACTTGTGCTTGTGCTTCTTTCTCTCCCACTTTCATCATCCCTTGCCTCCCATTTCGTCATACGTGTGTTTCTATTCATTGTTAGTCAGCTATAGTTTGTCCTGATGATGGTTTCTTTTTCAAAACTTCGTATGTCTTTGCGTCTATTCGCTAGTATGTCGTGTGTATATATATTGACAACATTTGTATCTAAATCCGTTTTTCCTTATATTCCACTGTGTTGCCCCAGCCCTCGTATTTCCAGCCGATGTGTTGTTCCCGGCACTAGAGATTAATTCCAATAGACCAGAGAAAAAAGCTTGTCATCTTTCCTCAAGGATTATTACTATCGTATATCTTATGCGTCGCATAATTCTTTTCTTCTTCTTCCTCGTTTTCCAGCAGGTCAGATGCTGATATGGATTCCATCAAAGAACTGTTCTGTAGTTAGAAGCTCCAGTGCAGTAGTTAGTGCAGTAGAGCTTTCCGCCAGAATTGTTTCAGATAGTCATCGTTTCTCCCTTGTGATGTGATATAGTGGGCAGTTTTGTAAAAAGAATAGAAGCATTCAAAAACTTATTTTTGTGTCGCAGATCTGGAAGAATCTGCGCCATAGTTTCATTTTTGGGTGAAATTATCCCCCTCCCTTCAAATATATAGCCCCAAACGTGAACCTAATTACATTTTGAGAACCACTGATCTTTATCTGCTTTATCTTTTTATGTGTACGTCCTCAAACTCCTGTATGTTATCAGGATGTAATCCGGAGAATTGAATGTGGTATGTCATGATTTACATCGTGGTTGCGATATCTGCGCCTTTCGATCTGACACACCCTATTCAGCATGATTTCTGGATAGCATGATCCTCTATTGAATAGGAGAGCCAAATCAACCCCCCCCCCCCCCCCCTAACAAAAAAAAATCTTCTTAGTCACATTTTACGATGTGCATGGTAGACAACAATAACAGTACCACTAACTTTGCTTCTTTTTCCACACCACATTGGCAACACTGATCTAAACCACATTCACTGATCTAAACCACATATCACAGTACACACCACGCATTGTTTGTGTTTTGGTTTTTCTTACTAGTCCTAATGTTGACATCTTAAGAGCATTCTAACTTTCGTGAACTGTGTTCACGAGATAGAAATAGGGCTCTGTTTACTGGAAGAAAACTTGACTATTGTGTCTTAGATAGTCACACTGACTAAACATAATGCTTCATTAATAAAATATAATTTAGTCACAGTAAACAGAGAACTTCCCACTTTATAGAAAGTGGTTTTCACTTTATAGAAAGTGGTTTTACGTTTGCAATGAAGGGGAGATAATATGTACAGTTGTGAACATATTTGTTTTAATTAATTATTGTGTCAAAACAAAGTTGAGAAATCTATTCCTGATGTACTTTCACTTTAAACTTGCATTTACCAATTAGTGTGTTCTTTTTTTAAAATTGTATGCATCTGTCTAAAATATTTTTAAAAATTATTATGAAACTCTCACACTTAGGCTGACACATTAAGTGTTTCCTATATACAAAAACGATAAATTTGGATGATATCCCCTTGTTCTATCAATTTTTAAAATATCATAGGGTTACTGTTTCATTGTTACAGTTACTCTTACTGTAACTCATTGGAGCACCTGCCATCTGATGTTAAAATGGTACCAAGATACTTGACTTTATCCCCGTGATTTAATGTTGAATCATAGATAGTATATATCTTCCTTCATTAGACAAAGGCGTTGGACTTACATCAGCCATGTTCTCAGAATGAACAGCCTAAAAATTCCCCAGCAGTCACTATATTGGGCGCCACCTAGAGTAAGAAGAGGGAGACCTAGAGAAACTCTACGAAGAACCATTAATAGAGAAGGCATGTCAATGAACCTAAACAACACGCAACAATTGAAAGACCTGGCAACACAGACAGAAATGGAAAGCTATGGTTTCTGCCCTATGCGCCGCCTATGGCCCTGGAGGAACATAACATAACATAGATAGTAATGCTGTATTCTGGCGGTGTGTATTTCTTGAAACAGCCATTACTTCTAGTTTCTTCTTGTTTAGACTGAGAGCTTTGTTTTCACTTTTTTGTACTACCATGTCTAACAAACTTCAAATTTCTTTTTCTCCCCCTGCAATCAGAACTGTATCGTCAGCATATGTTAGATTATTCAGATTTTGTAACCTCTAGCTGCTATTCCTAGCATGTTTTCTAAGTTTCATATAATATCCTCTGTATACAGGAAGAAAAGATCTGGTTACATTACACATCCTTGTCTGATGCCCATCTCTATCTTTTGAAATTCTCCTACATTGCCGTCAACACTCGACACAGCTGTTTGTTTCCAATACATGTTTCTTACTATCTTTAGATTTTTTCCATCAACATAGCTGTCATCTTATTTTTATATACAGTCATATGTAGTAGAATTTATATGCGTATTCTTATACAACTTCTGATTTATGAAACAACAGAGAATGAACAACGTAAAAACAAACTCAATAAACTGCTTTTCGCTGACGATAAAAACATCATGTATGATGACGAAGAAAAACTGCAAAGACACATCAACTCACTATCAAGAATATGCAATAAATACAACATGCGGATCAACCGACAAAAGGCAGAAACTATGCAAATAACGATATTAACAGACAAAAAGCAGAAACTGTGCAAATAACGAGATCAACAGAGCATTTAAACATTCAAATAGAGAAAACAAAAATAATACAAGACAAAGAGTTCAAGTACCTACGAAGTATCTTTACAGAAGACGGATGAGTCAATTGAGAGATAGAAACAAGATGTAAAAAAGGCAAATATTGGGATATACCAGATGTCACTTTTGCTATAACACCCAAAAAACAACACGGAAGTAAAGAAACACATAAGTAAGAGCATCGTTCTGCCAACACTATGCTACCAATGTCAGACTTGGCAACTAACACCTACACATAAATAAGAGCACCTTTGTACCAACACTATGCTACCAATGTCAGACTTGGTAACTAACACCTACACATAAGAGAAAGATCGAAACATGCGAAATGTCTAAGTAAGACTATTTGAGTCACCAGATTCGACAAGGTGCGCAATTAGAACATCAGACGGATACTAAGTATAACATAGTGCATCAAGTATATAGAGAAACAACCGATAAAATTGTTTGGACGTCTTATGAGGATGAACGGTCCCATTAGAGCGTATAACAAGATTTAACTAATGATAAAAAGCCAAGGGCAGACCAAGGAAAAGATAGACAACATCAAGACCATCCTGAATAAACATGACTACACTACAACCATAGCAACATACCTGGCTCTGGAACACAGACTACATCTTCTATACAAACCTCTACCCTCAGCGGCAAGTGTGGACGTTACGACAATAGACAATTCTTATAAAAACGTCCGCATTAGTAATAATTACTGAAATTTAAACCCCATCCCTCCATTGTCCAAACTATTTTATCTGTTGTTTATATATATATTCTATGCATGGTGTTATATCTATTATCTTTCTGATGTTCTCATTGCGCATTTTGTTGAGTCTGGTGATTCCAATGACCTTCTTCAGACATTTCATTTTGCAAGTTTTGATCTTAAATACATCAAAAATCCTGTACACCATTCAACATAACTGCAGAATGTTCAGAGTGCTCAATAATTACATACTTGGGTTATACATTGTTCACTTTCTCCACCTTGGATTCACTAGACATTTGGGGTGCAAAGGGAACGCATTGCACTAGGCGGACCCAGGGTTAGCAGATAACCAAGACCCCAAATGTACCTCCATGCGGTGCACCCTGGAAACAGAAATACAGCAGCTCGAGCTGATTCTGGCCAAATCATTTGGGGATCGTGTCCGAGAATATGGAGGCAGCAGATGGAAAGAGATTTGACTGCATAAGAGACAGACACTATCTCCGACACCACCAGCATCACCACATATAGCGACACTGTCGACATACAGTGAAGCTAGTCAGTCCAGCCCGAACTGCAAATAGAAAGTGAAAAGAACTGCGTGAACTGCAAATAGAAATTGAAAAGTTTCTAGGAAAGGGGAACTACAAGCTCCGTCAGCTCGAGACGAGCTTGTAGTTACCTGTGCTCCTTACAGGCGGAGACCCAGACCCATTCTTGAATGGATGTTAGAATTGGCGTTCGGAAAAGCAAGAAGACCTAACCCAACTCTAATGTCGAGCCTTCCTAAACCAGAAATATGCTCGCGAAGAGAAAGGGTTCCGTACCCGATGGGCTTAGGCAAGAAAGGGACACCGATGGATGTCCTGGCCCAACTCTACTGTCAAGTTTTCCTATACCGGAAGTACACTTGCAGAAAGAAATGGTTCCGTACCCGATGAGCTCAGGCACAAAAGAGACAACGATTTAGCCCTGGCCCAACTCTACTATCAGGTTTTCCTACACCAAAACTACACTGGCAGAGAGAAAGGGTTCAGTACCTGATGGGCTCAGGCGATATTGGGACAAGGTCGCTCAGCTCGAGAACGCCTTGCTCTCAAACGCGTGGTGTGAGACTCGAACTTGGACAAGGGGTACACGATGTCGGTGAATGACACCTCGGCTAAGAAGGCGAAAGAGCCAGGGTCCAACTCTTCTGTTGAGTTCTTCCCCTTAAGGAGCCACGCTCACGGATGAGAAACGGTTCAGTACCCGATGGGCACAGGCACAATACGTCCAATTACACTAGGCAAGTTCATACAGTGGAACACCTCGTACGAGTCAGACGAGAGCAAAAATCGTCTTGGCGAAGAGTCACCACATACACGCCTGTCTGGAGACAGATATGGAGGCTGTCACAGGCTAGGGTAGCCCACCCGAATTGTCAAGGCATGCCAAAATCGGATATGCTAGGCCTACACGGCGCATAACTGTGGCACAACGTAATCACGCTCCCGGCGGAAATCGCACGGATATCCGTGCTGGTTACAATGGAGCGAACGCAAAACAAACAAACAAACAAACTAGACATTTATGGATCACATTTATGGATTTAGAAGAAAGAAACAAGTTTCATCTGACATTGGACTATTTAACAATCTCAAAAGCATTACTCTATTGTTTCTTTTGAACCCTGTGCTCGCTTTTATTGCGGCGTTCTTTGCCAGAGAAACTTCTACCATTTATTCATTTTAACACAGGTGGAAGAGTTGTAAGGAATATCATTGTACACATGTGGGAGAGTTGTAAGGAATATAATTTTAACAGTGTGTTGTCTAGTATTATTATGTATAAGGGTTAGTCATGGTCGCTGTAAGTTATTGAGTAATGGATGATACGTTTGGGTTTTCTGCAACGTGATACACATGACAAATTATCACTTTCATTTATTCCAAAGACAGTAAGTGAGAAAAGGAAGCGTGGATGTTAGAGTGTGAGGTCTATGGCACCATCTTTGTCCTTAGGTGGTATGCTAGTCATGTTATGCACCTACGACTCAAAGTACACAGATTGAGTAAACTGTAGATTATAGGCACATCATATATATTGTTAGTTTCTTTGACATTCCTACAATACGAAAGTTATAAATATATTTCTGAATATATAATATATTCACTGTTTACCAAAATAATCACCATTCTTCAGTTTTTCTTTTTAAAAAATAAAGAAAGTATCTTATGGCGAGGTATGCGCCTTTCAGCCACAAAAAAAAAAGGTTATGTTTCAGATCATCCAGTCACCATGATTCCAATATTAACATTGTGATGACAAAAACGTATTGAATATATAACTCGGCGGTTATGGTTTTGCAGCACTCCCTGAAATACATACTCTCGAATTCATGGTGGCTGGATTACCCAAGGGTGGCTCTATTATTATTTTATGGTTAAAAAAACTATTATATAACCAAATTGGTGCCCGTGTGTTGCCAGAGGACAGAAGGGGGGGGGGGGGGTAATGAATTGCAACATTATTACCTGCCAATTATGTTGTAAGAGGTGAGTAAGCAGGTCTTGGGCTCGCGTTGGTTGTTTCATCCCCAAATAGGTCAAAGTAGTAGGATGTGTCAGACCGAAAAGCGCAGATATCGCAGCTAAGATATAAGCTATGACACAATGCACTTCGTTCTCCGAACTACATAATACTAATATTCAGGAGTCTGAGAACGAACGCAGAAGAAGAGGAGAAAAATTGGACCATGTACGCGTTTGAAAGAAGTGCGCCTCACCATAAGGTTACTTTAAATAAAATTAATTATAATAATAACATAGTTTGTAGTACAAACAAGAGTTAGGTAATAACGAAACATGAGGATGACAAAACAGAGATTTATTAAATAAACATATTGTGATCAAAATTATTCCTTGATCACACACACACACACACACGCACGCACGCACGCACGCACGCACGCACACACACACACACAAATATATATATAAGTGTGTGTGTGTGTGTGTGTATGATGACCATTTTTACATTCACATTTGAAAATTCAATTAGAATTATGACCATGTCTAATAGTTCGTAGATGGCTAATGAGCCCTATTCGAGCTGTAAATATCCGTGCACAGTTCGAACATGGAATTACCACTGTAGACGGATTTTGACCTATCCGTGACTTTCTAGTTACTCTCGGCTGTTAGGCTGCAACATTTCTCCTCTTTTCACAAGATGATGCGCTCTTTTTGACTGTAGAGCGCCATATATATATATACATACATACATACATTAAGTGGGTTTTTTTTCTAGGAAAAAAAAGGGTATACGGCGTTTACAGAAGTGGATGGTCAATACTTTAACATGAATGGCCACCACCCATTCCCCTACCCCCTCCATTTGGCTTAATAATTTGCATATTGGGAACTTTGAAAAAAACAAAACAAGCTTACGTATGAAATATTTTGAGTAATCATATAATTTTCTTATAGTTCTACTGTCATAATATAAAACGGGCGGCGGTGTGGTTTGTTGTGTATTCTCCGTAACGTTAATTATGAGGTTGCGTTACCTAAAGAGGAAGGGTTCAATCATTTCGTGTTTTGACAGTTTCAGAAGGAGGAGCGAAGAATATTAACACTTTGATCTGCCATGCATGTCATAAGAGATTACTAATAGGTTTGCGGTTAGTGTTGAGTATGCGAACGAGCAACAAAAAGAACCACTCAAACCTTTCCATATATATATGGGCCTCACAACATCCACCCATACAGACATACATACAAAAATACATTAATATAAAACTTACTGTAGCCAGATTTATCATAAAGGCCATAATTTATCCATGCCTTTAGAAAGTTCAATATTTCTGTTTCTTTCCTTGCTTTTGTAATCTGTTGCTGCGTGGTGCCCAAAAAGCAGCCAGGATTCAACATATTTTGTAGGATCAAATTGACAGAGAGTGGGTCAACTATCTTGATAAACATAACTGCTGATATAATCTTAATCAGTAATGACGATTTTAAAGGTGTTGCAATCATGTTCAGCTGTGAGAAACCTCTTGCAAGTTTACTTGAGAAGATCGGAGTGATGTCAAGATTGTGAATTGAAGGTTTGAAAGTATTTTTCCTCCTTTTATTCCAAGATTCTATGTATTATATTTCTGTCGTTCAAACGAAACCGCATTGACAAATGTCTAATTGCTTCTTCGTCATATATTACAAAATTGTGTGTTTCTTCAGACCACTGTTTTTCGTCAAACACAAAGGGTTCACTTGAGTAAATCAACTTCTTTATATTCGAGCTGTCGTTCTTTTAGTGAAGTCTCCAAGTTATCATAAAAGGAAACATGGCATATTAGTTGGTTATCTTTTCTATCTCTTTTGTAAATAAGAATTTCTTGGACTAGAGACTTTGCAGCTTGGGCGGTTTCCTTATAGTACTGTCCGGGATATGATCTCATATCTACAAACAACTGTATAGTGCGTTTAATTGCTTTATTGGCACAATTAAAAGTTATTTTTCGTTTTTGCGATGTCAGGCTCTGTTCAGAGAGCTTTTGAAGTGTATCGCACATCTATCCTAAGTCTAAAATAAACTAAACAATAGTAATCTTCTTCATCAATCCCTCATATGTGCACCTATCTTCTTTTTTTTATCTCTGGAATTATCATCTTTAGGATTTCTAAAATGACAAACTAAGTCTTTATAATCCTACTAAACTGCAGATACTGAGCGAAAGTTGGATTCTACCCAACGAATGCTTAATATTCGTTGAATTTTCAACAACTTCGCTTCCAGTGAACTGGCACATACATGGAGTTCGCAATTATTCTTTTGGCGATGCGTGATAAAAACGTATCACTTGTCAATAAATTATTTGAATCTATTAATTCCAGAAACATTCTTACCAGCATCGTGGACAAATAATTCCAGATTATGCTTAGCACAGTGTCAAACAATTAATGATGGACATTTATCTTTTAATAACATTTTTTTTCTACGAGAACCCAACATTACCGCTGTACCATCACAAAAAAAACAAAAATTAAACATTCATTCAAGCACTCCTCTGTCAATCCAATAGAATGAAGACATCTAATCAAAGAGGAGAAGATTCCGGCGGATGATATATCCTCTATTTCAGCTGTCAATAAATAAATTAACTAGTCTGATCATTTCACAACCTGAAATTATTATATAAAATTACAACAGATTAAGTGGTTTTTACATGCTTCCAGACTACCATCAGACAGTCTTCCTTGAAAAGAATTACTATACAGGATTGAAGACTGATGGTTACAAATCCAGGAGCTGACCATGCAAACGATGAATTACAGAAATAAATGAGTCAACGAAAATAAACATATGAAGCGCACAAAAAGCCACCCCCAGAGAACTATTCTACCTCTGACGCTGCAATGCACAAAGGGGTATACAACGAAAAGGAAAAAAAAAGAATTATATTGTCGATGGTCACGAACAAATACATTTTTTCTGGGCTTTTTGTATTTGTATTTGTATTTGTCTGGTTTAGAGAACATAGTCACAACAGACAAAATTGAAGGCAACAGAGCCACCTCCAGAGAAAATATTAGAAGTTTGACAACCTGGCACGACAAGGAAACAACAACGACTTTGATGCAGCAAGGCACCTGATGATGATTTGTCTTCTGAACAAGTTCTTGTCTAAAATAGTTAGTTAGTTAGTTAGTCGTCGGATCATCATCACTGCAAACTGGACACATCCATAGTTGCTCCGATCTCTCCTTGAGTGTATCCGCCATCACACTTCTGCTGACAGTACCGGTCCTATGCTGGTTGACCATCATTCTTCTGCTCCCTCCAAAATGTTCACCTCTAGCAACACCGCATCTCAATCCCTGATCTTTAATCCTAGCCATTGAAAAGGAATCATCATCCACATTCGTCTCACTCTCGCGTGTTATATATCTTAAGGAGTTCAAAACGTCAGCGCGATCCATTGCCCCATCGCCCTTTGCCACAATCGCACACGATGCCAGTTGATCCGCTCTTTCATTGTCTCGAACGCCCACATGTCCCGGCACGAAAATAAATGTAACCGCCTTCAAGCTCGCATTTCTCAAGGCCTCAATCCACTGTTCGCGAACGAGACCCACTTGAACCTTCTTAATCATACTCATAGAGTCACTCAAGATGTAGGCCTGCGTTACTTTCTGTGTGCGTAGCCACTCAAATGCCTTGGTCACCGCCATAGTCTCCATGGTCATACTACTCGTAGTGACCGCAAAGGCACCACTTTCCTCCTTGATCGTTTTACCTGCGCACTGAGCTGTAAAGGCCCAAGCACTGCGAACATGCCTAATTACAGATCCATCAGTGTATATAATCACATCCCCCTCTTTGGTATTCTCACTGATTAAAGCCTGCACTTCTTTCTCCACAGCTGTGGGACACCATTCTCTGCATTCCCTGCTAAGTGATATTACTACTCTCAAACAAGTTTCGAAATCTGTGGGTAGATCTATTCATTCCGCACCAACTGCCACATCCTGTAATCAGCACACGCTTTGTATTACATCTTCAGCACGTCCCATCCACGACCTTCCTCTCTTGAGTCTGCAGCCTTTAACTTTCTGTATTTCGGAATGCAACGGGTGTTCCTTATCTGCATGTATTTGAAGGTACGCCCGTGCACGGCAATACTGTAATCTATGCTCAGCTGTTGGGCAGTCAAGTAGGTATCGCATAGCTTTTGTCGATGTGTCTCTTGTGCATCCCAGAATGATACGCATTGCTGCATTCTGGACTCTATCCAGTCTTTCGATCTGAGTTTGGCTAAGAGTCAGAATTGCCAGTGCATATTCCACCACAGCCACTACCAAACCCTGGTACAAAAGAAATAACAATCTTTGCTCACATTGCGCAGCAGCCATAACCTTCATTGCTGCTAAGCCTTTGCCTGCCCTTATGATAATGTGGTCAACATGTTCCCTGAAACTCAGGCATGATCGAAGAGGAGTGGATGTTGTGAGCAGAATTCGACAAGACAAACGTAAGGCTCAAGTAGTGGGAAATCTGGTGTGGGATAGGCCCTCCTGGTGGAACGAAGAGGTTCAAAGGGCATGGAGCGAGAAACGGAAAGCAGTATCACTATGGCAAAGGGCACGGAAACGTGTTGCGGCTCAGCCCATGGAGGTCGCACAATGGAAACGGAAGAAAGATATCTTAGCCAAACATTCAAAGATATTGCAAAGTCAGCAAAGGCGTCAAAATGGGACGAATTTTGCAAAGAGATAACACGCGAAAAGTCACTAAAATTGTTCTGGCGGTTACACAAATCCATGAATGGTCTCACAAGACGCGTGACTATTGCTGATTTCCAGAGCGACGATATCGTCTGGCAGAAGACGGACGAGACAAAAGGTGCGGCATTGCTGGCACACTACACCGCACAAATTGGTCAGAGAAATGTGGAGGCATATCAAGAAATCAGGAAAACGCTCACAGACACGTGTAAGAACTTGAGCATGGAAAACCATATGCTAATCACAGTTGAAGAAATCAGGAAGGCACTGAAAAGTACAAAAAATACAGCACCAGGGCCAGATGGCATTAGATACGATGACATTATTCGAAGAACGGATGAGGAGTTGGGAGAGTTGGCGGACATGTTCAATAATAGCCTTCTAAAGGGCACAGTGAAAGAAGACTGTTTGCACAGCTATTTAGTTCCACTACACAAACCTGGGAAGGACCACACCAGGATACATGGCTACAGAATAATAACTATGCAGAATACGATTGGCAAGCTTTTGGAAAAAATTGTGGCCCGGAAGGTATCGTGTTATCTTGAAAGAAATAAGTGTTTACCAACATTGTTAGGAGGATATCGTCCAGGAAAGAAGACATGGCAAAATGCAGCCATATTTGCGCAGGATGTTTTTGAGGGGTTCGATTCGCGCATGGAGACATGTGCGGTCGCAATAGACCTTGAGGATGCGTACAATAGGGTGTCCTTGGATATCTTGATGCACCAGCTGTTAAATCTTGCAGTTAATCCTTTTGTCGTGCGTTGGGTTGGCGCCGCCCTGATGCACAGGGTTGTAGTTCTTAAGTGTGGTAACTGGATATCTACACCAACGGTTATTAGCCCTGGCCTGCCACAGGGATCGCCTCTATCTCCTGTACTTTTCAATGTATACACAGTACATATCGCTGGCAATCAAATCACAGGTGTTGGCAGAACGATGGCATATGCCGATGATATCCTGGTGTATAGACAGGGCAGAAATCGAGAAGAGTGCGTCGTGGAACTACAGAAGGAGCTGGACAGACTGACAAATTGGTGTCGAGATACGGGAGCAGTGGTTAATCCGTCTAAGGCATTCGTGACGTGGTTTTCCTTGAACAATCACATGGTAAAGACACCAATGCCACAAGTTTCGTTATCCGGGAAAAGTTTAGAAAGAACTAGCACAATGAGATATCTGGGTGTGTGTGTTTTTTTTTTTTGGTCTAAAATATTGAGTGGTAACCTTGGACAGGAAGAAGAGTTCCAGTTGTTGAAATAGCGCGAAGTTTGCCTACTTTCTGTATAATTCTATTTGCATTTGTTTGTTAGATATTCTGCAGTTAATAAAATTGCATTGCATATCTTCGTTCGCCATGCCCGGGTCAATTGTGCGGTTGTCTTCTGCCACAGAAGTTATTATTGATGCATATTGTATGAGCAGGCAAGTCTGATAAAAATGTGAAGATTGGCATAAAAATAACAACATTTGTCTTTTTGATGTGATTTAATATTTAATAATAATTATAATATTTTAAATTTATTAATTATAATAATTATTATTAATAATATAGGCATTAGGAAATCGTAAGGGGACGTGAAAGTGAATGTGGCTTAAATTACTTCCCTTGTTTTTGTAGCGTCCAAGAATCCATTTTTTGCATCATGTGAAACACTGACCACAGCAATTGTCTTTAGACAACGCGACGCAACTTTATTGTTTATAAAAGACAACTGTTTAATTTTTCTCATTCATTATGATTCATTTGTGCATCGAATTACGTAACTAGTAGTTGGAAATACGCTGTGTACTTTTTTCACCAAGCAATTAAATAAGCCTAGGTAAGTGATTTTTCTCTTTGCACACGTATATGCATTAATTTGAATAAAATACAATGTTGTAACCATGTCTAACAAATGAAACAACCATTTTTCTCTTTATATACAAAATTTCATTAATTTTTGAAGTTGCCTGTAATTATTATCGAATTTTAAACAAACGCACTGCAGATCGGTCACGCATTCCTCGGCCGCCATCTTGAATACCGCTAATCTTTACTGCCGCGTCGATAATTCTTTAATGTCTCTTATTTAAAGAAATTGACGTTTAACAACTACAATTCCTGCCTCTTTTAATATCTTTAATTCATTTTTAAATGCTACTAGTAAAAAATCTAAGATTTATATGTAAAATAATTGAAATTATTGGTACAAGACCATGCTGAGTGCGCGTACTTATGTACTATCATGCGTCCGTCGCTATGACGACTGAAGTGTTTTCTTAGTCACATCGGTCTGTTTCATGTTGATAATTTTACAAGAAACACATTTCAAATTAAATATATATTATTTATATTGTTTATGAAGTCCAATTTCTTATAATTCTCTCATGAATATTTCGTAAAATTCACTTTTTATTGAGACATGCTTTCTCCTTTCAGTAGGCCTAATAAATCAAATCATCAATGCAGACAACATAAACTGCAGCATCTTCCAAACGTTCTCACTCTTTTTGATATCTTTGTCTCTTGTTGTTCATTATCAATTTTGCTCAATGTTCTACATAAGCCTATCTACTGAATAATGTAATAAAGTATTTAATTATATAGGGCTAATTAGGTATCACTATAATAGGAAAAACGAAATGGAAATTTTGAAAATTTGGTGCATGTACCTACCTGGTAATTTATTCATACCTATGACATAGAATTGTTTATGTACATGTGTACCAAATGCCAATAATAATAATAATCAAATATTATATTTCAGATACAAAGAGGGCTGAGGTTACAGATTGCCAGCCACATGCATGTTGCCATAAAGGGAAGCATAGAAGAGATTTTAATTATGCTAATTAGACACTATTATTAATTATTAATTGGCTCTGGTTGCATCGGAAAATTAACACAATGTACTAAACAGGTGCGTCTTGTCTTACCGAACAAGAAAATGTATAATTTGTTATATTTTTTATCCTAAATAATTAAAAAATGTTTATGATACATTCAATTTCAATTATGCTAATTAGACGTAATTTTTAATTAATTCTGGCTGCGTCAGAAAATTAGCATAATGCAATCAACAGGTGCGTCTTGTCTTCACAAACACAAAAATGTACAGTTTGCAATAATTTTTATCATAAATAATTAAAAAAAATTTAATAAATATATATTAAATATGACAATGTGATTATGCAAATTAGACGCCATTATTAATTATTTATTAACTCTGGCTGCATCAGAAACTTAGCAGAATGTAATCAACAGGTGCGTCTTGTCTTCACAAACACAAAAACATACAGTTTGCTATATATTTTATCCTAAATAATTAAAAAATGTGGAAAATGTATATGATACATTCAATTGCAATTATGCTAATTAGACGCAATTGTTAATTATTTATTAACTCTGCATGCGTCGTAAAATTAGCATAATGTTATCAAGAGGTGCGTCTTGTCTTCCCGAACAAGAAAATGTATAATTTGTCATATTTTTACCCTAGATAATTAATAAATGTGCAAAATGTATATGACACATTCAATTGCAATTATGCTAATGAGACGCCATTTAAAATTAATAATTAATTCTTGCTGCGTCGGAAAATTAGCATAATGTAATCAAGAGGTGCGTCTTGTCTTCCCGAACAAGAAAATGTATAATTTGTCATATTTTTTACCCTAGATAATTAATAAATGTGCAAAATGTATATGACACATTCAATTGCAATTATGCTAATGAGACGCCATTTAAAATTAATAATTAATTCTTGCTGCGTCGGAAAATTAGCATAATGTAATCAAGAGGTGCGTCTTGTCTTCCCGAACAAGAAAATGTATAATTTGTCATATTTTTTAATGCAAATAACTATGATATTCATAAATTTGTGGCTCGGTTCTAAGGCAGGGCCGCAACTTTTTGACAACTGTCATTTTATATTTCCTTATATGTTCCATGTAATTATCTTGAGGCAAAAATTAATACGAAAAAAATTCGTAACTTTTTTCAGAATTGACGTAGAGACTTGGTTAAGGTATCGTTGGATTGCAATTTTCAAGGGCTATCTAACTGTGGCATTTAAAATGCTGTACACCCATTTTGAAAATTTTGTCCTAATGCCTAAATAATACTAATTAATAATATTAATCATTATTCTAATTATAACAAAACATGCTTAGGGGCCTTGATAACTAAACTACTACTAGTAATAAATAAATAGGCATGTGTTGTGTTGGGCATATAAGACTGAGGCCTAACGCTCAAGTTAGTCTATGTAGGCATTAGGACAAAATTTTCAAAATGGGTGTACAGCATTTTAAATACCACAGTTAGATAGCCCTTGAAAATTGCAATCCAACGATACCTCAACCAAGTCTCTACGTCAATTCTGAAAAAAGTTACGAATTTTTTTCGTATTAATTTTTGCCTCAAGATAATTACATGGAACATATAAGGAAATATAAAATGACAGTTGTCAAAAAGTTGCGGCCCTGCCTTAGAACCGAGCCACTAATTTATGAATATCGTAGTTATTTGCATAAAAAAATATGACAAATTATACATTTTCTTGTTCGGGAAGACAAGACGCACCTCTTGATTACATGCTAATTTTCCGACGCATGCAGAGTTAATAAATAATTAACAATTGCGTCTAATTAGCATAATTGCAATTGAATGTATCATATACATTTTCCACATTTTTTAATTATTTAGGATAAAATATATAGCAAACTGTATGTTTTTGTGTTTGTGAAGACAAGACGCACCTGTTGATTACATTCTGCTAAGTTTCTGATGCAGCCAGAGTTAATAAATAATTAATAATGACGTCTAATTTGCATAATCACATTGTCATATTTAATATATATTTATTAAATTTTTTAATTATTTAGGATAAAATATATTGCAAACTGTACATTTTTGTGTTTGTGAAGACAAGACGCACCTGTTGATTACATTATGCTAATTTTCTGACGCAGCCAGAATTAATTAATAATTAAAAATGACGTCTAATTAGCATAATTGAAATTGAATGTATCAGAAAACATTTTTCACATTTTTTAATTATTTAGGACAAAAAATATAACAAATTATACATTTTCTTGTTCGGTAAGACAAGACGCACCTGTTTAGTACATTGTGTTAATTTTCCGATGCAACCAGAGCCAATTAATAATTAATAATAGTGTCTAATTAGCATAATTAAAATCTCTTCTATGCTTCCCTTTATGGCAACATGCATGTGGCTGGCAATCTGTAACCTCAGCCCTCTTTGTATCTGAAATATAATATTTGATTATTATTATTATTGGCATTTGGTACACATGTACATAAACAATTCTATGTCAAAGGTATGAATAAATTACCAGGTAGGTATGTGCACCAAATTTTCAAAATTTCCTTTTCGTTTTTCCTATTATAGTGATACCTAATTAGCCCTATATAATTAAATACTTTATTACATTATTCAGTAGATAGGCTTATGTAGAACATTGAGCAAAATTGATAATGAACAACAAGAGACAAAGATATCAAAAAGAGTGAGAACGTTTGGAAGATGCTGCAGTTTACGTTGTCTGCATTGATGATTTATTAGGCCTACTGAAAGGAGAAAGCATGTCTCAATAAAAAGTGAATTTTACGAAATATTCATGAGAGAATTATAAGAAATTGGACTTCATAAACAATATAAATAATATATATTTAATTTGAAATGTGTTTCTTGTAAAAGTATCAACATGAAACCGACCGATGTGACTAAGAAAACACTTCAGTCGTCATGGCGACGGACGCATGATAGTACATAAGTACGCGCACTCGGCATGGTCTTGTACCAATAATTTCAATTATTTTACATATAAATCTTAGATTTTTTACTAGTAGCATTTAAAAATGAATTGAAGAAATTAAAAGAGGCAGGAATTGTAGTTGTTAAACGTCAATTTCTTTAAATAAGAGACATTTCAGAATTATCGACGCGGCAGTAAAGATTAGCGGTATTCAAGATGGCGGCTGAGGAATGCGTGACCGATCTGCAGTGCGTTTGTTTAAAATTCGATAATAATTACAGGCAACTTCCAAAATTAATGAAATTTTGTATATAAAGAGAAAAATGGTTGTTTCATTTGTTAGACATGGTTACAACATCGTATTTTATTCAAATTAATGCATATACGTGTGCAAAGAGAAAAATCACTTACCTAGGCTTATTTAATTGCTTGGTGAAAAATGTACACAGCGTATTTCCAACTTCTAGTTACGTAATTCGATGCACAAATGAATGAGAAAAATTAAACAGTTGTCTTTTATAAACAATAAAGTTGCGTTGCGTTGTCTAAAGACAATTGCTGTGGTCAGTGTTTCACGTGATGCAAAAAATGGATTCTTGGACGCCACCAAAACAAGGGAAGTAATTTAAGCCACATTGACTTTCACGTCCCCTTACGATTTCCTAATGCCTAGTCTATGCTATGCATGCCCCGTTGATTCAGATCGACTAAGTAATTAAATTAATTAGGCCCATAATTTAAAAAACTGCAAATATGAATTTAAATTATAGTAGGCAAATAAAATGACTTTGGCGAGCACGAAAAGAAGAGCAAAGAGTCAATAATAAATATAAATTGACAATAATGTTGCCACCACCCATGTAACAATACATTATTCATCATTAGCCTGACCATCATCAGTAACCTGTGAAGTCATTATCACCCATGGTAGGTAATGCAGAGCATGGGGTAATGAGAAGGCAGACCTTGACAGAGAAAAAGTAACCTGTTGATGGAGGACAATGCAGGGAGTGAAAATTCAGTCCGTAAAAGTTGCTTTTGATTCTTCACTGTGCTATAAATAGCACTGTTCATTCTTGAACTTCTGCAAATTAGCGGGATGTAGTCGGGAAACCAGAGTGCATTGTGTCATGGTTTACAGCTTTGCTACGATATCTGCACCTTTCGGCCTGAAACATCCAACTTCAGCATGACTTCTGGGTTGCTTTTATCCTATTTAGGATGAGACAGCCAACTCCGTCCCATAACGTCTTTGTTGTTCGTCCATCACAAGTAATTATGACTATTTGTTACATCCACTGAAATTCAGTTAGAGATATGTCCTTGCCTATGAGTTCCTATGATGGCTAATGAGCCCTTTTCGAGCCGCAAATGAGCTTGAACAGTTTGAACATAGAATAACCACCATAGATGATTTTTGGTCTGTCCGTGACTTTCTAGCTACTCTCCGCTGTGAGCTGCTGCATTTCTCCTATTTTCACAAGATGATGCACCCTTTTTGACAGGCTACCTTGAGATCATGTACCCTTCTCCAGCTGACCATAGAGAAGTATCAGATGCTAATAGAGAAGTATTAGCATACGTACCACATGACCTGCCCAATGAATCTGTGTCTGTATCAGGATAGTGTCAATCCTAGGGATACCAGATCTGTCAAGGACTGTGGTAACCGGAATCTTGTCTTGCCATCTGATGTTCATAACTTTTCTGAGAAAGTTGTGTGACAGTGATTGCGTTTCCTCACATGACATCTATACAGAGTCCATGTTTCACTAGCGTATAACAGCATTGGGAGTACCACTGCTCTGTAAACTTTCAGCATAGTCTATTGGTTAATGCCATTTCTATGCCACACATTTGCGTACAATCTGCCGAAAGTAATGTTTGCCTTGGCAATCATTGTATACACTTCATCATCAACATTGGCATTTTGTGATAAAGTGCTACCTAGGTATGTGAATCTATTCAAAACTTTCAGGGCTACACCATTTACCTTTATGCAGGTCTCGTGATAACTTTTGCCAGGTGCTGGTCAAAGTTGTAACATGGCGTATGTTTTATCCATGTTAATAGAAAGTCCAAAGTTGGTACAAGATTTGAAGAATCTGTCTATAATACTTTGTAGATCAGCCTCAGAGTTGGCATTTAGGACACAGTCATCAGCAAATAAGAGATTGTGTGTGATTTGACTTTGTTTTTTTCTCGGAGCTGCCAAAGGTTGAATAATTTTCCATGGATGCGATATATGTCTACTCCCAAGTTTAGATCTCTAAAAGCATCATCCAACATAGCAGAGCACATGATGTTAAGTATTGTAGGGGCTAATACACATCATCTACTACAGCCCCTTCCTACTTACCATGTCAAATGCTTTTGTTAAGTCTATGAATGCTGTGTTACTATATCTACTTTGAAAACAAAAATATCACTAGCTATCATTTGTTAACGGTCATGTAAACATTAAACATCATTTATATGTCGCTAAATGAGTATAGCAACTGGTTGAAAATGTCTGGCGGTCTTTTACCGCAGGAAAACCGCTGGCAACGTTTGCCTTTGGTTTCGTGGTAAAGTTTAAATGTGAAACATTGCAATCGTTTCATTTATTGGAATAATTTTTCTGTTTTCATTCTTAAACGTTTCCTGGTTACTAGAATGTAGTCAGGATAGCAGAATGCATTTTATCATGTTTTACAGCTTGGTTGCAATATCTGCTTTTGGTCTGCCACATCCAATTTCATCATGGATATTTTGGTAAATTCAACCTATGAGGTGAGACTGAAACTCTTTCCCCAAACCTTAGTTGCCTTTTATGACATGCATGGGTCAAGGGTCGTGGTGTTGCTATTCTTTGCTCCCCTTTCGGTTTGAGTAACATGTGCTTAATGTCAATTTAATCATGACATAGTATATTCCGTTGTATGGACTATCTCCTGTATATAAGCAAAGCAGGAATTTGAGAAAGAATGCAGACAAGACTAAAACTGACATTGATTTTTATGTTGTTTATATTCTTTCTAAGTCTGCGTTTGTTTTAAAACTCCTGCATCTAAGCAGAATGTAGTCTGGAGAATGTAGTGCATTGGTGTCGCAGTTTACAGCTTTGATGTCATATTTGTGACTTCTGTCCTGACACATCTGACTTTAGCAAGAATATTAATATTTTTTGAATTTCAGGCTAAACAAGATTGAGTCAGAGTTCAAAGATGGAGACATAACTGCGAAGGTGAGAAGAATTGTTTGTAGTTGGTCATATGTCTAAATTGAAGCAGAGGTTAACTTAATATTCTTTTTTTCTTCTGCGTTCGTTCTCAAACTCCTGCAGATTAGCAGGATGTAGTCCGGAGAACGGAATGCATTGTGCTGTGGTTTACAGCATTGCTGTGATATCTGCGCCTTTCAGCCTGACACATTCGACTTTAGCATGGCTTTGGGTCACTGACCCTATATGGGATGGGACAGCCAACTCCATCCCATAACCGCCTTAGTCGCCTTTTACAACATGCGTGAAAGGTAAACAGTGTTGTTATTCTTTGCTCCCCTTTCTGGCCCGGCAACACACGGGCGAACTTAATATTAGAGATGATCGTGTATATGCAGTGGGTTAGTGGAATCAAACAAGAAATGATTGTGTATAGGGAGTGAGTTTGTAGAATCAGACAACAAAAATGATTGCGTGGGGTGGAGGATGTTAGCAGAACCCAACGAAATAAGTTTTCAAAATTTAGAACTTCTATTTGTTGGCATCAATGATCACATAGTTAACTTGACTCCTGACACATCGACATTTCAGCAGACCATGTTTCTGTATTCAGGATTCTTTTGGTTGTGTTAGATCTTCAGGCCAGTGGCCAGGACGAAGCTCCATCTTCTCCAGGTCATTGCGGCTGTTCCAAAGTTTTTGTTAGGTCTTCAGGCCAGTGGCCAGGATGAAGCTCCGTCTTCTCCATGTCATAGCGGCTGTTCCAGTTTTTGTTAGATCTTCAGGCCAGTGGCCAGGACGAAGCTCCATCTTCTCCAGGTCATAGCGGCTGCCCTAAAGTTTTTGCCTCAGTTCAGTCTAGTGTGGCTATGTCTTGCCTTGCAGTTCTTTGTATCCTGGACAATCTTTGAGTATGTGTTCAGGGATCTGTATGCCTGCTCGGCATGGACATTCATTTGTATGGGTACCCTGATCCGGTACAAGTGGCCCTGGAGTCGTGCAGAAGCCTTTCTAAGTCGAAAAATGATGGTCTGTTGTTGCCTATGAAAGTAGACACTGTTTACCAGCTTACAACCTCTCTGTTGAGTATACTCATAATATTTTCTTTATAATCAAAAGAAAATGAAGTTGGTAGGCGCAAATTCAGGGAAAGAAGCATTTATTACTCACTTACCAGATCCCTGTGTCAGGTTGTGGTAGGCCTGTGTTATGTTTGTGTTATAAACAGCTGTGTTATGTCTGTATAAAAGGCGTTAGTGATGGAGGGGTTTGCTGGTAACAGGAAATTTGCTAGAAATGTATGAGCTATAGAGGGATTCCACAGTACTTCCACTATTCCATCATCATTACATGTACTACCACAGTTCCATAATCATTACATGTACTACCACAGTTCCATAATCATTACATGTACTACCACAGTTCCATCATTATTACATGTACTACCACAGTTCCATCATTATTACATGTACTTCCATAGTTCCATCATCGTCACATGTACTACCACAGTTCCATCATTATTACATGTACTACCACAGTTCCATCATTATTACATGTACTACCACAGTTCCATCATTATTACATGTACTACCACAGTTCCATCATTATTACATGTACTACCACAGTTCTATCATCGTCACATGTACTACCACAGTTCCATCATCGTCACATGTACTACCACAGTTCCATCATCGTCACATGTACTACCACAGTTCCATCATCGTCACATGTACTACCACAGTTCCATCATCGTCACATGTACTACCACAGTTCCATCATCGTCACGTGTACTACCACAGTTCCATCATCGTCACATGTACTACCACAGTTCCATCATCGTCACATGTACTACCACAGTTCCATCATCGTCACGTGTACTACCACAGTTCCATCATCGTATATCTTTGCAAATGTGAGAGCTTTTTAAACTTATTATGTGCTTGAAAACTTTGACAGGGTTACTGGAAAAAGAAGTGTGCCATTCTGGAACATTTGTTTAACGAGGATGTGAAAAGGAAAATTGAAGAGTTGGAGGAGGAGTTAGCCAATGCAGAAATCACTGAGGTAGTTTGCAGATATTGATGTAATAGCATGTCAGTACATTTTGTTTGTCATATTCTTCATCTTCAAGGTTCATTCTCAAGCTCCCCGCATGTTCGGAAAGCTGAAGATTGGCGAGACAGAACTGTGCAACTGTGGACTGAGTCCAGAGACTGCAGAACACATTCTTCATATGTGTCAAATCTACCAAGAAGAGAAAGAGAAAATATGGCCCACTGAGACTGCACTTCTTCTAGACTTGAGGGGTTCCATGGATGACCTGAAGCGAACCACACAATTCATTGAAGCTATTGGTATCTGATATCTGACTGAAAAATGATGAAGAAGAAGAAACTCCCCGCTGGATTTCCCTTGTAACATGACATTGTCCTACACAATTTCTAGCTGGATTTAGTCCAGAGAATGGAAATACGCTTTAAAACCATTTTATTTGCGGCAATTGCCCGACACATCTGCCTTTGGTGGAAATTGTGATCTAAGAGAAATATTTATGTTTTATGGCCAATATTTTAGAGCAACCAGCAGTTTCCATACTTAAATTTCATCTTCTGCGATTGTTCTCAAGCTCCTGCAGATCAGCAGGATGTAGTTACAATGTGTTGTCACAGTTTCCATCATTGCTGCGGTATCTGCGCCTTTCAACCGAACATATTTAACTTCAGTATCACTTTGTGTCTCTTTGATCATATGTGGGATGGGACAGCCAACTCCACCTAACCTCCTTAGTCACCTATTACAATTTGTATGGAAGGTAAATGTGTTTTTATTCTTTGCTCTCATTTTGGTTCCCAGGTAACACTTGGGTGAGGGACTTACATATAAAAAGAGTCGATGTTCTGTTAGTCGTGAAATGTCGTCATTGTTTCAACACTTAGTTAGGAGCAGTGGCTGCTGAATTGAGTGTAGGACCTCGTGTGTTGCTCGGAGTCACATATGGACAAAGAATAGCATCACTCACAAAAAACTGCTGAACCCCAACTCTGACCTACAGCCTGTGGTATTCCTGACAGATGCAAGGTCAGTGCTTCAAGCTCTCCAGTCTGAAACACTAACAGACTTGAAAAAACTACTTAGTGAATTGTCTTACCAGTATAGGGTAACCATGCAGTGGATACCCTCTCACTGTGGAATACCAAGAAATGAAAAAGCAGACCAACTGGCTAAGGAAGGTGCTGCCGAAGACCAACCAGATATACCAATCACCTACCATCAGAAAAAACAGATGATCAAGTGAATAAGAAAGCCACAAACACCAACACAAGATGACTATCATATTATGAACAGACCAGAACAAGTTATAATTCTACGTCTCAGAACAGGACACAACCGACTCCGCAGTCACATGTATACAAAGTTCAAGATTGGCAACACAGCCATGTGTACATGTGGACAGGCAGCACAGAGTGCCAAACATATACTTCAAGAGTGTTCTGAGCATGAAACGCTGAGGCAGACATATTGGCCAGAGGAAACAACACTGGAATCAAAGCTTTATGGGACACTGTATGAACTACAAAAGACAGTGAGTTTTATTAAGGAGACAGAATTACGGATATAGACATGTTTCAAGTGAACGAAAGAAGAAGAAGCATCACTCACCTTCCATGCATGTCATATTAGGCCATTAAGGAGATTTGGGGATTGAGTTGGTTATTCCATTACACAGGCTAATGATCCAAAAGGTATATGGCAGGCTAAAAGGAACAGATATCGCAGTCAAGCTGTAATCAAACTGTGCGCTACACACTGAGAGCTCCCCCTCATGACCTTGGCAGGAGTTTGTAACAGACACACATCTTTATCTGTACTGTAGCTGGCAAGCTCACTAAACAGATATCTCCGATTAAATTAACCTTTTTTTTTTTTTGGCAACATTGTCTGCTGGTGACCGTAACTACTCGTACTATAACAAACTTAGAATGAAGCTGCACATTTTGTTCACAATTCAGAAAAAAAGTGGGTAGGCACATGATATTTGATTGAATAAAAAATTGTTGTATAACAGTTTTACGTGAAACAATTCTCAGACTTGATGTTTTGACCAAAAAGGTCTTTATCAAGATAAGATGTTGGGTGCAAAGGGTACAGCATTGCTCTCGGCTGACCCAGGGTTAGCAGATAACCAAGATCCCAAAATTACCTCCTCATGGTGCACCCTGGAAACAGAAATACAGCTGCTCATGCTGATTCTGGCTAAAACTTTTGGGGATTGTGTCCGTGAAAGTGGAGGTAGCAGTTGGAAAGAGATTTGACAGGCAATATCTCAGACATTTCTGCATCAACATATGCAGCAGCACTGTCGACACACAGTGAAGCTAGTGAGTTCTGCAGAAGCATCGGAAGGGCGGCCAATGCAGTTGTTACAAAGTGAGCAGATGTTATGAGAAATATAAAGATTGTCACATTAGTCACAATAAAAATAATAGCACAATGTGTACACTGAGAGGGAAGCACAGCTCTAGAGGACAGCAGCACATGCAAAGAGAATGAAAAACGTTTCAAGGAAATCAGAACTATTGTTTTGTTTATTCGAGACAAGCTCCTAGATACCGGTGATCCCAGCCCAGGCCCAACTCTACTGTTGAGTTTTTTCTATAACGGAAACATGCTTGTGGAGAGAAAAGATTCAGTGCCTGATGGGCGCAGGCACAGCCTTCCAGGGTGACAGCACTGTTCAGCTGTTCTAGAACAAATGCTAGTCCCTGACGCTCATAAAAATGTGTATAGACTCGGACTTAGGATGAGTGGTTCATGAAGTTGGTGAACAACACTTCGGCTAAGAGGGTGAACGAGGCAGAGTCCATTTCTTCTGTCAAGTTCTTACTAAACCGAAACCAGGCTCGAGGATGAGAAAAGGTTCAGTACCCAATGGGCCCAGTCACAATACGTCAAATTACATGAGACAAGTTCACTGGTGGCGGAACACCTCGTGCAAGATAGATGTGAAGGACAAACAGTTTCGGCGTAGAATAAGTACACATTCACTGCCTGACGACAGATAGGAAGACTGTCACAGGCTAGGGCAGTCCACCCGAAATGTCAAGGCATGTCGAATACAGATGTGCTGGGCCTGCAAGGCACATAACGGTGGCACAATGTAACTACGCTCCTGGCGGAAATCACATGAATATCTGTGCTGATTACAATGGAGCGAAATCAAAACAAACAAACAAGATTAAATGTTTTTCTTGTCTCTGCTGCTAACTTTATTTATGTTTAGAATAATGCCTGTGTGTTAGTGGCAAAGAAAGGGAAATAACACTTGCCACATGTTGTAAGAGGTACTAAGGAGGTTTAGAATAATGCCTGTGTGTTATTGGCACAGAAAGGGAAACAACACTTGCCACATGTTGTAAGAGGTAATAAGGAGGTTTAGAATAATGCCTGTGTTATTGGCACAGAAAGGGAAATAACACTTGCCACATGTTGTAAGAGGTACTAAGGAGGTTTAGAATAATGCCTTGCCCGTGTGTTGCCAGGGCCCGAAAAGGGAGTAAAGAATAGCAACACTGTTTACCTTCCACGCATGTCGTAAAAGGCGACTAAGGAGGTTATGGGATGGAGTTGGTATTGCACTGGATCTGTTGTTGCTGGTTGTTGATTTCCTGGTGGGAGAAATCCATTTTGTTTATATTCGTTATGGTTTTTTGTTCTTAACTGTTTTTGTTGTCTTGATAAAGATCCCAATTGGACCACCACGTTGACAATTGTATTTGTTCTTTTTTAAAGAAAATTTTTTTAGTGTTATTTTCTATATTTTATTATTTTATATTGATAGTTTTCTAGTAACCTATTTACTTTATTTGCATTTACCCATATAGGGTCAGTGACCCAAAGCCATGCTGAAGTCGGATGTGTCTGGCCGAAAGGTGCAGATATCGCAGCAATGCTGTAAACTATGACACAACACATTCTGTTCTCCGGACTGCATCCTGCTAATCTGCATGAGTTTGAGAACGAACGCAGAAGAAGAATACTGCCTGTGTGTTATTGGCACCAGAAAGGGAAATAACACTAGTCACATGTCGTAAGAAGGTACTAAGGAGGTATGAGCTATTTCATCCAATGATCTTCTCTGAGCTGAAGTCTGCTGAAAACCCATTCCTGTACCTCTGGGAGAAAATTAACCCTTTTATCTGCAGGATGCTTTGAGAGTGCAAGAAAATCATGACAAAATTTCATCTAGAAATAATACGTCCATTTTGTAGCATTGCAACCCACAGGTACATTGCAACCCACAGGTACATTGAGTACAGCAGTCATCTGGTGCTTGCATAAACTGTGGAAAACCTTAGATAATAACAATAACAATAAGACCCAAAAACATTTAGATCGTAGGGGTGCCACACTGGTCACATCAGTAAAAGAACGCTCTCCAAATATCTCTATCCATAGCCACTTGGAGGGGTGTAGACAAAATCATGCCCAGACCATTCCTTGATGTTGTCAATCCAGGATTTTCTTTAGTATAAAGGTACGGCAGATCCCATAACAGTGACCTGCCGTCGGAGATGAAGATAACTTTTCGTTTGCTAAGCTGCAGCAACTACAGTATTAGATGGGATGGCCAGTTTCCTTCCTTGCTGTGTTTACCTTCCCCAACTCATGCGTCAGGTATCCATTTACAGCTGGAGGAGCTGTAAGGAGATAAATCTAGCCCCGATTGTTTTGTCCAGATGTTGTTTGGAACCCGGCACTGGCACGCTGTAATCCAGTAAGCAAACTCACTATCAGCTAGGCCACCGCGTTTCTCTTTAGTATAACCTCATAAAGAATGCCAGATAAACACTATCCTAGCAGGTTTTTATTATCTTTGAACTGAATAAACCCAGTTTAAAAGTATTTTTGAAATACTTTTTTTCTTTTTAATAGAAAGGTTTTTACAAGAAGATTGATGCCATCATTGGCGGTTTCCTGTTGGCAAGTGTTAACACAAACGGAACTAGCAATGGTACAAGTAGCATCGACATTAAGCATGCTCACAATGGTGAATTTTCATCAGCGACAGTAGCCAGTGGGCATATCACTAACGGATCCTCTGTTGCTGTGACATTGTCTAAATTTGCATTGGCATCTAACATTGAAAATAACGTAGAAAATAAAGAATTTACAAACGAGAATACAGATGACAGAAGCAAGGTCAACTGCAAAGTGGTAAGATAAATGTTTTATTTTTGTGTTTGTTTTTCTTCTGCGTTCGTACTCAAACTCCTAAAGTTTAGCAGGATGTAGTTCGGAGAATGGAATGCATTTGGTCATGGTTTACAGCTTAGCTGTGATGTCTGCACCTTTCAACCTAACACATCAGATTTAAGAATGGATTCTGGGTCACTATGACGGGAAGGGACAGCTAACTCCACACCAAAACCTCCTTAGTTGACTCTTATGACATGATTGGCAGATAAGTTTCTAATATGGTACAGTGCCTTTTTCAGCATTCATTCCTAAAGTCCTGCTGGTTAGCTGAATAAATTGTGTGATGGTTTACACAATTACAGCTAGGCTGTATTATCTGCGCCTTCCAGCTCGGCACGTTTGACTTCAGCATGGTTTTTGGGTCACTATGACCTATCGAATGGGACTGCCAACTCTCTCTCACACACACATGACCCCCTTCCCCCCCTCCATGCATGGAAGATTAGTAATGCTATTCTTTGTTTTCTTTTTGGGAAAGGTAACACGTGTGTACATTTAACACACTGTGTACAAGATCTAGGAGTATTTTGTCTAAAAAATGTACTCAGTGACCACACCAAGAGAATTGTGTTCATACAGGCCCATATCTGCCCAAACCACTGTCTGGCACATGCAGGTCAGTAGCTGCCAAAATCATTGGTTTTTAAATTTAGGTCTGTAGTTGCCCAAACTGTGGTCTATTTTGCACATACATATCCGTATCTGCCCAAACCGCTGTGGTATGCATATCTATAGCTTCCCACACCACTGTCTGGTTTGCACATGCAGATGCTGAACGCAGAAGAAGAAGCTTTTTCAGAGGCTCATAGCTTTCATCTTGTCTTTACTTACGTACAGTGTGCAGTTCTGTAAAATATGTTTTGTGTTTTCTGGAACTTGTCCAAAAGGGTACATATCAGTGAACCAACTCCAAACTTCCCGTACATATGTTAGAGTATTTTCTCAATCTAAACATAGTTTGTTCCTTTCTTCCAAGCTTGTAGATAGCATTGTCCTTTTGGCTGCCATGGATGAGGTGAGCTCCATTCCATGTTAATGGATCTTTTGATGATGGACTTCATTTTCAGAATTAAAAATTGTTTGTTTATAACAATTACTACAAAATATGTAAAAATAATCCGACCATGTTTGAAATTGTTTTATATACTATATTACTTTATGTCATCAGGATATCGCGGAGACACAGAATGGTAACCAACTATTGAACGGCGTAGGCGAAGTTGATCTGATTGAAGCAGAGATTGACACTAACGGAGCAGACAATGGGGATGAAGATGACTTCTCACCACCGGTTAAAAAATTAAAAGGATGTAGAAAATCCGTAGAGACACCCACTCGAAGTAAGTATAGAGGATTAATTTATTAAACAACAAATTTGTTCTCATAAGTTGTAGAAGAAATGGTTATCGTTTCTTCTTTTTCAGCGTTTATTTTCAAACTCCCACTGGGTCACTCTTGTAGCAGGACAATGGTCCTACTAGATTTCCAGCACGATGTAGTTCAGAGAATGGAAATAAGCTGTGTCGCCTTTTTATGCATTCCAATGGCCCGACACATTTGTCTTTGGCAGTTTGTTTTGGTTCCAAGAAATTTACAGACCATTGCGCTCAGGTGTTGCTGGGGCCCAAAAGAGGAGCAAAGAATAACAACACTTAAATTGTTGCAGGATGTTTGTACAAAATGTTTGATCCTATGTACAATGATGTGGTTTCTCTCCTACTTCCTGTGTACAGTGATGTGGTTTCTCTCCTACTTAATCACCCCTTTCCCCGGGCGCCTGAGAAAAAAAAATACACAAAAACGCTCCACCAGATCTGAGTTATTTTGACACAAATATGGCATAAAATTATGTTTTGTTATATCATTAACTTACCTTATGCTGTATGCTGTTCTTGCAAGTCGAAATACCAAAAAATTGGTTTCTGGGGTAACCATATTTAGTGTAAATCCTAAAGTATCGAGCTACTGGGTTCTAAGGGTAAGTATGGCATCTGGGTCACTTTGACCCCATAGAGATGGGACAACCAACTCCTAAGTGTTTAATCAATTTTTTTAAATATCGTTTATTTCCAGACTAATGTAATATGGACTGAACAAACTAATCAAACGTGAAGAAATCACATACAATGTCCGCTCGTTTAAGACTATGGACATACAATGTTTTTATTTTAAATGCTGACACGTGGCACCTCTGATACATATTGTTTTTGTGTTTTTCAATGAATAAACGAACATTCTATAACATAACAACAACTAAAACATAAAAACAGCAATTAAAACATGTAGATATCACTTTCTATTACGATCACTTGCCAATGCTACACTACATTTGATCACTTGCCAATGCTACACTACATTTGATCACTTGCCAATGCTACACTACATTTGATCACTTGCCAATGCTACACTACATTTGATCACTTGCCAATGCTACACTACATTTGATCACTTGCCAATGCTACACTACATTGATAGTAAAATATGTGGTCGAAAATGGACAAATTCATTTCAGAAATTTGTTGTAAAAAATTAGCCTGCTTTTTCCTTCTTGCAATCGTAATGTGTAAAGGAATTTGACCTTTAGGCTGTGACATATTTCTTTCTAGCTTCGTGTGGCGGGAATTCTACATCATATAAGCTTTACTTCGTGTGATTCCGTGCTGATGATTTGGGGCATAGCAATGGGGGTGAATGGAGACGCCTACCGACCCAAGTTACATAATGACATCGGGGCTATAACCACCTATAGAGCCTGTAAGGTTAATTATGTGTAATTGCTTAGTGGCATCAGAAAATATGTATATGTTTTATCTATACTCTACAGCACCTGCTCGGACTTCAGGTCGTCTCGCCTCTAAGACTCCTGATGACAAACAGCCCACAATTATGTCATTGTTTTCTGGAAGGTGAGTTACTTGAACGTACATGATTATTATTGACTTTCTTTACTGCCAAAACATGTTTGCATTAGTTTGATTAAAAAAATTCAAGTAAATAGAAAACTGCAGTAAAATTGTGCACCAATTGGTAAGTAAATATATTTAAAAAAATTTAATAGCAGTTTACGTGGAACAATCACTATTTGATTTTGTGGTTCCTATTCTTTGATTGATTGATTTTGTGGTTCCTATTCTGTTTGATTGATTGATTTGGTGGTTCCTATTCTTTGATTGATTGATTTGGTGGTTCCTATTCTGTTTGATTGATTGATTTGGTGGTTCCTATTCTGTGTTTGATTGATTGATTTGGTGGTTCCTATTTTGTTTGTTTGATTGATTTGGTGGTTCCTATTCTATCAGATATTTTCACTTGATCAGGGTGTACTTTACCCTTTTGTCTGCTTTCAGTAGTTTTTTTTCACAGGGTCACAAAAATAGATATAATCAGTAATGAGACTATCAGACGGCAAGTGGGTATAACACGAGTGCGGAACTTCATCAGAAAACAGCAGGTCAAATGGTTAGGACATGCTACTAGTTACTAATACCATCCGAAAAGTGACGCTGTTTAAATACAGTGGGTTTAAAGTTAGAGAGGCACCCATGAAAATATGGACAGCATAAATAGAAGAGGTTTTTAAAACAACTTATTTTTAGAAAGCTCACGGGTCTGTTCCAGATATCTCATCTGTTCCTGTATATCAGGGCTCCATTGAGGCAGCAAGAAATTAAGGTTATATGAAAATATAAATGATTGGGATATATTACGAATAGCATTAATTGAGTTACATTCTTCCCAGAATGCAGTATTACTTATGAGCACTAAACGTCCTCATAATTCTGAGCAAGTTGACATGATGCCGCCATGGGCACCTCTAAAGACTCTGAAATGTCTCTCGTCTGTTGTTATCTTTGCCTTCCATTACTAGTTTTCTCATGCTATTACGTCTCTTAAATAACCAAAATAAACTTCAGCTTTCATGCTGTGATGTTGTTCACAATTCGACCCGTATCTAGATTTAATGTTCTTTACATTGATTTGTCTTTCTCTGTGCATGGACCAAGAAGACGATGGACCAGAAACATTGAAGAATGTATGCACGTCTCTGGCCAATGCAGACCTGCTTGCCCGGGACAGAGAAGCGCTCAGAGTTATCCACGATGAAGACAACGTTCTGAGAAGAATATCTCACTTGATAAATAAATATGCTTGCTCTGTCCAGATGTAATTTAGCTTGACTGCTTTTGCATTGATATTTTATTATTGATATTACTTGTTTGAAACTACTTTCTACGGAAACATTCATAATTTCCAAGCAGGCCCAAGTTGGAACCAAAGAAAGGTCAAGAAATAGTTGCTAATGATGTTCAAGCCAAGGAGATGACTGAATGTGACAAGTGTCCTGATGAGAGCGATGATAAGGAAAACAGTCCCAAGAGGGCCAAACTAGAAGATGAAAATAATATCAACCAACAAGAAAGGTAAGCTGATTTTTAAATTAATTACAATCTGGCATATGACTCAGCATAGATTATATTAACTGCATGAAGAGTGCCTGGTCTCGCCAGTGACATACCAGAACAACCACCATGCAACAACAAATCCCTAGTAGATAACGTGTATGTCGTGAATAGTATTATTTTTCTCGAATAATAATAAATGCTTCCTTTTGGGAAAAACATAAACCTATAAGCCCCTTAACACAACCATGCTTATGCTCACCGGTATCACCTTAGTTGAGGAAGACTTGTACTTTTGTCAGAAAATCTGTCAATTTATCAGAGGACTGTCGAGCTATCTGCTCGCAGCTAAAGGTATTATTTCATCATCATCATGTGTCAAGAGGTATTTTCTCGCAGCTAAAGGTATTATTTCATCATCATCATGTGTCAGGAGGTATTTTCTCGCAGCTAAAGGTATTATTTCATCATCTGTTTGTTTCCCCTCCCACTTGTAATCTTTTACTTCATGTTATGAACTGTTTCTTATTTACAGAAATTCCACAGTGTTGACTTTAAGTCATACGAAAGCTCTCCCAGAAAGATGTAACAAATGTTTGAAGTACATGGACGATCAGGAACTGAAGTTATTTCCTGGTGATTCTGAAGATGCTGTAAGCTGTGTTGCTCATTTGTTTTTATCTGTGGTCCGTTAAGAAAAATTTGTCTCTTCCTTTTTTTCCTTGCATCGTTCCTTGAAGGATCATTGTAGCAAGGTTTGAAGGTAATAGTCACGTCCATAAAAGTATTTTTTTTTCCATTGTGCACACATTAGGCCTGCCGTCCACTAGAAGCGACTTTTGTGTAAACGAGAGACTGATCTGAATGTAAAGAATGCTACAGAACAGTGTCCTTTGTAAGTGACCTTGAGCGACCAATTTCTTACTTTTCCAAAGGCCATGGTTTCGTAACACGCTTTGCATTTGGCTCAGTTATGGGTGTACTCTAGTAATTGCTTGATCTCATTGCTTTCATTAGACGGCAGGCCTTACTTAAGCTAAAATGATTATTTGTAGTCGGGCAAGTGTTGCCGGACTCAAAAGGGGAACAGAGAGTACCAACAATAAGGCCTGCCATGCATGTTGTAGGGAGTGACTAAGAGGATTTTGTGAGTTGAATTTACTGTTTCATAAAGTTATCCAATGTTATACTGAAGTTGGATGTGCTGGGTTGACGGGCACAGATATTGTAGTCAAGCTGCAAACTATGGTACAACTCATTCCATCCTCTGAACTGCAGCCTGTTATATGCAGTAGTTTGAGAACAAGCTCAGAAAATTTTTTTGTAGTTGTGACATACAGTCTTCTTCTTCTTTTGAACTCTGGTAACCAACACAAAAGTGCATGTGATTTCCGCCAGGAAGCATGAAGTACGTTGTAGTACTAATTTACGGCATAACTGAGTTATTTGCACCTTGGAAGGTCCAGCACATCCAATTTCGGCATGTACCATGCAGTGAATTTTTCATTTTCTCTCTTAATTAATAATTGCATCCCTAGAATTCCTGAAAACTGTCTCTAATTTTTTACTTGGTATATGCTGAAGTTGGATGTGTCAGGCCGAAAGGTGCAGTCAATCTGTAAACCATGACAACATTCTTTTCTCCAGAGTACATGCTACTAATCTGCAGTTCACTTGCTATTATATTTCTGTTGGCCTATGTGTATTTGACGCAAATAAAATGGAGACAACACAATTTAATTCTCCATTTTCATATCCATTCTCTGGACTACATCCTTCTGGAAATCTAGTAGGACCATTGTCTTAACAAGAGAGATTCAATAGGAATTTGAGAATGAACGTTGAAGAAGAAAGCATAATAATACAGGCATTACTCTAGAACCCACAGGAAACGAGAAATAACAAGTATTATCTAGAGGAAAGAAATAGATGCAGAGACGCAAAAGTAGTTTGGTGTGGTAGAGCATGGAAAGAACTGGAAGCGAGCTAAAAATAGGACAAGATAGAGGAGTGTGTTTAATACCTATATTCCATGAGGTGCAAATAGTTGTATAGCCAGATAGATAGACATAATAGATGATTAATTGATTGAGTATTTGATTGATAGATTCATCTGCATGCACTTTAATCTTTAAAACTGTGTTCCCTTCCAGTGTTTATGATAAGAACACACACTTGTGTGCATTTGACACCGGCCTGATTGAACGTAACAAGTATCTGTACTTCAGCGGAGTCTTGAAACCCATATTTGAAGAGGATGCCAGCCCAGAAGTTATGGATGTGAAGTTAGGTTGTTTATATAGAGTTTCTGTAAAAGATGCCAGCAGCAAATAACTTCCATATTTTTTCTGTGTTTAGTTCTTCAGTGTAACATTTTTCTTCTATCGATTGTGTTTTCTTTGCTTTTACTGTTAGTTGTAGCATGGTTGAATGCTGGTCGGTTTTTGGGCAATATTACGTTTGGTCGCTTGATATGCAGTAATATTGTTGTGTCTCGGAGCGTTTGTAACTCCTTTAATCCACCTTCTTCTTGGTCTTCCTTTGCCGTTTGATGTCTTCATTTATGTTGTATGCTCTGTTGTTAGCCAATACTGGTTCATTCTCATTAAGTGGCGGAACCATTTCAGTCTCTGATTTTCAATATATTTGACCGCAGATGTTCCAGCAATGTTTTAAATCTTTATTTTCCCCATATGATCACTTCTTGTTTTGTTTGCTTTTTTTTCTTAGGCATCACATTAGAAAATCTTTTTCTATATTCATTTCACATTCCAGGATTAGCAGTTGGAGGTTACAATCTGAATAATCTAAGATATGCTGACAATACAATTCTGATTGAAGGGAGCAAACAACAACTTCAAGCCCTGTTGGACATGGTAGTACAAGCAAGTGAAAACAAATGAATTAGTCTAAAAAAGAAGAAAACAGAAGGAATGGCTGTTTCAAAGACATACATAAAGTTAAAATTCAGACAAACAAACATGCCAGTTTTAGCATGCAGGTTTGAAGGTCTCACTAGTGTCCCATTAGACAAACTTGCTATGCAACAGCACAGATTCCCTAGTAGATCTTCTACAGTGTTCATTCTCAAACTCCCGCTGGATCTCCCTTATAGCAGGACAATGGTCCTACTAGATTTCCAGCAGGATGTAGTCCAGAGAATGGAAATGCGCTGTGTCACCGTGTTATTTGTGCCAGTGGTCTAACACATCCATCTTCTGCGTGGCCATAGTAAATTATATGACTACACAGGAAGCTTTTTACCTTCTGAGTGGTACATTTCTTCTCAAAGCATTGCATGCCTATAGTGAGTTGGGAGTCTATCTACACAGTATGAAATACATCTCTGGAGAAACCTCAATTGCACAAAAGGATGCAAATCCTGTATTGCTCATTATTTCCAGGGATCGAAACAAAAATGGCAACATCTTTTAGTCGTAGTACAGATATGTGTTAAAGTCCCATGGTAGCAACTATTAGGTGGTGTGGCCAGTTTCCTTCCTTGCGGTGTTTACCTTCCTCAACACATACTCCTGGTATCCAACTACAACCCCTGAACTGGAGGAATGACCGTATTAAGTGAGAAATCACGACCATGATTTTTTATCTGGACTTGGTTTCAAACAAATCACATTTTCTGGTGATAGTAAACCTGGCACGCTGTAACCTGGTGACAGTAAGCAAACTCACTATCAACTAGCCTACAAGGCTTCTCATGTGTAGAAGAAAATAAATAAAGTGTTTTCAATGTTTGGTAGTTTTCTTTCTTTAATGTGATTGTTTTATTCCAGGTGGAGTACCTTGCCGCAACATGGGTCCAATAAATGAATGGTTTGTTGCTGGCTTTGATGGAGGAGAAAATGCCTTGATTGGGTTTTCAACAGGTTTGTCATTATTTAAATTAGCCTTTATTTGATTGTTTCAAGTAAGGGAAACTCTTATATCTCATGAACACATGCAGAAGAACATAATTTGTATTAAATATTTTAAATAGTGAAAACTGAAATCTGCTAAGGAACAGAATGTGATTGAATTACTTAAAAACACTTGATTATATCACAGTTTTATACATTGTATCACTTGCAATTAATCGAATGATTGGTTGGTTGCTAATCAATCTTTCCATGGCTCATGCACTTTATCTTTGGGGAGGGGGGAGTTTTGTGTGTAAATAGGTCAAATCATAATTCTGTACAGGAAAATTTTAAAGGTTGTAGAATTTTGTTCCCTAACCAGTTTGTCCACCGCATTCTTGCAACAATTTGAGTGTATTATTACTGCATACTCATGAATTTACAAGCATAATGCTTCTTTATATTATGGAGGAGACGTAAAAACCTTGTATGTACATTCATAATCAAAGTGAAACATTATTTCAAACAAATAATCCGTTTTATTCCAGACACAAGTTTTTCCGGTTAACCTCTAGATCCCTCAAGTAAAATTACACAATATCCCCCTGGGAATGAATTGTTTTTTGGAAAATTTGCGTTTTGGACGATGGGTGTTTTGAAAACACGATAACATTTTTGTTTTAAAAGGTATCAAAATAATTTTTACATATCTAAATAAAGGAATGAATAGTGAATATAGTCATGTTTTTGTTGTTGTTGTATGTGTGATATGACAGTTGTGAGCAAGATGTGAAGTTGAAAATTTGGGGGGAAAATTGCAAAACACCATTTTCAAAATCGGCCATATAACTTCTTAACGACCCTAATACTTGAGCAATGTGTGGAAACATTGATGAAATCCTCCCTAATACCTAAACTTGTTGTATATATATTGTTTCATATACAAACTAATATAATATGGCCTAAAAAACGAATAAAACGTGAAGAAATCTCATAATGTCCGTCCGGTCAACACTAGGTCTAGGCCGACACACAGCGTAATTATTGTCCATGCACACACGTGGCACCCCACGTACATATTATTTTTGTGTTTTTGAACGAATACACATACATTCTTAACAAATAACAACATATTAAAAACAAAAAAACAACAATTAGAACATGTAGTCACGATTACTTACCCATGGCAGGCGGTACTCAATTTGATAGTAAAATACGGCACTGAAAATAGCTAAAGTCGCTCCAGAAATGCGTTACAAAACCAACTGGTTTTCCCCTTCTTACAATGGTAATGTGTTAAATGGTAATTCCTAGCTTCGTGTGGCGGGAATTTCTACGTCATATAAGCTTTACTTTGTGAAGTTCCGTACTCGCGATTTGGGCACTATCTGTTAAGTTGCTGGCAATATTGCGCCAATAGGCAAGATGGGGGACACACTTTTGTTGCAAAATTGTGCCTGTAGAGTTCTAAAGGTTAAGTAAAATGTACCTCTTATAGTACATTCTTTCAACCTTAGATGTTAGTCCAATTTGGTTATATAAAATCTTTACAACCATAAAAAAAATTGTGGTTCTGGTAATCCAGTTACTACGACCTCTGGTTTGATTACAGTTACACATAATTTTTTTTTCTGACTGCAGGTTTTGTCGAGTACATATTGATGCAACCCAGAAAGGCTTACAGTCCTTTCATTGAGCAGATGAGGGTCAAAGTTCATATGTCCAAGATTGTTATTGAATTTCTCATCAACAATCCAGATGCTAGTTACGAGGATTTGTTGAATAAAATTCAAGTATTATGAATAAATTAATTATTGGAAAAATAACCATTTTTTTCTGTCAGGTATTCGTATTCACATAAAACTTCTTGTGCCCCCAGGTATCCTTCTTGTGTATTTTTCATTCCTCTGTGTCCCTTTCATCCCCCCTGTTTAGAACTGCAGCATCGATCCTAGCTCCAGGGAGACTACAGCCCTTTATCGATCAGCTTGGCACACCCGGATCACTGCCGACATCACTAAATTTGAAAAAAGAATGAACACTGCAGGCAATTTACGAGAGACAGAAGCAAACGGAAAAATCTTAGATCTGTCCTACTCTGGACCCTCTGCACAAACTGCAATAGAACTTTCCTGGCACAATTCGGACATCTGCAAACTCACAAACCAAAAACAAATTAGACAATCACAAATTATTTTTTGTTCTTTTTGTTCACACCACATTTTTTGTTTTTCATACCATGCTCATCTTTGCTTGCAAAGGAGGAACATTATCAACATCAACCCCCTCCCCTTCGTCTGCCCTGTGTGCCTTTCACATGTGTGCGCTGACACACATACACAGTGGGTTTCATCCCTCCGTGTACCTTTCATCTTCCTTGTGTACCTTCTGTTCCACTTGTGTACCTTCCATACCCCCTTGTCTTTCATCTCCACAGTCATAAAAGTGTCATTTTGGCTTTTTTTTTGTGCACCAAATCAGTGAGGTTGGAAATGGCATGAACCCAATGATTGTGCATTAGGAAGTTACGGAAAGTGCCAGTAATCAAATTATCAACAGTGATTGCAAGAAGCAAGCAGTCACTTCCAGAATTGCATTAATGCTTACATTTGAACATTTTAAAACTTATGAACATTTACATGTGTATTTAGATCTAGACAAATTGATACAATTAATGAAAGTCATGTGGTTCTTCTTCAGCGTTTATTCTCAAACTCCCGCTGCATCTCTCTTGTAGCAGGATCATTGTCTTACTAGATTTCCAGCAGGATGTAGTCCAGAGAATGGAAATGTACTGTGGTGCCGTTTTATTTGCGGCAATGGCCCGACACATCCATCTTCAGCGGGATGTGGTTCTAAACAAGGTTTTAAATATGCACTTCAAGAGAATTTTTGATAGAAAAATTTTGTCAAAATTTGAGCAGATTTTAAAATAACTTATATTTCTATAAATATTCTAGTTTCTATATTTACACATGGCATAACTTTATGTTCCTCAGACTACCGTACCTCCAGCTGGGCTGACAAGTTTATCAGAAGATAGCGTGCTCCAACATGCCCAGTTTGTGGTGGACCAAGTCCAGAGTTTTGATGATGCAGGAGAGGAGGATGAGTCTCTGCTCATTACTACACCTTGCATGAGGGCGCTAATCAAACTGGCTGGCATTACTTTGGGTAAAAGGTGTGTGAAGCACAATAAATATCTTCGCAGTCAGCTGGTGATGTATCATTTGTTTGTTGGCTTTCTAACTCCCTACTGGATCTTCTTGATTAGAAACTGACCTCACAACACGTGGGGCATACCCATAAGTGCACTCCCTCTATTCCAGCAGCTATCCGATTTGATGGTGTTTTGAGTCTTCTGACGTCGACATCAGGGCACAACTCAGGCCCTTGCGACAGGTTTCTTTGTTCTGCTCACCTACACTGTGCCCGTCCTAGTCCAAGCACAACGTCGACATGTCGAAACAACATGGTAACTGTTATCGAAGGTTACGACTACGGGATCCCCGCTGGATCTCCCTTTTAGCAGGAAAATGGTCAGACTAGATTTCCAGAAGGATGTCCAGAGAACAGATGCGTTATGTCATAATTTTATTTGCTTCAGTTGCTCAGCATGTACGACTTTGGCAGCGTTATATTATTTCACTAGCAGCATTTATAACTGATAAATGTTTATATAGCACACTCACTCGAGGCGTGTGTGTAAATGTGTCTCAAGAGTCAGTGAGATACTAAATATGCATGTACTTAAGAAAGAAAATCATATCATTTTAAATTAAATTTGGTTTGGGTGTTGTGGAATGGCATTAATTTTAACTTTTACAACGCCCTTGTGTTGCCGGGGTCCGATAGGGGAACAAAGAATAGCAACACTGTTTACCTTCCACGCATGTCGTAAAAGGCGACTAAGGAGGTTATGGGAGTTGGCTGTCCCATCCCATATATGGTCAGTACAGTAACCCAAAGCCATGCTGAAGTCGGATGTGTCAGGCCAAAAGGCGCTGATATTGCAGCAATGCTGTAAACGATGACAGCTCATTCCGTTCTGCGGACTACATCCTGCTAATCTGCAGGAGTTGTTTGAGAACGAACGCAGAAGAAGAAGATCTTTTACAATATAAAGACTTCATTTTCTGTTTTATGTCCTTCCTGTAATTTTTCTAATATAAATATTTATGTAATGGAGTCACTCTCGTTCTCAGGAGGCATTTGAGAAAAGAGGTGGCCAGAGTAAAGGCTAAAAAAGAAAAACCCAAGGACACAAAAGCCACTGTGACTCCTCTTGTCCGAAGAATCTTTGACTCCATTTTCCAAGGTCAGATTGATGAGACTTCCAAGACTAAGAGACAGCGTTGTGGCATATGTGAGGTAGGCTTGATTGTGGCATATGTGAGATAGGCTTTATTTGGCATATGTGAGGTAGGCTATGATTGTGGCATATGTGAGGTAGGCTTGATTGTGGTATATGTGAGGTAGGCTTTATTTGGCATATGTAAGGTAGGCTATGATTGTGGCATATGTGAGGTAGGCTTTATTTGGCATATGTGAGGTAGGCTATGATTGTGGTATATGTGAGGTAGGCTTTATTGTGGTATATGTGAGGTAGGCTTTATTGTGGCATATGTAGGTAGGCTTGATTGTGGTATATGTTAGGTATGCTAGACTGTGGCATATGTGAGGTATGCTAGACTGTGGCATATGTGAGGTAGGCTTGATTGTGGCATATGTGAGGTAGGCTTGATTGTGGAATATGTGAGGTAGGCTTGATTGTGGCATATGTTAGTTAGTTATTGAATCATCGTCATTGCACTCCGGACAAGTCCATAGGTGCTCAGATCTTTCCTTGAGTGTATCCACCATTACACGTTGATTGACAGTCCCAGTATGTCGTTGGTTGACCATCATTCTTTTTCACCCATGGAAATTCTCCTTTCTAGCGACCCCACATTTCAAACCAAGTTTCTTTATTCTAATCATGGAATAAGAGTCATCGTCACTTGTACAGTCATTTGTTCGTGCATTTTCCCATATGGCATTCAAAATGTCTGCCTGATCCATCACTCCACCAACAGCCGTAGAAGCAGCGTGGGAGGCCAACCTATCTGCTTTCTCATTACCCCGGACTCCCGCGTGTCCCAGCACAAAAATAAAAGTCACTACGCACACAGGAATCTTCACTGCATCCAGCCACTGTTCTCGAACGTACCCCTCCTGAACTTTCATAATCATGTTCATGGAGTCACTGAGTATACAGGCATGCTCGCAGACAGTCTGTGACATGTGAGGTATCCTAGATTGTGGTCTATGGAAGCTACGACAACTCCACCACCTGGGGATTGACAATAGTGAAATTAATGAATATTGATAATTTGAGAGAGGTAATATTAAATTTATAAAACGGTAGCATTCTTTAAAATTCAAACTAAATAATTCAGTATGTCATAAAATGTCATGATCATAAAATCCGTCAAGCTAAAAAATTCAGCATGTTTGTATTAGTTTATGCACAATTTTGGCCATTTTGTAACCAACAATTTTGGCCATTTTGTAACCAACAATTTGGCCATAAACATTTCATTGTGTTTATGCTTTTAAATAACAGATTGGGTATTTCAGCTTATCGGATGGTAGATATTGAAGACTAAACTATCAGTCATTATACCCTGAGAGATTTACTGAAACGGAGATCTCAGCACCTATCGATATGTTCAGTGTCCAACGATGATAATCAACATACTTAAACCTCAACTTAATAACAGATTGACTTGTACGACTTATTTAAATTTAATTGTAGGTATGTCAACAACCAGATTGTGGTAAATGTGCTGCATGCCGTGACATGACCAAGTTTGGGGGCTCAGGCCGAGCCAAACAAGCTTGTAAGGAACGCAGGTAAATGTGTTTATTTGTGACTATTTAAAATAATTCTGTTGCAAAGAGATAGATTGATGGATCTGCAATGGACAGCCTGCCGCTCCTTGGCTCATCTTGACCGCTAGCGTTTCAAAGTGATTTTTTTCAACGCTTTACAGTGACATCCTTATAAATGAGAAACACTATCTCATCATGAATTTGTTGTGCAGATTTACCCTGCTACAAGTGCAGGAATTTGATTACACAATCCGCCGAAGACGGATGTGTCGGGCCATTGGCGCAAATAAAACGGTGACACAACGTATTTCCATTCACTGGACTACATTCTGCTGGAAATTTAGAGGACATGTCCTGCTACAAGAGAATTCAGCAGGAGTTTGAGAATGTACGCTGAAGAAGAAGAAGATTACACAACAAGGCTCTGTTTTATCCGTGACACAGTTTCATACACAACTGAACTAGTTTTCCGCTAATTTCTCTTTTCACGCACCGCAGCATTCGAGCTATGCACGTGTGGGAATTGTCAACTAGTAGTGTGTCTTTAACTAGTAGTGTGATACACAGCAAGTCTGCCCGTCTTTACGATTACTTAGTAAAGTGCACAACTTTTCAACCACCCCTCGTATACTTGCCTTATTGAGAAATAAAAGTCTAAATGATACCATTGGGTAGTTGGATAGAGAAAAACAATGTTAGCTATACTCTTGGAGACAGAATAGATGATTATCTGTTGGTAAGAAAAAATGGCTATGGTTACCTCATATATACTCCGCCCATCTCGGCACCAGCATGCCAGCTGCTGAGAGTACCACATATAACACATAACCTCATACATTCAAGCGATAATGTCCAGGGATTCCCCCCCCCCCCCAAATGCACTTGCAATGAAGATGTTGCAGGATATCAAACCCATGGCACTTACTGCAAATGGCTTAACCACTATGCCACCAGATATCCTCTCTTGCACAGAGAGAGGAAGAATGGTATTAAATTTAATTTTGAGATGTCCTTGTGTTATTGAGTTCCGGAAGGAGGAAAAGAATAGCAACACTGTACCTACATGAATGTTGTAAGTGGTGACTAAGAAGGTTTTGGGGTGGAGTGTGCGTGTCTCATCCTACGTAGAGTCAGTGAACCAGAAGCCATGCTGAAATCGGATGTGTCAGATCAAAAAGCACATATATAGCAGCAAAGCTGTAAACCATGATACCACATTATGTTCTCAGGACTACTTCTCAGGAGAATTAATGCAAAAGAAGATTAATGCAGAAGATACTTTTCAAAATAAAATAAAATATTGTTAGGAATATAAAAAAACTTTCCTTACTACATGTTTTCCTGTGATGGAGTGCAGGGAGGTTTTCTATGGACTGTGAAAATAAAGGCTGCTTTGCCATAGCAGACGCCACGACATGTACAAGAAGAATGTTGATTGTTAGGAATATAAAGGAGAAAAAAAACATTAACAAACTTTATCACTTGTTCACGTTTGCCTTAACCTTAAAGTTCACATACTTTTTATTTTTTGTATTTTCCATTAGATGTCCAAATATGGCCATTAAGACGGCAGAAGAAAATGATGTTGAAGAGGAATCAGAAATTGAAAAAGAGGACCAAGAAAGCAAAAACTTGGTGGCGGTGACTAAACATAAATCTGCTACAAATGTCAAGACCAAAGTAGTTTGTCCTGGTCTACCAACACATGAAGACAACAAGAGGAAATATTATACAGCAGCCAGGATTAATGAGGTCGAGGTCAGTCAGAAAATCATTTATGTCGTAGATGTGATCTAATCTGAGATGTCTTAGTCTCTCTCTATCTCTCTTGTCTGTGGAGGGATGTTTGCATGTTCTATTCTTTTCCTCCTTCCGGAACTCAATAACACAAGGACATCTCAAAATTAAATTTAATACCATTCTTCCTCTCTCTGTACAAGAGAGGATATCTGGTGGCATAGTGGTTAAGCCATTTGCAGTAAGTGCCATGGGTTTGATATCCTGCAACATCTTCATTGCAAGTGCATTTGGGGGGGGGGGAATCCCTGGACATTATCGCTTGAATGTATGAGGTTATGTGTTATATGTGGTACTCTCAGCAGCTGGCATGCTGGTGCCAAGATGGGCGGAGTATATATGAGGTAACCATAGCCATTTTTTCTTACCAACAGATAATCATCTATTCTGTCTCCAAGAGTATAGCTAACATTGTTTTTCTCTATCCAACTACCCAATGGTATCATTTAGACTTTTATTTCTCAATAAGGCAAGTATACGAGGGGTGGTTGAAAAGTTGTGCACTTTACTAAGTAATCGTAAAGACGGGCAGACTTGCTGTGTATCACACTACTAGTTAAAGACACACTACTAGTTGACAATTCCCACACGTGCATAGCTCGAATGCTGCGGTGCGTGAAAAGAGAAATTAGCGGAAAACTAGTTCAGTTGTGTATGAAACTGTGTCACGGATAAAACAGAGCCTTGTTGTGTAATCTTCTTCTTCTTCAGCGTACATTCTCAAACTCCTGCTGAATTCTCTTGTAGCAGGACATGTCCTCTAAATTTCCAGCAGAATGTAGTCCAGTGAATGGAAATACGTTGTGTCACCGTTTTATTTGCGCCAATGGCCCGACACATCCGTCTTCGGCGGATTGTGTAATCAAATTCCTGCACTTGTAGCAGGGTAAATCTGCACAACAAATTCATGATGAGATAGTGTTTCTCATTTATAAGGATGTCACTGTAAAGCGTTGAAAAAAATCACTTTGAAACGCTAGCGGTCAAGATGAGCCAAGGAGCGGCAGGCTGTCCATTGCAGATCCATCAATCTATCTCTTTGCAACAGAATTATTTTAAATAGTCACAAATAAACACATTTACCTGCGTTCCTTACAAGCTTGTTTGGCTCGGCCTGAGCCCCCAAACTTGGTCATGTCACGGCATGCCGCACATTTACCACAATCTGGTTGTTGACATACCTACAATTAAATTTAAATAAGTCGTACAAGTCAATCTGTTATTAAGTTGAGGTTTAAGTATGTTGATTATCATCGTTGGACACTGAACATATCGATAGGTGCTGAGATCTCCATTTCAGTAAATCTCTCAGGGTATAATGACTGATAGTTTAGTCTTCAATATCTACCATCCGATAAGCTGAAATACCCAATCTGTTATTTAAAAGCATAAACACAATGAAATGTTTATGGCCAAATTGTTGGTTACAAAATGGCCAAAATTGTTGGTTACAAAATGGCCAAAATTGTGCATAAACTAATACAAACATGCTGAATTTTTTAGCTTGACGGATTTTATGATCATGACATTTTATGACATACTGAATTATTTAGTTTGAATTTTAAAGAATGCTACCGTTTTATAAATTTAATATTACCTCTCTCAAATTATCAATATTCATTAATTTCACTATTGTCAATCCCCAGGTGGTGGAGTTGTCGTAGCTTCCATAGACCACAATCTAGGATACCTCACATGTCACAGACTGTCTGCGAGCATGCCTGTATACTCAGTGACTCCATGAACATGATTATGAAAGTTCAGGAGGGGTACGTTCGAGAACAGTGGCTGGATGCAGTGAAGATTCCTGTGTGCGTAGTGACTTTTATTTTTGTGCTGGGACACGCGGGAGTCCGGGGTAATGAGAAAGCAGATAGGTTGGCCTCCCACGCTGCTTCTACGGCTGTTGGTGGAGTGATGGATCAGGCAGACATTTTGAATGCCATATGGGAAAATGCACGAACAAATGACTGTACAAGTGACGATGACTCTTATTCCATGATTAGAATAAAGAAACTTGGTTTGAAATGTGGGGTCGCTAGAAAGGAGAATTTCCATGGGTGAAAAAGAATGATGGTCAACCAACGACATACTGGGACTGTCAATCAACGTGTAATGGTGGATACACTCAAGGAAAGATCTGAGCACCTATGGACTTGTCCGGAGTGCAATGACGATGATTCAATAACTAACTAACATATGCCACAATCAAGCCTACCTCACATATGCCACAATCAAGCCTACCTCACATATGCCACAGTCTAGCATACCTCACATATGCCACAGTCTAGCATACCTTACATATGCCACAATAAAGCCTACCTCACATATACCACAATCAAGCCTACCACACATATGCCACAATCAAGCCTACCTCACATATACCACAATCAAGCCTACCTCACATATACCACAATCAAGCCTACCTCACATATGCCACAATCAAGTCTACCTCACATATGCCACAAAGCCTACCGCACATATACCACAATCAAGCACCACAATCAAGCCTACCCCACATATACCACAATCATAGCTTACCTCACATATGCCAAATAAAGCCTACCTCACATATACCACAATCAAGCCTACCTCACATACCACAATCATAGCCTACCTCACAGATACCACAATCATAGCCTACCTTACATATGCCAAATAAAGCCTACCTCACATATACCACAATCATAGCCTACCTCACATATGCCACAATCATAGCCTACCTCACATATGCCAAATAAAGCCTACCTCACATATACCACAATCAAGCCTACCACACATATACCACAATCAAGCCTACCTCACATATACCACAATCATAGCCTACCTTACATATGCCAAATAAAGCCTACCTCACATATGCCAAATAAAGCCTACCTCACATATACCACAATCAAGCCTACCACACATATACCACAATCATAGCCTACCTCACATATGCCACAATCAAGCCTACCTCACATATACCACAATCATAGCCTAACTTACATATGCCAAATAAAGCCTACCACAATTATAGCCTACCTTACATATGCCAAATAAAGCCTACCTCACATATACCACAATCAAGCCTACCTCACATATACCACAATCATAGCCTACCTTACATATGCCAAATAAAGCCTACCTCACATATACCACAATCATAGCCTACCTTACATATGCCAAATAAAGCCTACCTCACATGTACCACAATCATAGCCTACCTCACATATGCCACAATCATAGCCTACCTCACATATGCCAAATAAAGCCTACCTCACATATACCACAATCATAGCCTACCACACATATGCCACAATCAAGCCTACCTCACATATCTAAGATGGTTTTGGGGTGGAGTGTGCGTGTCTCATCCTACGTAGAGTCAGTGAACCAGAAGCCAGGCTGAAATCGGATATGTCAGATCAAAAAGCACATATATAGCAGCAAAGCTGTAAACCATGATACCACATTATGTTCTCAGGACTACATCCTGCTAATCTGCAGGAGAATTAATGCAAAAGAAGATTAATGCAGAAGATACTTTTGAAAATAAAATAAAATATTGTTAGGAATATAAAAAAACTTTCCTTACTACATGTTTTCCTGTGATGGAGTGCAGGGAGGTTTTCTATGGACTGTGAAAATAAAGGCTGCTTTGCCATAGCAGACGCCGCGACATGTACAAGAAGAATGTTGATTGTTAGGAATATAAAGGAGAAAAAAAAACATTAACAAACTTTATCACTTGTTCACGTTTGCCTTGACCTTAAAGTTCACATGCTTTTTATTTTTTGTATTTTCCATTAGGTGTCCAAATATGGCCATTAAGACGGCAGAAGAAAATGATGTTGAAGAGGAATCAGAAATTGAAAAAGAGGATCAAGAAAGCAAAAACTTGGTGGCGGTGACTAAACATAAATCTGCTACAAATGTCAAGACCAAAGTAGTTTGTCCTGGTCTACCAACACATGAAGACAACAAGAGGAAATATTATACAGCAGCCAGGATTAATGAGGTCGAGGTCAGTCAGAAAATCATTTATGTCGTAGATGTGATCTAATCTGAGATGTCTTAGTCTCTCTCTATCTCTCTTGTCTGTGGAGGGATGTTTGCATGTTCTAGCTGAGAGCTGTCTTCAACCATGATTGTAGATTTGTTAACATGGAAACTAGTTCTCTCACAAGAACTAGTCTAAAAAGAATATCTGAAAGTAAATGAAACATTAGAATACCAAAAACTATATGGAGGAGATCTGAAGATTTCACATGATGTGAAATAATGTAGCCGTGTCTGTAGCATGGTAAGAAAATAACCAATGACATTCTTAGCGTCCAGTTATAAAAATGGAAACTGGAAGGAATCCCTATCAGAATACTGTTCTTTGTTCGGTGGCAGGAGAACATTACTAACACAGATGCATTGAAACGAACAGGCAATACCGCAGTATTTTCTATGCTCAGTTTGCATAGACTCATATGGCTGGGACAATCTAAGTGGATGAAAGATGGCAGAATACAGGAGGATCCACTTTATGCAACAATCTGGGGAAAAAATCTGGGAATTATGGGACAATCTGGGGAAAAAAATCTGGGAATTATGGGACAATCTGGAGGGAAAAAAGGAGTCAACTTCTACTTTGATTCAAATACATATGAAAATGTGATATGTATGATACAAGTATTGATACAGAATCATGGGTAACTAGACAAAATATTCCAGACAAAATATCCCCAAGACAAAATACAAAGGTAATATATAAAATATTTCATACAAACTGTAATAAACACTAATGAACAATATAGCTAGTAAATAATTATAATAAAATCTTCAAATGATATGAATTGTCTCATAAATGATAGACATGAAATTAAGTTCTACACAACATTCATGTTCAAAACACGTGCTGTTTTTCAAGAAGTTGATAGGCTCTTCTGGATCTTACCTGTTCAACCATTGTTTTAATAGCATCATTGACATGTTGGTAAACTTTTCGTTTCTTTGTTGTTGGTTGACCAGTGGCAATCTGACTTCTCAAAAGTGCAGATGTATGTTGTTGTTGCTGTATATTCCGGGCAAGTCGTGCTGCTGTTTTAAATGCATTGTGCATTATGATTACTTGTTATAAATAACAATGATTATGTCATGTGTATTGTTATTTGTATGATTTTAGCTTGTTTTGTGTGTATTATTTCATGTGAGCTTCAGATAATGAAAGTGTGTTAATCGTCGTGCAGTAAAACTTCATCACCTGTTTTGTAAGTACTATTTTCATACAGTTTTACTACAGTATTACCTTTTGTTGATTGTCAAGATTTTCTAGTATAACTGGAATAGTTTTAAACCACAAACAACTTCTAGATCAACCCAGCCTAAGGAAATGGGTACCAGATTTTCTGGGAAAGAAACGCCAAGCATGATTCTGACCACATCCCTATGTACGCAATTTACGGGCAAAAATGTGGGCACAGCGTAAAATTCCCTAAAATGCCTCAGTGATATGGAATGTTACCTTTGAAAAAATGTTTATGTAATCTTGTCTTTCACCAGATAACCAAGGGAGACTATGTCTCCATCTCACCTGCAGACCCAACTCAGCCGTTCTACATTGTTCAAGTTCAGTACCTGTTTGAAGAAGGTGGCTGCAAGCAGGCACATGTCCACTGGTACTGCAGAGGATGTGAAACTGTCTTAGGAGAGGCATCTGATCCTCTGGAGCTATTTTTTGTCGACGAGTGCAATGACAATGAGTTTGTTGCAGTACACAGCAAAGTGCAGGTATGGTTTGTTTTGTCTTGGCAACTGTAGGGATTATGATTCAGTCTTCTCGTGTGTTCATTGTTTTTCAGCATTCATTCGCAACCTCCTGCATGTTAGAGCAACCTCCTGCATGTTAGAGCAACCTCCTGCATGTTAGCAGAATATAGCCTGGAGAACAGAATTTGTTGTGGCATGATTTTCAGGTTGCAAAAGGGAAGTCTGTTCAAGGATGGGAACCCCTAGCACCAAATTACCATGCTTAAGTTACAAGTCTCATTCTTCTAGCTGCAAACTAGAATGGAATGTCCATTCTAAAATTTCTTCTATTTAGTAGTCTTGAGAATGGAATGCATTATGGTACAGTTTATAGTTCAGCTGCGATATCTGCACCTTTCATCGTAACACATTTGACTTCATCTTGATTTTTGGGTCACCTTGACCTACCATGGGAAGAGAAGAGTTGAGATTGGGTTGTGCCATTCTATATCTCAAAGAGATCCAAAAACTGTGCTGAGGTCTTCTTCTTCGGAGTTCATTCTCAAACTCCCACTGGATCTCTCTTGTAACAGGACAATGGTCCAACTAAATTTCCAACAGCATGTTGTCCAGAAAATGGAAATGCGTTGTCGTCATTTGCGCCAATGGTGTGACACATCCGTCTTCACTGGTATGCTGAGGTCTAATGTGCCAAGCTGTAAGCTATGCTGAGGTCTAATGTGTCAAACTGTAAGCTATGCTGAAGTCTAATGTGCCACGCTGTAAGCTATGCTGAGGTCTAATGTGTCAAACTGTAAGCTATGCTGAGGTCTAATGTGCCAAGCTGTAAGCTATGCTGAGGTCTAATGTGCTGAGGTATAATGTGTCAAACTGTAAGCTATGCTGAGGTCTAATGTGCCAAGTGTAAGCTATGCTGAGGTCTAATGTGTCAAACTGTAAGCTATGCTGAGGTCTAATGTGCCAAGCTGTAAGCTATGCTGAGGTCTAATGTGTCAAACTGTAAGCTATGCTGAGGTCTAATGTGACAAGCTGTAAGCTATGCTGAGGTCTAATGTGCCAAGCTGTAAGCTATGCTGAGGTCTAATGTGTCAAACTGTAAGCTATGCTGAGGTCTAATGTGCGAAGCTGTAAGCTATGCCGAGGTCTAATGTGTCAAGCTGAAAGGACTGCATCAATGTAACCAAGAAGAGTGTGAAAACAATGAATACAACTTTGTTTTGGTTACTTCTATAAAAATACATTATTCTTCTGTTCTAGGTCATCCAGAAAGTTGTTCCTGAAGACTGGAATATGAAAGGTGGCATTGACAACCCAGATGAAGACAATGTCATTTCTGAGGATGATGGCAAGACATTCTATTTTCAGAAGTTTTATGAACCCAATTTTGGCAGGTTTGAGGATCCTCCTGATATAGATGTTCTTTCGGACAGTGAGAACCAGAATTGCTGCATTAGCTGTCAGAGGTTGGAGAAGAGATTGCTAGAGGAGACAGTCCTAGGGGAAGTTACTCGAGTAAGTAGTGGATAATTTGACCTTTTCCGACATTATAACAAAAAGTAAAGTTTAAAAATAAACTAAATGTAGATTAGGCTCTATAAGCAAGCATTATTTGTTTATAATCTCATTATGATTTTAGTATTCTTTAATACATTTATTTGTAAACTGTGGTTTAATACTTCTTTCTTGATTAGGAACCCCTGCCGAAGACGGATGTGTTGGGCCATTGGCGCAAATAAAACGGCGACACAACTCATTTCCATTTTCTGGACTACATCCTGCTGGAAATCTAGCAGGACCATGATCCAGCTAGATACAGTTGGAGTTTGAGAATGAACGCAGAAGAAGAAGAAGATTAGGAACCAACATCATGCATGTGGGGACATTCCCATAAAGGCTTAGATTGCTGGTTCAATCATCAATGTACTTCTTTGTCAGTGTTCATTCTCAAACTCCCGCTGGTTCTCTCCTCTAGCAGGACCATGGCTCTATTATATTTCCAGCAGGATGTATTCCAGAGAATGGTAATGCGCTGTGTCGCCGTTTTATTTGCATCACAAGTAAATTCAAGTAGGAAATTCAATTCCCATCAACTTTAAGAATTATTTGCATCAGTAACCTGACACATCCATCTTCAGCGGGATCATCCATCTAAGGGTGTATACGCTGCGTACCAGTCAGTTTGTTGTTGTCAGCGAGGATGTACTATCTTCCCTCTCCCTTTGTCACTCCCGTTTCTATTATTCTATGGGAGCATGAACAGTCTCTTTGTGTCTAATCACTCATTGTCTAACATTGTTAAAGATTACTCCTGTGGTTCACCTAGCCACCAGGAAATAGGGTACCAGGACTAATGCTCTGGGGAGATCGAGAAATGGCACCATCGCTACTGAGCAAGTGTGGTAGGTGATGCTAGTCAGGTGGTTTCTGATCAACCAATGATTAGCCTGCTGAGCACTTATGGGAAGCCCCGTCCTATGTTGCTGGTTCATAACTCATGTTACTTTTACGTTTACTTTAGGTTGCAGTTTTAAATCTGACTTTGACATGTTCTTTACAAGGTGAATTTTTATCAAAGATTACTGGTGATTAGCATTTGAGCTACAGAGTTAAGTGCTATGAATGGTACTGTCTACAGATGGTGTTCTACTTCGGTGAACAAAGTATATTTATTCAGCAGAAATCGGATAATGGCAACACATTTGTTGAAAGGAATGGAGGGAAACCAGTACAAAGGGCTTATCATTGCTCTCATGCAGACCTAGGGGTAACAGATAACCAAAATATGGATTAGAAAGTCATCACATGTAGACGAGGCAAGTGTGTGAGAAATTAACAGGCCAAATCCCAGATTCTGAAGTTTTTTGACAAAGTAGCACCTTGTCTAGGAAGGTATATCAACCCTGAGTCAATTCAGCTGTCACATTGTCCAACACGACTCAAACAGAAATCTAGGTCTAGGCCTAGGGACACAAAGGGAGGTAATGGAATGGCCTTCCTACACAATGGATAACTCGCTGGTTGCGAAGTGCCTAGTCAGAAGAAAGATGCATGTTGGGTGACCCGGGCAAATTATCAGCTCGTCTAGTGACATATACCCCTCTAGGCTCCTTCAATAGGCACTTGCATTAAGCCGAAAGCTTAAGTCTCCTGGGTATGAAAGAAAGCTAAAAAACCACCCCACTGCACATAGGAAGTGAGAGCTAATTGCTCACAATTCCTGGGGTTATTGACAAACAAAACAAAGAAACAAACATAGGCAGGCAGAGTCAGGGGTGTGTTTATTCCGTGAGGGGTTAGAACCAGAAGCATACATACCCTAAGTCATTTGCCAGGGATACTGAGCACATGCATGCATTAAATGCGGAGACGTCAGTTCATAACCAATTTTGCGTTGTTGACATCTTAGCATCTATTTTAATTATTCTGTTTGTTGCAGGCAGACGGTGGATCATCCAGCTGTCTGTATTACACAAGTGTCAGAACCAATGGTCTAGAATATTCTATAGGTGATTGTTGTTACATTGATCCGGCGGCGTATGGGTTCAAGATAGTACACGAGAAGATCTCAACTGCAAGAAAATCACAGTCCAAAGTAAGTCCATGCATTTACTGGTAGATACAATAAATTGTTATTAACACTATCTCTGTAGGCCTCTTTATCTCTAATACCAGCTATTTACACCCACTAACTGCTGATAAATCCTGCCTCTATTATCAGCTATTTGGACCCACATTACATTCTTAATTTTAGTGAGTTCTCAGTGCATAGCCAGGTCTGAGAAAAGAGCAAAGAATAGCTACACTATTGCTTGCCAAGCATGTTATAACAGGCAACTAAGGAAGTTTTGAGGTAAAGTTGGCTATCCCATATAAGGTCAAAGTGACCCAGAAGCCATGTATCAGGCAGAAAGTGTTTTCCTTATTCTTCTACATTTCAAAGACATTAATTCTGTCTTCTAATTGTTCATTGTCCATGTTTTTGAGCCATACATAATATAGAATAGATGTAACACTTTATAATTCTCATTTTTAGCTTGTTTGTAATTTGTTTAGATGTTAATATTTTCATCTCATTGAAATCACTTTTCTGCTTATTAAGCACAATTTAAAAATTGCAACTTTGATGAAATATGGTTTTATTTTCTGAAATTGTTTCAAATTTGATGAAATATGGTTTTATTTTCTGAAATTGTTTCAAATTGTTCACATGTAGGTCTCCGGTGTCCTACCAGACAAAAATTCCATCCAATAACAAACCACTAATAGAGAGATTTTCTTCTTGTGAAAAGAACACACTGGTTTCTTTTTAACAAAGCAAGTCCTAAACTGGAACCAGTTTATGCGTACTCACTTCTGACTTAGAGTAAACAACTAAGAGTGGGTGTTTTTTTTTGACTGAATAGATCCTTCAGGTAGCAACTTTACACATAATTATAAGAGTGGGTGTTTTTTTTGACTGAATAGATCCTACACAGACCTGGTAGCAACTTTACACATAATTATAAGAGTGGGTGTTTTTTTTGACTGAATAGATCCTACACATACCTGGTAGCAACTTTACGCATAATTATAAGAGTGGGTATTTTTTTTTACTGAATAGATCCTACACATACCTGGTAGCAACTTTACGCATAATTATAAGAGTGGGTGTTTTTTTTGACTGAATAGATCCTTAGGTAGAAATTATACACATAATATTATAAGAATGTTTATAGGGAAATTTCATCACTATATTTCTTTTTAACTTTCTAATAAATGTGTATTCATTTGTTCCTCAGAATTGAGAACACACATAAGGGGTCACAGTCTGTCTATCACACCGACCTCAATGCCTTGTTTTGGAGTGATGAGGAGACCACTCTGGGTTTCTCGCATATCCGTGGAAAATGTATAGTTGTTTACAGAGAGAACTTGACAGAAGATGTTGACAGTTACCTCATTGGAGGGACTGACCGCTTCTATTTTGCGGAGTCTTACAGTGCAGACACTCGGCAATTTGATGACCCTCCAGCAAAGGCTCGGCTCATGGGCAATACTGGGAAGGTGAGATGCTCTAAAATTCTTCATATTAAATTAAATTTTGTCAGATTTTATCTTTCATATCTTCTTCTGTGTTCGTTCTCAAACTCCTTCAGGTCAGCAGGCTGTAATCTGGAGAACGGAGTGTGTTGCATCATGGTTTAGAGCTTTGCTGCGATATTTGTACCTTTTGGGTCTGGCACATCCAATTTCAGCATGGTTTTTGGGTCACTTTAACCCCATATGGGATGGGACAACCAACTCCCAAAAGCTCCAACACTTACTCATGACAGAAAAAGTATTGCTATTCTTTGCTCCCCTTTCAGACATTGGCAACATGCGGGTAAAATATTTCATTTGGCTTATTTCTATTTATACTGCTTGTTAACCCTGGATTACTACAGTCCATGTGTTTCTATTTTGTCAGATTACTTCTGACATCTTGTGAATCTTACTAACTCCAGAAACAGAAGACCTAGTGCTGATATGAGAACATTTTTTTTATAAACCCGGGGATGTTTACCGAACAGATTCTACATATGTACAAACTGCAGCAAAACTGAAATCCAGAAAGGAAAAAAAACTTGGAACAGGGCAATGAAGTTTTGTTAGTAACACACATAAGTTAGTTACACAATGACTAGTAACACACATAATAACACATAAATCAACATTTTGACAAAAAGGCCTTCATCAAGAACACATTAATAACATAATATAAGTTAGAGTGGCACCATTGAAATTGATGTTATTTTGAACATCGGTGGTGCTGTTCCTTGCTCGTCATATTATGTTGTGAATGTGTTTTTGTATAAAGATCTTTTATTGATTCAAATTGTCAGTTTGTGTTTTATTATGTATGTTACCAGTGATTAACAAAACTTCATTAACTTGTTTAAAGTTGCGTCTGTCTGATTCTATATAGAAGAGTCCATCAATGGATACAGAATATGTGAGAAAGTTGAGAAGTGGCCTGAAAGAGTTTAAGACTGATTCCAGCAAAATAAATTATCATAATCGCCTTGTACATCCTTAGACTATAATGATTGGATCACTGGTAATTCAATGATTGGATCGGTGGTAATTCAATAATTGGATATGTGGTCATTCAATGATTGGATCACTGGTCATTCAATGATTGGATCTGTGGTAATTCAATGATTGGATCTGTGGTCATTCAATGATTGGATCTGTGGTCATTCAATGATTGGATCTGTGGTCATTCAATGATTGGATCTGTGGTAATTCAATGATTGGATCACTGGTCATTCAATGATTGTAAAGATGGTAATTCAATGATTGGATCAGTGGTAATTCAATGATTGGGTCACTGGTAATTCAATGATTGGATCACTGGTAATTCAATGATCGGAACTGTGGTAATTCAATGATCGGATCTGTGGTAATTCAATGATTGGATCTGTGGTCATTCAATGATTGGATCTGTGGTCATTCAATGATTGGATCAGTGGTAATTCACTGAATGGAAAGATTGGAGAAGTGGTGCTCCTGTGTGTTCCTGGACCCAAAAGGGGTGCAAAGAATAGCAACACTATTTATCTTCCATGCATGTCATAAGACAACTAAGGAAGTCATGGAGTGGATTCACTGTCCTATACTACATAGGGTCAAAGTAACCCAGAAACCATACTCAAGCCGGTGTGTCAGGTCGAAAGGTGCAGATATTTGCAGCAAAACTGTAAATCATGACACAAAACTTTGTTCTCAGGACTGCACCCTTCTAATCTGCAGGAGTTTGAGAATGAACGCAGAAGAGCAGTGGTAATTCAGTGATTGAAAAGATTTATTAGAAACCTATTAGCGAAAGAAAGGATGAGAGCAGAAATGCCAGTCTCTAGCTGATAACCAAACTCAACTAATCGTCATAAGTTGCAAAACATAATACAACGTTCTTCAATCTCCGGACTACATCCTGCTAATCTGTGGGAGCTTGGAAACGAATGCAAAAGACTACTCGTCATCAAGATTAAGAAAGATATTGTCAGGGTAAGGGAAAAGGCAAGGGCAAAGGAAAATCTAGTAAAGATGAGTTAGAACAGGAGAATGCTGTGAAACATTTTTCAGTACATCAGCTGCAAACACTGGATGTCTTTGCTGGGTGTGGAGGTACGTGTCTCACGTTTTCAAACATATTCATTACTTTCATATCGCAATATATGTCAACACGTAGTCTTCCATCAATCACAATATCATATGTCAACACGTAGTCTTCCATCAATCACAATATCATATGTCAACACGTTGTCCTCCATCAATCACAATATCATATGTCAGCACGTAGTCTTCCATCAATCACAATATCATATGTCAGCACCTAGTCTTCCATCAATCACAATATCATATGTCAACACGTAGTCTTCCATCAATCACAATATCATATGTCAGCACACAGTCTTCCATGAATCACAATATCATATGTCAGCACGTAGTCCTCCAGCAGTTTCTACCTTTGGAGATGCAGACGAGTGTGGAAAGATCTTGATTTTAGGATGGGGTATTTTTTTAGATGGATTTATTATGGTTTTGGGTTATGATTAGGCTGTATTAGTTGTAGAATAAACTATTTGGGTTATGGTTAGTATACTTTATTTCTCTGTAACCATACTGCTAGTAGCCCTGCCGAGAGAGAGAGAGAGAAAGAGAGATCTAGTTCCCAAGTCACCAACCTCAAAGCTAACCAAAATCACACTTGCTGGACATTTTTGTCGTTATCAACATAGCCACAGACTTTCCTTTTATAAAATTGGGTCCAGACACAAAAAAGTTGAGAATCTGTGCTTAGATGTGGTGTACACAGTTTAAAATATTGAGAAACCCTGATGTTCCATATAATTCCATTTGTTTTGTTTGTTTTCTCCGTTTGACTGTTAGTACTACAACATATTGCAATGGAGGCTGCAGGGCCATAGCTGATACTGGCACCTCGTTGCTCGCTGGACCCAGCAGTGAGATAGAAAAGTTGAATGCTCAGATTGGAGCTATCAAGTTTGTAGAAGGAGAGGTGGGTTGATTTGTGTAGCTCATTTTTTATGTTTACCTAGAACAAGCAGAAGTATTATGAAATCTACAGGGAAAGGAGGAAAGTGAAAGACAGCACATGGGGAAAGAAGGAAAGACCAAGACAACCTACAGGGAAAGAGAAAGATGGTCCACATGGAGAAGGAAAGATACAGCCCACAGGGAAAGAAGGAAAGAGAGAGGCAGCCCACTGGGAAAGAAGGAAAGCAAAAAACAGCCCACATGGAAAGAAGTAAAGAAACAGTTCACATGGAAAGAAGGATAGCAAAAATCAGCCCACATGGAAAGAAGGAAAGAGAAAGACGGCCCACAAGGAAAAAAAGGAATGAGAAAGACATCCCACAGGGAAAAGAGGGAAAGAAAAAATTACCCACACGGAAAAGAAGGAAAGAGAAAGATAACCAACAAAGAAAGAAGGAAACTGCAAAATAACCGGCATGGAAAGAGGAAGATAACATTCATAGAAGAAAGAATGACACATTCAAAATGGTAAAACATGGAAAGAAATAAAAGCAATGGATTAAGATAAGCAGATATGGAAGAAATTTGTTAAGATTGTTTATTTCATTTATTTATGCTTTGTTTTGCCAGCCAATGAAAAATACAGCAGTAGTCAGATTGGCATTCTTCAGTGATGTAAAGTTAGTGAGCACTCTGTCCTGTTATAATGAAGGTCACGGTTATATGCTACCCTTTCCTTACCAAATAAGTACCTTTCTGGTATTCACACGTATCAGAGTAATTTTCATCATGGCATACAAGGGACCCATTTTGCCTTTCCTCTTCAGCCCCAATTCACTTTGCCATACTTCAGCATATAGCCTGTTACCAGGACACATCACATAAAACAAAAGTGGATGTGGGGTTTTTCTGGATCATTTGTGGTTTAGTGATTTTCTGAATAGACTGATGGCAGCTGCGAAGACGGATGTGTCGGGCCATTGACACAAATAAGACACAGACAGTGTATTTCCATTCTCTGGAATACATCCAACTGGAAATCTTGTAGAACTATTGTCCTGTTACAAGAGAAATCCACGAGAGTTCGAGAATGAACGCTGAAGAAGAAGACTGATGTACATCACCGTAGGAGTTTCATCTCTTTTATCAGATATGGAAGAGCATGTACGCTGATAGTTCCCATAACTCATTCACTGTATATCTTCCTCATTCTACTTCTCTGTCTATGAGTTGTTCGGTCCGAAAGGGGGGGGGGCAAAGAATAGTGACACTCTTTAACTTTTATGCATGTCATAAGAGGCGACTAAGAAAGTTGTAGGGTGGAGTTGGCTGTCACATCCCATATAGGGTCAAAGTGACCCAAGCGCATACTGAGGTCAGATGTTTCATGTTGAAAGGCGTAGACATCACAGCAAAGCTGTAAACCATGACACAATGCATTCCATTTGCCGGACTATAACCTGCTAATCTACAGGAATGTGAGAAATAATGCAGAAGAAAAAATCTTTACCCTTTACTGTAACCCCAAGCAATTTCGAACTCGTTCAATCTCTTAACCTTTAGCAAGCCAGATTAAAAAATGCGAAACGTCTCCCTGCCACCGGATTCTTTTTTGAAAAATTTGCATTATTGATGGTGACTGTTTTGAAAATGTGATAATGTTTTGGTTGTTAGAGATATTTAAATAATATTTGCACATATAAATAAAGAATTGAATTATGCATATATTGGTGTAATTTATGTACGTGTGTGTGTGTGATACCAGACGTATGAGAAAGTGGTAAAGACGTTTTTCACAAAAAACATATATTTTATAACAAATAAAGAGGAAAAAAATAAGAAGAAAAAATAACTTACCTTACATATCGAATTCCTTGGCAACACTGTAAACTAAATCACGCAAATCTGTTGTATTTATGTTCTTTCACTGCGAAATTATCAAAATATAGCCGGGGGAACTGTATAAAACATGTAGATTTGCAGTAAAATCGTTCTTTGAGCTTAGGCCTAGAGTTATTTTTTCTGCCACTTCAAAATATTCGATATCAAACGTACAAGTCCCCAAACCAACACGGCATTCTGTATATTCACTGCTGTGAAACTAAATAACCTAATAATCCATGATTCAAGCCACGATTCAATGTTATTTTATTCGAAATACGATGAAATAAAGGTCTATAAAACCGATCCATCATCATGGCATCGTACCGGTGTACAGATGTGGTCAGATTAATTGCTCTTAAACTTTTACGAATAGCTAGCCATTCTCAAAAACGATCATTTCGGAAGTGGGGGATGTACCGGCTTCGATTGCGCATGTCCCCAGCTATGTGCACGGACTGTGGTACGTGTAAATCTTACGATATTATCGTTGGGTGGGCCGGGCCGCCAAAAGCGCGCGCGGCCATTTTGTTTCTCGGCGGCCGGGATTGATATAGGCTTGGTGAAGGTTAATAATAGTCTCTTCTTTCATGGTGTTCCAACCACCTGGACCTAGACTTCTAGTTTAGAAAAAAATCACATTGCAGCAAACAGGATTTGAACCAGATGGCATCTACTCACCTCGCAACTTGATTCAACATTCCGCCGAAGACGGATGTGTCGGGCCATTGGCGCAAATAAAACGGCGACACAGCGCATTTCCATTTTCTGGACTACATCCTGCTGGAAATCTAGCAGGACCATGGTCCTGCTAGATTCAGTAGGAGTTTGAGAATGAACGCAGAAGAAGAAGATTCAACATGTTTTCCGTCTTCTGCCACACCACACCTACCGAAGTTTTTGCAGGTGTGAAACCACAACATACTTCATCCACTCATGGGTTAGCTATCTATTCTAAATCTTGCGGATCATGGATTGAGAGTCCTATACAGTAATTGACCTAGCCATTTGTCCAAACCAGTGGTTGTCAAGTTGGGCCATTAGGCCCCTCAGGAGACCACAGCATATTGCTGTGACCATAAATAAAAAATCGGAGATTAGGGACAGTGGATCTTTCTAGTGGGAGAAAGGGCAGAGAAAGATTTCCACAATATTTAATATAATATAAACCTGGAAAAAAGTTAGCAAGCTTTTATTTTCAAACAGAAGCATAATTATACAGAAAGAGTCGACGGGGAAAAAAAGGGTTTAAGAATTGCTGGTATAAACTATAAGCAGTTTGTTATATGTTATTGTTTTCAAAATTTCCGTGAGTTGTGGATCAAATTTTGACACTTTCATCCTGCAGTATCTGGTTGTGTGTGCTAACATTCCAAAAATGCCAAATGTGACCTTTACCATTGGAGGACAGGGATTTGTGCATACACCTCAACAATATGTTCTCCAGGTTAGTTTATTTCAGTTTCATTAGTGGAAGAGTAGTATGTCGTCAAGTAGCTAATATACCACTCTCTTAAGTTTTGAGGATATTAGTTCAAATTCTCTGTAAGAAATTTTTTATTCAGGGATTAATCTATAATAAAAATCTGCACTGAAATATGCCCCTTGGAAACTGCAATAGTGTAGTGTTAAGTCATCTGCCCACCAACCAGCACACCTGGGTTTCAAGTCCATTTATTATTCATAGGATGAAACAAAATTTACTCTTATGGTTCCCTCAGAAACCAGGAAGTGAGGTACCAGGGCTCATGCTTTGGGAAGGTTGAGAAATTGTACCATTACTACTTAAAAAGTGTGGTAGGAGGTGCTAGTCAGGCGGTTTATGGTTAACCACAGACTAGGCATCTCAGTACTTATGGGAAACTGTGCTATGATGCTGGCTCATAATTTACCTGTACCGTTACTTCTGCTCAATGACTCAAATCATTACTCTTTCGACTTCCAGTTGCACCAAGATAGCGGCGTAGTCAAGTCATTTTTGCCATTATGATACATTCGTTGTATTCCACACAAAAAAGCTAATTTGCAGGATGCCCCCTGAAAACCAGCATTCAGGTAGGTATCATAGATACTTCCTCACCGTCGAGTCAGAAAACGTTGGCCCATGAGATGTAGAACTTGAAAGAGGAGGTTTACGCTACACAATTGAATCCATGCACCATATGAAAAGCGGTAAAATGTCGTTCAAGAGCAGAGACACAAAGTAAATTACAGGAACCAAATAACCATAACTAAATAGAACATTCTGACTATAGCAAACAGATACCAAATAAAAATTATCAACTCTGCTGCCTGCATCTGAGGAGCAGTGCAGACACCAGAATACACACTACAGAATTGTCCCAGTTTCACTGTTGACAGAACAACAAATCTGGCCCACAGGAGCTTCTCTGCAAAACAAGTTGTGGGGAATACAGGATGACCTAAAACAAATAGCTCTATACATGACAAAGAACGAACGTGTGTTGCTGGTGCCCGTGAGGGAAGTAAAGAACAGCAACACTGTTGCCTGTCATCACATACATCTTAGGAGGAGTTAGCCAGATTTCTAAATGTTAAATGGCTAAATAAGTTAATAGTTGTCATTTACGAACCAAACAAGGCCAAAACGGAGGGTATATATGGAGTCCCGTTATACTGTGCATAAGTAGTCAAAAGGGGGAGACTTTGCTACGTTAAAACGGACATACGTAGGAATTGGGTTAAAACAACTGTAGAACTTATGACCATGAATTTATTAAGAAAATTTCAGTTAAAATGATAATTTCCACCAAAAAACTACCTAAAATTGGTTTTGTCTTATTCAAGATGTAGCAATCAGCCCAACATTTTGTGGTTGTAGTGGTTTCCTAGGTAATATGTATTGTCATTTGGTTGCCATTGTTTTCTGAATTGTTCAGTTACCCAACTGCTTGAAGCTGATTTTTAGCCTCAACACATTTGTAAAATGTATTAACTATCTGATACAACTTACATATTAAAGATGGACTTTGTACTGCATTTTAGCATTCAACAGTTATAAAATATTCTTGTACCGGAACCCAGACCCCAGAACACATACTTCAAGACTGCCCAACATAGAAAGAGCAGAGACAGCAGACCTGGCCAGAGGATATAGATGTGAGGCAAAAGCTATGGGGCAGCCGCTCTGACCTGGAGAAGACAGTGGACTTCTTGACGACAGGCCTGACGGTATAGCATAACCACAGATGCTGAACGCAGAAGAAGAAGAAGAGTGTTGTAATATTTGTTTGGTACATCAAACAACATTTATGAAGATGATGCTAATGGTTTCCTGTAACTGCTGGTAGGATGATGATGATGGCCTTTCGGATCTTTACAGATTGTCAGAAAGAAGGCCAGTGTAAATTGCAGAGACACATAGTTAATACGTTTCACACGACTGCTTGCCTGGACAGGTTTCACATGACTGCTTTCCTGGACAGGTTTCATACGACTGCTTCCTGTACAGGTTTTATGGAAAATGTGCCTTGCCATCTGCACTGGACCTTCCCCCCCTCTTGATTAGTTAAAAGAAAAAGCAATGTCAACAGACTTGGAAACAAGCAGGTCATGCCAGAAGATGGTTTAATACAACATTGACTGCCTTAGAGTCTCCCCTCTGTATAATAATAGTAGGGTGTGGTCGAATTATATTCATAATTACTGCAGATGTGCTTGACCATTGGCGCAAATAAAATGACGACACATCACATTTTCAATTTCTGGATTACATCCTGCTGGAAATCTAGTAGGACCATTGTCCTACTTCAAGATAGATCCATTGAAAGTTTGAGAATGAAAACTGAAGGAGAAGAAGAAGAAATTCATAATTCTATAAATATAAACAATTATTTTTAATGTCTTACTTCAGGTCACAACGATGGGGCAGACTGAGTGTCTCAGTGGTTTCATTGGCTTGGATGTGCCTGCACCAGCTGGACCTTTATGGATCCTGGGAGATGTGTTTATTGGACTCTACTACACTGAATTTGATATGGGAAACAATCGCGTTGGATTTGCTCGTACTAAAGATATCTCCACCAAGGCTAATGTTAAAACTCTTAAAGAGGCAGTCTATGAGAAACCCCGATGGTTTGGGATCCACGAGTCTGGAAAGAACACTTTCAAAATGGAGGTTGATGTTGAGGAAGAAATAAATATTGTAAATTAATTGTCTTTGGAAATTTTAATCATAAATATTTTACAATACACAGTAATCTGTGTATCTATTTTTGTACGTCAAAAATAAGAATTTACTGCTTCAAAAATGGGATGGTCATTTTCTTAATGATAAATTTTATTAGATTGGTTAGTTTTAGGGAAATTTTGATCACTAGAAACTTGGGATTTTGTTGAAAATATTTTAATTTGTTATTATTGTTAACTGTTGTGCATTTTATTTGGGGAAAAAATGTGTTTGTTGTGTATTTACATCTGAGCTGTGGGAGCTCAGTAGATTGTGCATTGGCTTCCGGGATGAGTTAGCTAAATCTTGAGACTCAATTGGAAATTTTTTTAGATCACTAATGACTCTTCAGGCAACCCATGATACAACTTAAGAAAATCCGAGAAAGTAAAGGCTTCAGGAATGGTAGTAATGACATCATCTCTAGGTATTTCATAGGAGCTGTGATAGTCAGACTCTCAGTCCATGCTTAGAAAGGTTCATAATGGGTGGCTCAGATGAGTGGATGGAGTACATTTCATATTCTTATCTGTGGATAATTCTGTAGATTTATACTCCTGGACATGTGGTAGTCTGCGGCAATGAAAAAGCCGGCTCATTGTTATTTTTTGTTGTGAAGATAGTTATCTGGTCATGTTTCATGATACCGTGGTTGCTGGTGCACCTCTCAACCTGGTATCTCTGACTTCAGCACCTGTGCTTGCTTGGGCAGGACTATTCTTCTTCTTTCGTTCACTTGAAACATGTCTATATCTGTAATTCTGTCTCCTTAATAAAACTCACTGTCTTTTGTAGTTCATACAGTGTCCCATAGAGCTTTGATTCCAGTGTTGTTTCCTCTGGACAATATGTCTGCCTCAGCATTTCATGCTCAGAACACTCTTGAAGTATATGTTTGGCACTCTGTGCTGCCTGTCCACATGGCTGTGTTGCCAATCTTGAACTTTGTATACATGTGACTGCGGAGTCGGTTGTGTCCTGTTCTGAGACGTAGAATTATCACTTGTTCTGATCTGTTCATAATGTGATAGTCATCTTGTCTTGGCGTTTGTGGCTTTCTTATTGACTTAATCATCTGTTTTTTCTGATGGTAGGTGATTGGTATATCTGGTTGGTCTTCGGCAGCACCTTCCTTAGCCAGTTGGTCTGCTTTTTCATTTCCTAGTATTCCAAAGTGAGAGGGTATCCACTGCATGGTTACCCTATACTGGTAATACAATTCGCTAAGTAGTTTTTTTAAGTCTGTTAGTTTTCCAGACTGGAGAGCTTGAAGCACTGACCTTGCATCTGTCAGGAATACCACAGGCTGTAGGCCAGAGTTGGAGTTCAGCAGTTTTTTAGCTGCCACACTAATTGCCTGGATTTCTGCATCATAATTATTGCAGAATTTTCCTGTTGGTGTTCTGATTGTATCTCTAGGCTTGTGTGGATATTCTATATATACACCTGCACCTCCATTCCTCACAGCATTCTGTGCTGACCCATCTGTGTACACTCTGACCCATATATCTTGTGGATATTCCTCATCCAGGAAACTGAGGGTGACTGTCATTCGCTGCACATTGTTCTGTTCGTCCTCGCTTAGTATTCCTTTCACATGGGTCTGAATGTATATTGGCATTCCATGGCTTTCACTCCACGGGGTTTGCTCTGGTAAAGACCTTAAGGGGCTGTCAACTTCAGGTAGGTCTGTAAGTTGTCTACGGAGTCGTTTAGCTTGATGGATAAAGCTGCTCCTTTTCAGTCGTCCCATTGTTAGATTTTGGAATCTTCCCTTCATTGGATGACTTGGCATACACTGAAACTTTTCTGCCTGAATTAGTACTTTTGTGTCTCTGCGTTCGCCAAGTGTTTGCATTCTTCCCATTTTCTGCATCTCTGCTATGGGTGTTGATTTCATTGCTCCCAACATTATTCTAAGTGCCTGGTTTTGCACTTTATCTAGATCTTGTAATGTGGTGTTTGATGCAGGATAGCTAGCTTCCTCCTGGCTTTTGTTGTTGCTTTGTTTATGTGCTGCTTCCATGTCAGCTTATCATCAAAAGTAACTCCGAGGTATGTGGGTTGTTTGTCTTCTTTCAAGAGCTCTCCATCTATCTTGATATGACCAGCTTTTTGTTTTGGTGAGAGGGTAAAGAGTGTAGTGCTGCACTTATCTGTGTTAATGCTGACGCACCATCTATTAGCCCATAAGGTTAGGGCATCGATAGCTCTTTGTATTTGTTTAGTGGCCACTGTTGCATGTTCTTCCGTGCACCAGATCACCAGGTCGTCAGCATACATTGCCACTTTGATCCCGTGTGGTAGTTCAGCAACTAGGTCATTGATGTAAACCATGAAAAGTGTGGGTGACAGGACTCCTCCCTGGGGGACTCCATGACGCAGTAGAACTTTCTTGCTCTTGCGACCATCTAATTGTACCCTGGCTCTTCTATTATGCAGGTATGCTTTTACCCATTTGTACATTCTTGAGCTAACCCTGCAATTTCGCAATTTCTTTAGGAGCCCTTCTTTCCAGACCTTATCAAATGCTTTCCTGAGGTCTATCCATGCTGCTAGTACCAGTTTCTTTTCTTGGAAGGCATCCTCAATCTCTTGGGAGAGGTAGGTTGCCTGATCTTCAGTAGAGTAGCACTGTCTGAAACCTGCTTGCTGTGATACCAGAAGGTTTTCACTTTCAAGGTACCACTGCATCCTAAGATTGATAATGCGTTCCATTGTTTTACATAGACAGCTTGTGAGGCTGATGGGCCTGTAGTTAGAGACTGTGTTTCCATCTTTTCCTGATTTGAGGAGTGGTATCATTATTGCTTCTCTCCACGCCTGTGGTACATTACCTGTGGACCAGCTTGTGTTAATGATCTGCAGTAGCTTTGCTCTTGCTGCAATTCCCAGGTTTCTAATCATTTCATTGGACACTCCATCAGCTCCAGGGGACTTTTTCAATTTGGATATTGCATGCTCCAGTTCTCTCATTGTGATTGGTGCCTCCATGACTTCAGGTATAGGTTCACCTTGTCCAATGTTTTGCTGGTTCTCTCGAACCTCCTGTTGTTTGTCTGGGCTGACTTTGACGTTATTGTCTTCTGCAAAGGAATCTGCAAAGTAATCAGCTGCATGTTTACCTGTTAAAATGTTTATATCTTTATAAAGTGTGATCCTGGTATTTCTCCCTGTACCTTCATCATTTAGTTGTTTTACAAGTTTCCATAATTTCCTAGTATCTCTTTCTAGGTTCAGCGACTCTGTTTTTTTTTTCCAGCTGCTCCGTCTGGATTGTAACTTGGCTCTTTGAAATTTAGCCTTTGTTTGCTGATATTTGTTGTAATGTTCTTGGCTAGGTCTGTTCTCAGCCTGCTGTCTAGATGTTTCCATCTCATTTTGCAGCTTTTCCAGTTCATCATTCCAGTAGGGTTTGTAGTTTTTGCGTGCCCCCCTGGGTATGGTTTTACTAGCAGCATGTAGTATACATCTATTAAATTCACTCACTACTCTATTGATGTCTTTGTCCAAGTTCATGTCCTTAGCTAGAACACTGGTTAAATGCTGGTACATTTTCCAGTCTGCCCTTTTATAGTTCCACCTAGTGAGCGTGCTACTGTCCTTGGTAAATTCATTGTGGATTTCCAGAAATACTGGTCTGTGGTCACTACCTCCAAGCTGCTTTCCAACAACACGTGTGATGTTCCATTCCAAGCCTGGTGAGTGGAATGCCAGGTCTGGTGTAGAGGTGGTGTGCCATGCTCTCGAGTAGAATGTTGGTGAGTCTGCTGGCTAATAAGGATGAGATTATTTTCATCCTGCCAGCTCTCAAGTTCCTCACCTCTCTTGTCGATATGATCGTAGCCCCAGCTCTGAGAGTGGCTGTTGAAGTCACCACACACCATAAGTCTCTCTTTGTCTGGAATTGTGTCTAGTGCCAATGGTTTATCATTTGGGCAGTAGTAGTTCAGGAGATGGAATTCTGCACTGTCTGTTTTTAGGTGTTGCATCTGGTATTCTGCCCCTTCCATATATACTTCCAGCTGACATGCGCTGATATTGTTTTTAACAAGTGTCAGAATTCTACCCTTTCGCCTGTCCTTTCTGTCAGACCGGTAGCACTGGTAGCCTCTGATTTTGAAGGCTATGTCGCTGCTGAGGTGTGTTTCTTGGATACAGCATATACTAACTTGTTCTTCACTGAGGACATTTTCAAGTTCCAATTTTTTGCTGTATCCATCTCTTTTACTGTTGACACCCTCAGCATTCCAGTGCATTATTTTTATTGGTCGTTTGTTTGTTTGGCCAGTAGCTCTATTCCCTTGCCTCCTGGCTCCTCTGGGCAATTGAGGACTTCCAGTAACTGAGGTTGGGCCCTTTCGAGGTATAGGGCCCGGCACCGTCCCTGCCTGAACGTCCGCCACAGGGCAGGCACCATAACTATTTATAGATGTAGACATGTTTCCATTGTGTTTTGTGCATGGCATCCTGATTATCTGTGCGCCTTTTGGCTGGATGCCTCCGTCTTCAGCACTCTGCTTACTTGGGCAGGACTATGGTCCTGCTCGAGTGGGACTGCCCGACCAGTCTTAGTTTCCAGCCCATGATGGCTGAACTAAGCCCCATCACCTCTGCACGGTGCTGGTCTCAATGGAGGGGCAGGACTATGATCCTGCCCCTGTTGACGTGACTTAGCTCTATCTCCACTTCATGGAGTTAACCCTGATTGGGTGAAACATCTCTGCTTGGAGAATTAGTTATGTGCAAAAATGACATATTAAGATCTCTACATGAATATTTTATAAATGAGGACACTAGACTAGAAAGAAATATTTTCTTCTGTTTTCGTGATTCTTTTGGTCTTGCTAGATCTTCATGCCACTTGCTAGGACAAAGCTCCAAGTCTTCTGCAGGCCAAATTTTCTACCTCAGTTCAGTCCAGTATGTCCACAATTTTGTCTTGCTTCACAGTTTTTTTGTAATCTGGAAAATAGATATGAAATGCGATTTAAGGAATTAAGAATTACCCTCTGGGCAAGCAGAATAGGGCAGTTGAGTTCAAGGTGTGTGTAACCAGTGATTGACAAGAACCACCAGCATGCATACTCTTCATCATATGCAGGAAGAGACTGAGTACCTATGGGTTTGTCTGCATCACTGTTGATTCAGAAAATTAAAATTTATCCGTTGGTCCACGAAAAATGCAGAAATACCATATTACCCTCTACACTGAATGGTGTGTAGAGGTATTACTATAAGTTACATATATTCCTCTGGACCAAAGGTGGGCAATCTTGTTTGGGTTGGTGAGTATTCAAGATGTTTACCTGGGATAGAATCAAAAAAACTTTTTTGTTGTGATTTGAGGTTAAAAAAGATGTAGTTTTTTTTCCATTAATTGCAAAAAGTGCTTTATTGAATATTGAAAGATTTGCTGTGTTTGAGGTCAAAGCTTTTGTCACATCCAGTAGCGAACATCAAAAAATTGGAGGTAGTCACTGTCTGAGAAGTTTGTTTTGTTTTGAACAGTTTTAAACTAGCAACATCAATTGTTTGACCTAATCATTTCTTCTTTATCAGTTTAGTATCATATTATACAGTTTGGCTGAGATAGCTTGTGATTTTATATCTTCTGAACCCAACTTCCAGTGAGTAAAGTATTTTAAATCATCCTGACGGACCAGTAAAAATAGTTTTACCCGGATCTAGACATTCTTGCCATTCACTTTCATTTGTGTGTCTACTTAAATGTATGTTGTTTCACAAGTGATTTTTATGTTGTTTTTTCTACTTGTATTTATGCAAGTTTATGTATTTAGATTTCCCTGTGTGATTTTAGACAGTTGAAAGTATATTGTGTTGATAGTTGCACAGTTGCCATATTGTGTTGCTAATTTACTGTTGTGATATTTGTACTATTCAGCCTAGCACGTACATCTGTCTTTAACGGTGATGTTTTTGCAGAATGGAGTGGGGTCAACCCCCACTTTCACACTTAGTTAATCTTGTAGTAGGTCACAGTGTTACAAATATTTTCTTTTCAGGGTCTTCCCCTCTCCCCAAATGAAAGATTGTATCTGAGTAGCTATTAATGATTCAAAATGGGATCTGAATGTATATTAACGATGAAGGATGGGATCTGAGCAGATATCAATGGGGAATCATGGGATCAGAGTAGATCTTAATGGTGAATCATGGGTCTTATTTTTCTTTGGTTCTGTTCTTCCATGTTCATTCTCAAACTTGTACAGAATAACAGAATATACCGTAGTCCAGAGAATTGACTGTTCTGTGTCACGATTGTCTGCTTAGCTGTGATATCTGCACCTTTTTGCTAGAAACATCCAATATTTAAGTATGGCCTATGGGTCATTTTTATCCTCTATAGGATGGGGCAGTCAACTCCATCCCCCAAAATCTCCTTACTCCCCTCTTAGAAAATAAATGACAGGTTGTTGTTTCCTATATCCAGTTGCTGCTGAGTTGATCAATTTTTAGCAGTTCAATGTCATTCTGAAAAAGTGCAGGTCTTCTAAAGTTGACTTAACGATTCATACTGTTAGAAATTGTTAAGGTGTTTCTTCTTCAGAGTTCATTCTCAAACTTCCGCTGGATCTCTCTTGTAGCAGGACCATGGTCTTATTAGATTGCCTTCAGGATGTAGTCCAGATAATGAAAATGCACCGTGTCTCTGTTTTATTTGTGCCAATGACCTGACACATCCGTCTTTGGCAGAGTTAGGTTGTTTGTAAAAGTTTACATGGCAGGTAACAGCTGCTATTCTTTGCTATGCTTTCAGGCCTTGCAACACACGAGTGGCAACACTGTGTGATATGATATAGTATTTTGTAAATTTTGTTTCGATATTTACTTTTACTATGTAGTATTGTTACAGTTTGCCCATTTGTTGTTAGCCACAAGGTGGAAACCTACAAACCACTGGATCAACAATGAACCAACTGATATGTTGATGTGTTAAACATATTTTATCTCACCTCCACAGACTTAACAAAGTTATATATCTATCACCCATTTCTTACTATATTATTCCAGTAGGTAAGTTACCAATCACTACCTCAGAGGTTGGGGTAACAGGGTTACCAGAACTATCAACTCCACTATTTTTGATGGTTGAAAGTTCTGATATAACCAAATTGAACTCGCGTCTGAAGTTGAAAGGAGCGTACCTCACATAAGAGATATGTTTTATTGGTACTTTCCTAGTACACGGGTGCCAGTAATTTAACGAAACTGTCTGAGCTTTTACGAAATGTGTAGCGAAATATAAGAGAAGTATAAAACTAGTACCGGAAATTAGTTGTAGCAGACGGTGAACGGTGATTACAGTTATAGCAGGAAATTATTTATTATAAGTTATTCACAGGAAAACATTTACAGCAGACATTTATAGCAGACAGTGGAATGCGAGTAAATGATTGCAAGTTAGGAGGGGGTTGGAAGGGGTAGATTGTTTCAGAGTGCGTGGAGGAAGGTGGGAAGGCGGTAGTTTGTGTCAGAGTGCATGTTGAGTTTGGCAGTTAGGTGAGAAGTGGTAGAGTTTGTTTGAGATTGTGTGTTGCATTTTTTGGGGGAAGTTTGGTGGGAGTGTAAGTGTTTCATTCTTTGGGGAAGTTGGGGGGGGGGTGTAAGTGTTTCATTCTTGGGGGAAGTTTGAGGGGGGGGGTGTAAGTGTTTCATTCTGTGGGGGGGGGGGTGTTTCATTCTTTTGAGAAGATGGAAGAGAGGGGGAGTAAATATTTCGTTACGCAGGGGGCCAGTAGATCTTTATATCCTCAAGGATTGTTTCAAATGGATCCTTTCCAGCGGGTAATCTTGTACGCCACATAAACTCGGCCAAGTATGTTTTGAGGTGTTGTCTGGCTGTTCCGCGGTGTTTTTTATTTCTCCATTTGGCGCTACCCCACATTCTCTCAACCGTTTGCGTGTGTACCCCTGTTTCTGGATCTACGAAATTATATCTGTGGTTTACTCGATAATGCTCAAAGCCTGATGCTTCGATATCTGCACTCTTGTAGCCTTTCCACGAGTCGGAGTATATCGTAGATCCCACCTCCACATTAGCAACAATGGCTTGCAAGAGCGTTGTAGCTTTTCTGTTCGGCACTGGCACCAAAAATACTTGGCCCGTTTCACGGCACACCCCGCCAAAAATCCATTGTTGTTTTGAAACTCTTCCAACGTTGTTCTTCCGCTTGGAAAACAAGCTTTCGACAATTTTGTCCTCTCCTCCGATGCGACCGTCCTGTACTTTTAAAAGGGCTGACACACACACCTCGCGCAGAAAAGCATTCCATTCCACAACGGTGTTTTTATTAATGTGCATCTCTCGGACGCACAATTTTATTGAGCTCGTTTCCATAGCCCAATAATAAACAAAGCGGATAACGTCCACTAGAGCTAGCTTTGTATTTTGCAAACATGTGCCACTTCGTATCTCTGCGCGTTGCCTGTGCTGACGATCTGTACACATCCAGCGAATTCTCCCATCAGCATAGAAATTCACTTTCATGGAATGTCCGGGTGCACAACGTTTTTTAGATGTCAATATTCCACGATCTTGCAGAAATGAGACAGCATCAATTTCTGTCTGTGGCAGGTTGAATATGTTTGAGGAACTCATCTTTATTGTCTTGAACTAACTGGAAAGTCTTTGACCAAAAGGACAGTGTTGCCAGGTACAAAACTCATGGAGTGGACACCCAATAGTAGCTCAAGCCAGTGGATCGACTTTCCAAAATTCGCCCAAACAGTAACCAAATTAGTGTACATGAAATATTGTTTTACTAATTTGGCAGATCTCTTTCGAGACACAGCTGAATGTTGTAAAATATTACAGTTCATATACCTTATAAGATTGATCTAACATTTAACAAAACTTCCATGCAGTCTTGTTTTACGAGACAATCTTTCTTTATGTGACTTTATTGTTCTTAATTAAGTTCATTTGTGGAACGTTCGCTCAGTAAAAGAAGAGATAGTGCAAAATGTCCCAATTGATTAATATCGTGAACATCATCCACATCTTTGTGGTTTGTAACATTGATCCAAGATTTCTCAGTATCACATCTTCAGTACTTAGCCAGGATAAGGCGATCGCTTAGACAAGACAGCAGACCCATTTTATTCCACTGCAGTTTTCAAGTACCAAAATTGCGTTTTTCCAGTAGATCAGTGTGGTTGATATTAGACATTGATTGAGTATATGAAGGTAGTCGTTTACGAAACATGTATAATATAACTGAAACATGTAGTCACTGCAATTAATCTTAATGACTTTTGCACCAAATGAAGTTTATATCGAATTTAGACTCAAACAGCATGAGTTCAAAGGAAACCACCGAATTACTCAAACAGCATGAGTTCAAAGGAAACTCCACCGAATTACTCAAACAGCATGAGTTCAAAAGAAACTCCACCGCATTCTGCGGGAGATTGTTGTCCATATTTTCAGAAAGTTCATTAAACACTTTCACCAAACTCACTGCATCTATTCCAAAGAGCTTATTGGCTCTGTTTATATCTCGTTCTATTGGATGTAGAAAAGTAAGACATAATTCAGCTTTGTAATCAAAAGGAAAACCAGGAGACAGATTATAAACTGTATTTTTATGCCAACACTTTGCTATCAATGCCAGACATAGGGAATGGCACCAGCCCAACACAGAAAACTACAACGTGAGACTAAATGTCTGAGAGAAGTTTAAGAGTGACTAAACAAGGCAAAATCACATTTGACGAAATCATGAGAGGAATCGGTATAAGACCATGCACAGAATATTCCAGAAACAAAAAAAATCTTCAGCATATTCTACTGTCACATCGAGTATGAGGATGGAGATAGAGGGAGTTACAGCAGCATTGATAACTGATACATCAAAACACTCGGTAATACTCACAGACTATAAAAGCATACTGCACAAGATATACAAGTTTATGCTGAGAAAAGAATGGTGGGACTTATTGAACATCTCAATTATCCAGAGCATTACATGGATATACCGCCCTGGATATGCTGGGGTCAGCGGAAATTAGCGGAGCCGAATTATTGGCAGGCAAGGCGGAAATTGATGGCTCATTGCTGAGAAGAGATAAAGCAGATTTAATAAAGGCAGTAATAAATTCATTTCAAGATGCAAATAATGCCAAAGAGTCTAAGAACGTACACATACAGAGAATGCAAGACAACACTGAACAAATACAAATTCTTTGTCTTGTTCAGCGTTCCTTCTCAGACACCAGCTGGATCTCTCTTGTAGTAGGACAATGGTCCCAATAGACTTCAAGCAGAATTTAGACCTGAAAATGGAAATGCGTTGTTTCGCTATTTTAATTTACCTAATGTCCCGACACACCCGTCTTCAGCATATCCAAAGCTGTGATATAGCCATGGCAATCTGGCCATGGATAGGCAACTAATGGCAATCTGGCCATGGATAGGCAACTAAAGTTATCACCACTCCGCTTTACGGCAAATTTGGATATTCTGACCATTATCCATATGGGGATAGATCCGTTTTGACTGTAGAGCGCCATGTAGATCTATTTTGTGCAAGTTCTTCCCATGTATCTTGGTCTATGTATCAAATGTCTATACGATAGACATTTGCGCTCCACATATTTTGCTAGTTGAAAGTGAAGTTTCCATCAACAGCAACTGACGGGTAATGGGTATTTGGAAATTTTAGAATTTTAAGTGGATTCTCCTACATTTATGCTATTGTCTGTCCCCAGGTGGACAATGGTTGATCGTATTCACACTTGGCGTTAAGCATAAGGTTGCGAGTTTCAGCTGTCGTTTCAAAGTCAGATGTGTCGTCTTGATTGCATTACGTCCATGTTTGTTCCAAGGGTATCTTGATGTTTTCAATCCACCGTTTTCTTGGTCTACCTTTGGCCGTATGTCCGAATATTCCTTTGTTATATGCTCTTATTGGTATTCGGTTTGGGTTCATTCTCATAAGGTGACCGAAACATTTTACTTGCTGTCTAATTGTGCGGTTTGTTGTATTTTGCTGCCGTGTCGCAACGTGATAAAATTAGTTGTAATTTTCTGATACCATACATACACTATACATTTCTAGCAATCAATGTTATTGCAATTTTAAATGTTCATTCAAGGGTAAAACTATGATGGGCCCAGCAAACCAGTAGATGATTTGAGTGTTCGCGAAAATCTGCTCTAGATACCGCACAGTATCATGACCAATATTCTGACAGGACACAGTATTACTGCATATCAAGCAACGAAACGTGAAATTCACAAACTAATCTAATTTACTTTACTTGGTTATTTACTAAAATACGCTACAAAAATGCATTATTTCGACGATTTATCCCAGAAGCATATTATTAAATTAGTCGGTGCATCAATCAGTCATTAGAAACAAAACCAGTTCTAGAAATCAGTTTGGTATTGTTTACATTTTGCCGCACTCTAGACATAGGCCTAATGTTTAGCTGCACTCACGACATGGGCATAATGTTTACATTTTACTACAGGTAACTTAACCAGTTTGGTCATGTTTAAATTATGCCAACATTAAATTTCGCGACATAGGCCGAATGTTTTCCGCTCTTGGGGCATGCACATTTTTTCATACGGCTAGGGTCAAACCCTGGCTCAATTGAGCGGAAAAACTGCTAAATTGGCAACAAGTTGCCGCAACTGGTGCGTTAAAAACTAGAAACCGGAATAGATTATTAAAAACACGAAGTCGGTATATTGGAAAGTGTGACATCCGGCACCCGTGTACTAGGAAAGAACCGTTTTATTTAACCCAAAAAAGGTTACTAATAAATAGTACTAGTGCAATTATATGATCCAGGTTATATGAAATCTTCAATCTGTGGACTGTACCAGCACAGATAACATCACAAAATAGAAACTATGCTTCTGTTACTTGTTCTATGGAATACTTTACTGTATTAAATGATTTCACAATTTTAATTGCCTTTAGCTCATTCATGTAATGTTTGTATTGTCACTATAAAATATTTCTTTTGGTACTTAGGCATTACAAGCTATTAAACAAATTGTTTCCTATGTGCAATTTGGGGGGGGGTGTCCTCCAGAGTTTCTATTCATACCTAGAAGACTCCAACCCTCACCAGTATGTAATGTTATGAGATGGAGCCTACTACTCAGAAGGGGGGGGGGTCTATGCTTGTATATATATATATGTATGTATGTGTATGTATGTATATGTGTATATATGTATGTGTATATATATATATATTTGTATATACACGCATATATCCCTTATGTTGGTGTCTTCTATACACACGCACGGAACATGTATAGAAGTTGCTTAAGAGCCTGAAACCATTTGGTAGTATCAGTGTTGGTCATTTTATTGACCACACAACTTATATCACAATATGGCCAATCATCATTGTGTTGTCAGTCCTGAAAAGAAAGCAAAGAAAAGTGAGTTACCTGTCATGTATGACATAAGAGGTGACTAATGAGGTTTAGGGATGTAGTTGGTTGTTCCATCCCATATGGCCAAATTAACTTAATACCCATGTTGAAGTTGGATGTTTCAGGCTGAAATGCGCAGATAACATAGCCAAGCTGTAAACTATAACACAGTGCATTCTGGTCTGCAGGAGTTTAAGAATTAACGCAGAATAATATGGCCAGTAAATATGACAGGGATAACACAAGAGCTAGTTGAAACAGCTGTGAAAGCATTAGTGCATGCGGGAGCTTAAGCCAATGAAGGAGTCGATACACTAGCGAGCATGGGCACAGTGTCAATAGGGTACATCAATGGATCGATCTGACATAGTGAATGCATTATGGGACCTTGTCTGCTCAGAAGATTTTTAAAAGTATGAATCATTGTCATAGTCAAGACTGTGAGAGATTGGTGTAAAGGTTGAAACAGCTTGTAAAAATAACATAATAAATGTATGAAGATATTGATAAACCAGCATCGAACTGAAACTGTCTTCCGCTTCTCTCTGATGGATTTATTGAGACGGGTGATATTGAGAGTTCCTATGAACTCTCCAGTGTGCACTGATGCCAACCTGCAGTCATAACTCTTAAATATAAGACAATATCTATCATCATCTCTACAGGTTGGTTGGTTGCTGATCCAGCAGATTATGGGCTCATGCCGTTTGACCCAAACTCTAGAGGTGTGACTAGGTCTCATTTTCTAACTAGGCACAAAACATGACAGACAGAGACACTGTTTTAGATACCCAAACTCTAGAGGTGTGACTAGGTCTCATTTTCTAACTAGGCACAAAACATGACAGACAGAGACACTGTTTCAGATAGCCAATATTGACATAACAGATTCATATATTCTAGGCACCAACCATTTTGCAGTTAAATAATTGTTGCAAACTGACCAAAACATCACATGGACACCCTCAGACTCGCTGCTCAAAGAACATAGGACGATGTTGGTAGACTATGTTCTTTTATCTTTGGTTTGATCCCCAAAGGTTACAAGCAGCGAAGCTTATGTTACCTATGTGGAATTTGGAAAAGGCAGGGGGTGGTTGCAGAGACTTCTTTCACACCCAAAAGACTCCAACTTTCACCAGCAAGAAGACAGTAGATGGAATTTGAACCAGGTCATTCACTATTTCCTACCCAACTTGAGTTGGCGTTTTCTTACTTCGACCACGCAGCTTACCAGTATCTTCTTCAGCGTTAACTCTCAAACTCCCGCTGGATCTCCCTTCTAGCAGGACCATGAAATTCTACTAGATTTCCAGCAGGATGTAGTCCAGAAAATGAAAATGCGTTGTCATCGTTTTATTTGCGTTAATGGCCCGACACATCCGTCTTCGGCAGGGCAGCTTATCTAAAAAGATATGATTTTACTCAAAACTTTAAATGTGTATATTGTCACGTTGCTATGAATATATTCTGACAGATCGAAAGACATAACATCTTATGCACACTGTACAAGTATGTAAATTCTTTGATGACCACAAACATTTAACATTTGCATATGCCATTAAGCCTAAGTACTAAAAGAGTCATTTGGTAAAAAGGGTAATGAAGTATTGTTAATCACTGGAAACACATAACACACACAAATTGACGTTTCGACCAAAAGACCTTTATCAAGACTACATACACAACAAAAAAAACAAGCAAGAACAACACCATGGACATTGATTTGTGTGTGTTAGAAATGAATAAACTGAGAAATGAGTATGATATATTTCAATCTACCTGTATGTGACGTGTCCTTTACAGATGTCCTCATTTCCATTATGTAAGCCTCTCGGTTCTATGCGAGCTGCTCAACCTCTACAAGTGTCATTCATTATTCACGCACGCATACACACATACCTCTACACACGAACCATATTAATGATTAAAAAAGATGTCAGTAAATAATATTTGTCAAGAATGATGTATGAGAACATCAAGACGAGTGTGAATTCTTCTTCTTCAGCGATCATTACTCAGTCAGGTTGGGACTTCGGATTCTATGATATAGGCTGCTGTCTGTTTTAAAGTGTCCACTGTGCCATACAGTTTCTCTTCAACACTGATTGGGGTGGGCCATGTCTTGTTTCTCAGGTCTGCATACTGGGGACATTCTTGTAGGATATGTTCTGCTGTCATATTTGCAATGGCAGAGCCCAGTTGTCCCTATTTTGAATTTGGTGTACAAATGATTTCTCATTTTGTTGTGACCAGTTCTGAGGCGCAGCAGGATAACCTGGTCTCTTCTGGACAGTTGGTAATACCCATCATCTGCATTATATTTGGGGTGGTCTTCTTTCCACTTTTTGTTATAGTTGCCTTTAATGATGGTCTTCACTTCTTCATAACTGACCAGATAGTTTTCTTGAGGTAACTTCCCTCCTTCTTTGGCCAGTCTATCTGCAACTTCATTCCCTTCAATGTTACAGTGTGCCGGTATCCACTGGATCACTACTCTTTGGAAATTATTGTACAACTGAACTAGCACTGCCAGCAATTCATTCAGTTCGGTGTTCTTGTGTAGCTTCAGTGCTGTTATGACAGAGAGTGCATCTGTTAGTAGTACAATATTCCTGTGCACTTGTTCTTTGTGTTGTAAGATAGTTTCTGCTGCTTTCTTGGGAGCTTCCATTTCTGCTTTAAAATTGGTTGAGAGCTTGCCTGTAGCTATGGCTAGAGTAACATCTTTCCCGCATTTTAGTCTGAGGGTCACTCCTCCACCTCCATTCTCAATTGCGTTTGTGGCCGAGCCATCTGTATAGGCATGAGTCCATGCATCTTGTGGGTAATTAACTGCGATGTGTTGTTCTGTGATACGCTTTCTCTCCAATTCTGTCTGGGTTCCTTTCTTTTCTATACCTTCTATTTGTTCTTTTAGTTGTGGGAGTCTGTATGCCCAAGGGGGGATGATACTGACTGGTTGTATGGGCCTTGGTTTCGCTTGTCCTATACTTGGTGCCTTTTGTATCAGTTTCTTTGCATTTGCTGAGAAGTTGCTCCTCTCCAGCCTGCTTTTGCCATAGCCATTAATTCTTTGGTGCATAGGATGATTCAGGAGTCTCTTGTATTTTTCTGCTTGTTGAACTACTTTCATGTCTCTTCTATCTTCCATTGACTGAAGGCCAGTTATTGTTTCTAATGTATTTATGGGTGTAGATTTCATAGATGCAGTGATAATACGTGTAGCTTGAATCTGGGTTTTGTTTATTTTGTTAAATTGCGTTTTAGATGCTGTGGCCCAGGCTGCGATGCCATACTCTAGTACTGGCCTAACTCTACCTGTGTATAGCCTTTTCAAGATTTTGCTGTCCACTCCCCAGTTTGTGCCTGCTAACTTTTTCATTATTGCCATTCTATTTCTGGCTCGTTTCTCTGCTTTTTCTGTCTGTTTTGCCCATGTCATTCTAGAGTCAAGGGTAATTCCGAGGTATGTTGGGTTCTGCTCTAGTGGGAGAACGTGATTGTTTATTTTTAGTGTTGTTTTCTGTACCTTGTTGGATAGTGTGAATATTGTGTGTGTGGTTTTCTTTTCATTAATGGTAAGCAACCATTTCTTGGTCCAGCTTTCTAGTTTGTGCAGTGCCCCTTGCATTCTATTTTTTGCAACTGCTATTGTCACCCCTCCTGTCCACAAGGCCAGGTCATCTGCATACATTGCAGAGTGTACCCCAGTTGGTATGCCCTCCATAATATCATTTATGTAAATTAAGAAGAGTGTAGGGGATAGTACACCTCGCGGGACACCTTGTTCTAGTATTCTCTTCCTGCTACGTTTTCCCTGTACTTGCACTCTAGCTGTTCTTTTTTCCATATAGTTGCATATCCAGTTATATAAGTGTCCTCTGATTCCTAGTCTAAGGAGCTTGTTCTTGAGTCCATCTTTCCAAACTTTGTCAAATGCCTTCTCCATGTCAACCCACACTGCAAGCGTGTTTTTTTTTCTTGGTATGCGTCTTCAATATCTTGGGCTATGTAGGCGACCTGGTCCTCTGTTGATCTGTGTTGTCGGAAGCCGCTCTGTTGTGCTGCTATGAGTTGTTTTCCTTCCAAGTGCCACATGAGTCATCTGTTGACCATTTTCTCCATTAATTTGCCCATACAGCTGAGGAGACTGACAGGTCTATAACTACTTGGGTCGAGTTTGTCTTTGCCTTGCTTTAAAATGGGTACCATGATAGCTTCTTTCCATGCGGTGGGCACCTGTCCTGTTCTCCAGCTAGTATTTACTATGTTTAGAAGTTTTCTCTTTGATCTAGGCCCCAGTTTCATAAGCATCTCATTGGTAACCCCATCTTTACCTGGTGACTTCTTGAGTTTAAGGTTCTGTAGTGCTTCTTCTAGCTCAGTTTCCGTAAATTTTGCCAACATTTGCTCTTCTATAACCATAGGCATATCCTTTAGTCCATGGATTTCATTCTTGACTTCTATTTTTCTTTCTTTTGTATGTTTATCTGGCTCACAGTTGCATAATTTTTAATGAAAATGTTTGCTGCTGCTTTTCCCGTGAGCATTTTGTTATTATATTCAAGTGTTATTGGAGGTCGGCTACTGTTTTCATCACTCAATGCCTTGGCAAGTTTCCAGAGTTTGTTTCCATCTTTGTCCATGTTAAGGCTCTCGGTTTTTTCGATCCATCTCCTCCTTGCTGATGTTTTTACCTCTCTCTTGTATTTAGCTGAGGCTGCCTTGAGAACAATATTGCTTTCTGTACTCTGCTCTGTTTCTGCTAATTCTCTGGCCATATTCAGGTCTTCTTCAAGCTTTTGTATTTCTTTGGACCAGTACGGTTTGTAGTTTTTTCTTGCCCCTCTTGGTATTGCGTCTTTTGCTGCCCTAAGTATTGCCTCAGTTAGCTTTTCCGTCATGTTCTTAATTTTTTTTGGATGGGTGTTGATAGGCTCACTATATGCGTCTGAGAGTTTTGCAAATTTTCCCAGTCTGCTCTCTTATAGTTCCAGCGGGGAAGAGGTATCTGCTCTTCCTGTGTGTAGTTAAGGTTGATAGTGAGTTTTATTGGTTTGTGGTCACTGTCCCCTAGCTGGTTCATAACTATTCTACATATTTTATGGGATAGATCGCCAGTGGCAAACGCTAAATCTGGGGTTGATGTTGATTTCCATCTCCTTGAGTAGAAAGTTGGGGGATCATCCTGTGCATTCAACAGAAATAGATTGTTATCGATTTCCCATTCTTCCACTTCTTCTCCTCTTGAGTCAGTTTGCTGGTAACCCCACCTTGCAGAGTGGCTGTTAAAGTCACCCACTACAATACAGTGTGTGTCTGTAATATCCATTGTTTCTAATTTAAGGGCTCTTCCTACTGGGCTGTATATGTTATAAATTCTGATGGGCTGGTTTTCTATGTACACATCTGTTCCTATCTCTGATTCTCCTATTGTATTTATTTCTATCTGCTTTGTTGGAATGGTGTTGCGTATCAGTGTAAGTACCCCTCCCTTATGCCCTTCTCTGTCCTGTCTGAATGTTTGGTAGCCCCTGATAGAGAATCTATGGTTTAGGTTAAGATGGGTTTCTTGTATGCAAGCCACATCAATCTTGTCGTTATCCAGTCTAGCTGTTAGTGCCTGCTTTTTGTGGTAAATGCCTTCCGCATTCCAATGCAGTATGTTTAGTCCTTTTGTCTGTCGTGTGGTTTGACCAGTCATAATTTCCCGCTGTTCCCATTTCCTGGTCTTCCAAAATGGGCCAGGGTGACCACCAGTAGCTTGGGGTGGGCCCCTTCGAGGCATGGGGCCCGGCACTCTACCCACCTGGTGGGACTCCTCAGGCAGAGCACCATACCTAGAATCCAATGTCTCAATCTGCATGAGTGTATATGAGGTACGTTGCACTTTGTTATGCGCCATATGGCCAAGTGCATCCGATTTCCGCCAGCTATTTTTTTTTAGGTTTGCTTTCCTTAGATGGTCTACCCTCCCGGGATCATGAGCACCATCTGTCCAGGTTTTGTGTAGAGTTTTCAATCTCCTAGGTGGCTTGTTTTTCTAGACTCTTGAGCGCCACCTGCCCAACAGTTAGGGGAATTTTTTAAGTTTTCCTGCCTTTTTCCTTTATGGGATGGAGCTGATTGGGGCCTAAGTAGGGTTTTACTGACTTCTCCCTTTGTATGTTTTAGAAAATAGTTTCCCATATTCCCCTATTTTAAAGGTCCCCCCAACCCCGGGGGAAGTAATGCTGGGGTCAATGACCCCAGCTGTTGGCTTGAGCTTATAGCGGCTCATACTCGCTTGATGCTGCCCGTCACGAGACACATGGGGTATTTCAGTGCCACCTGATATCCCACCCCGTCCTGTTGGGCAACATCGCCAGTTTGTCCGCGACTGCTTATTCGTCCAGAAATCTGGATTATTCGTCCAGAGATCTGTCTTATATTGCAGCCAACCACCAGATATGGAGACTCCATATCCGGAGGTTGTTCCACGATCCGCAACCTGTGGAAGCGCCTGGTAGGGGATGGTCGCCCCCCCCCCCAGGGAGTGTGAATTGAAGAACATCTTCATTTATAGGAGGAAACTAAGAATGTAAAATACATACAGAGGAAAACTGAAATCCAACAGGTAAGTGTGAAACGAGGTAATGAAGTTTCACTAATAACATGAAACGCACATAAATCGGTGTTTCAACCGAAAGGCCTTTCTCAAGGATTACATACACGTATACATCAAAAATAAGTAGGGATGACACAACTGGCATTGACACGTCTAGTGAGAATTGTGTGTGGGTTCATCTTTATTTCTAGTCCGTTGTTTCTTGATAAAAAGTCCCTATTATTAGGATATGGGTTCATCTTGAAATGAATAATTCGATGAGTTCCTATTGAAATAAAAAGCGGGATATGGGTTCATCTTGAAATGAATAATTCAATGAGTTCCTATTGAAATAAAAAGCGGGATATGGGTTCATCTCTGCAATGAATCTGAATATATCATGCTCTGTATTGTGGCATATAACGTCTTGCATTGAAGGAAATGATCAGAATGTATTTTATTTTACTATTAGAGATGCGTTGTTGTTTATGTCTTGCTTAACTGAAATGATTGTCATCCCAGCAGAAATCTTCATGATATGAGGAGCTGTGCTTGCACAGAAACTTAATTATATTTTTGTCACGGTCACGTTTTGGATCTCAGGAACACTGCTAAAAAAATCGGAAAGATGCCATAATAGTTTACCTGTATGAAGCAAAATGAAATAAACAGTTTTGTGTTAATTAAGGGTAGACGTGTCCAACACTTTCCAACTTTTAAATATTAGGCTGATTTCACACAGCTTCTGTTACGCGGAAATAAAATACAGCATCTACTACCGAGCATTCGATCTGCGCGCAACGGACTGAGAGCTCTCTCGACTCCCCCGCTCCCCAAAAGTTTTCCAGGAAAGTGGGGCTCTCAATGCGTTCCACGCAGATCAATAGATGAGGTTTTGTGTGCGCCTTTAACAAAAGCTCGTTTCATTAAATAATGTGTGGTTTATTTGGTAAATAATGTAGACACATCTTCAGTAATGAACCCAGTTCTGTTATAACCACATAGAAATATTTTTGTTATCCAAAGCTGGAAAAATATTGGCTCGTGTAATGCTCAACTAAATTACACATAAAATCGCAGATGATCTTCTGCCAGAAAGTCAGTGGGGATTCCATGTGTGTAGAAAAATAATGGACATGCTATTTGCTGCCAGTCCGCTCCAAGAAGTAAAGTATACGGTGCATATGTAATTATGATATGTAAAGCATATATATGAATAGGTATGTATGATATGTAAAGTATATGGGTTTTTTCTTGATATGTAAAGTATATGGATGCATGTGTATTTTTTCATATGTAAAGTATATGGGTGCATGTATATATGTATGATTGAGTGTGTAAGAACCCATTGCTTAATGGAAAAATACTATATATGTATATAAGCAGTGAAGTCGTTTTTTTTAATTTACATTTATTGAATATTTTTTTTTAAATATTTAAAAAAAAGGAAAATAAAAATAAAATCCACAGAGTCTACAAGACCATCCAAACCTTAGGATGCCAACAAAAGATCTACTACCATCTATTTCCAGGAGGAGAACCAAGACCCACGAGCCTAACACCAAACGCACCACGTACAACAAACAAGTCCTTCTTAGGACTACATCCCAATCCCCCAATATTTTTTTCATAAGGACACGCAGACCAGACCCCAGGTCACATCACCAGTCCCTAACAGGACAACCCAGGCCATGATATACGCCACGATATAACATATTACTGATGACTCTCCAAACATTTGAACTTTGCATACTGTGTGAGGATTTTTTCATTTCTTCTTTCTTCCATTGATGGCAAACCTGTGCATGTTTCCATTTCTGTGATTGGGGTAGTATTCATACCTCCTGTTATAATTCTGAGATTGCGGTGTTTTAATAGTGAAGCCTACTCCTCTTTCGTGACTTTCCTCAACTTCTCTTCCGCTCCTAAAGAATGTACTGCCTGCAACTCGTCCAAAGGCGCAGATATCGCAGCAATGCTGTAAACCACGACCAACACATTCCGTTCTCCGGACTACAAGAAGCAGATAGACCATGACATTGCTACAGTGATTTACTTGGAAGTGAAGAAAAAAGAGGGTACATCGAAACTTAGTTGCTGATCCATCGGTTTATGGACTGACGACCTTTGCGTGGGTACATGCATTAAGTTTTTGGTTTATGTATTTAGCTTCAGAGGGAGAATCATTCTGATGACATAACTTGGATGAGTGCACCTACCGCACCATAGCGTGCTTTATTCTGTTCAGGTGTACATGCCCTCATAATACCATGGGCTAGAAAGATTCAATTAAAATATCATGGACTAGAAAAATATGTACATCCCGCTTGCGTGGTCTTGTGTATAGTTAATATTTTTTCGGAGTTCGTAGGGGGTTAACACTTAGATACTATGAGTGGTATTCTCAGCAGGCGTCATTGAGATGGATTGAGTAAAGATGGTATAATTACGTCAATCCTCTACACCTTTACTTGTACATGTGTCTCGAGATCCCGAAATCGAGACTGTTGCTAATCTAAAGGAGTTTGAGAACGAACGAAGAACACACATAACATTTCGAGAACCTCTGTAGTCAGCGAGACACATGTTATGTTTCAAGAAGCACTACACGATACAGTACTGTATTTTGCTTGTTTACAGTTGCTGGGTAAAAAAAAAATGTCACATGCCCCAGGTTTGATATATAATGATCAATATTGGAAAGCTACTTGCCATGGATTTTTTTGCCATCTTCTATCAACAATTTGGTCAACAGTTCCAACTATCTGTAAACCGTGACGTACCTATGACGTTACAATCAGACCATACTCCTGCTCCTCTGCAACATTGGTTGGCTGCACTCAGACTAACACTCTCAAGCGAAACTTGGGACATCAATTAATAAAGTATTGCCACTCATCAAAAACACACAGAAATTGGCATTGCCGTTACTACTAAAATGCATTATTAATATTCAAAACATGTGACGAAAAGGACGACACTATCAACACTCACGTGGAAAAAATAAGGAATTAACAGACGCGACCAAAAAAAAAAAACCACCCACATATCAATGAAATAAAACATACAGAAAAATAATGTAACATAACAGGATAATGCATTAATAATAGGGCTGCCAAGCGTGATCCCAAAGGGCTCAATCATAAGACGGGTTCAGTAATCTGAGGAAGACGACTTAATGGCTTTCACAAGTATATCACAGGAAGACGACGTAATGGCTTTCACAAGTATATCACAGGTAGATACCGATGATGATGCTTGTCAAGAGCGAACATCTCAGTGTGGTATGGAGGAGTTAAGGGAGCAGACATCAAGGAGACAATAAGTGAGGACAGCGAAATAAAGGTCAAGATAGTATCAGGTTAGTATCTTTTAATAGCTCCACTAATAGTTTATACACTATACAGGAAGTCGGCAGGAACAAGCAGAGAGAATAGGTTGTGAAATTTTGGTATCATATATATTGCAGGCGCTCTTGGACCGACACGTTGAATATTGTATTTGTTCTTTAAAAAAAAATTATTTTCTATATTTTATATTGATAGTTTTCTAGTAACCTATTTACTTTATTTGCATTTACCTCTATTTGTATGGTTACTGCGGCACTTCCTTTCTGTCTGTCATCCTCCGATATTTTGATTATTTATATGCAGACTCTGTCTCTTGCCTTATGCTTTTACAGTATGCTATTACTTTCATCCAAAGATCTCTTTGGTCCTTCATAAGCTTTACTCTTGTTAGAGACAGATTCAACTTTACAAAAATATTATCAAGTTGTCGCTTATAATCCGCAACACATACACAGCAAAGTGGAAGAAACAAATGGAAGGGGAATACGAACAAGATGCAATACATCTCCTCCAGAGATATCAACAGACCACAATATTTCGCCGTAGAACAGGCCACTGCAGACTTGAGTCATCTTTAACGATCTCATACACAGATGAATGTCCATGTGGATCCGGAACCCAGACTTCAGGACTGCCCAACATACAAAGTGCAAAGACAGCAGACCTGGCTAGAGGATACAGACTTGAGGCAACCGCTCTGACCTGGAGAAGACAGTGGACTTTGTCTTGACCACAGATGCTGAACGCAGAAGTCTCCGCAAAGAATGTTGGCCACATGTACAAAACACTTTATTCTATTTCTTTTTTCATATGAAGTGTTATATCTCGTGTTTGTTCTCTTCCTATTTACATTTCAACATCCCAATGGCATCAATTCTGTCGTATGGTTTTCTGTCATCCACACATTAATATAGGCAAAGAATTGACGTAACATGTCGCCTGTGTGTTGTTGGGCCCAAAAGGGGAGCAAAGAATAGCAACACTGCTTTTCATGCATATCGTACGAGGCAACTAAGGAGGTTATGGGATGGAGTTGGCAGTCCCATCCCATATAGGGTCAGTGACCCAAAGCCATGCGGAAGTCTGATGTGTCACGCCGAAAGGCGCAAATATCGCAGTAATGCTGTAAACCATGACACACCGCGTTCCGTTCTACATCCTGCTGATCTGCAGGAGTTTGAGAACGAACGCAGAAGATGTAGCATGTCAGGAAATTTGTTAATTTTTAAGTGTTTGTTCTGAGTCTGCTGAAAACAACTGCAAAACACCTATAAATTTAATGTTACTCTGAATAATCTACAAATATACTATTAACAGAATTTTTATATTAGATATTCACTGACTGGACATCAATCTATCAAATGTGTCCACCTGGTCATAGTCAAAGCACCATTATTGGCAATAACTAATCCACTGCAATTTATTGAATACAAAATTCTCTGACCATATTATTGATTTCTTCATGCAAATGTTGAAAGATTTATTCCGCAAAATAAAACTTTTGTGCACATTTTAAATAATTTTGCGTTTATTTATTTTGTGTGAACAGCATAAATAGCAGTTTCAGATGAAAATGGTAAGCAGTGATTTGGTTTCACTAATTACATCTCGTAGGAGGTTGCCATCGACCCTTGATAATGAACACGTTCAAAAGTCAAGAGTTTATGTTTTATCTGCCCTACAACCTGAGGTTTTCTTCAAGGACAGAAAACTTCGTCAGAGTGTTGAGTTTTAGCACACATTTTTATGAGCACTGGGGCAATTTGGTCTCGCACTTTGCTATGACGTGGTAGAAGCCATGAGTCTTTATCAATAGTTAGCCTTCAACTATTATGATCTATGTTCCACAGTGTTGAGCTACACAAGAAAAGCAGAGCAGATGTGGCCTGAGACAGACCACTACATTTATGAGTAATTAAAATAAAAGAATAACAAGTCATGAAAACTTCTAATAACATTTATTGGATGACATTAAACATGTAATCACACTCAAATCATTCTGTGATTGCTCCCACTGTTTTGAGATTTTTCGATAAACTTTTTATTTATCAGCTACAGCCTTGACCTTCTTGTTATGTTTCCTAGAAAACTTCAGGTTTCTCAAAAACTTGGGGTCAACCTGTAAAGAAACAATTGAGTAAGAACAGTGAACGAGAAACAAAGCAGATACTATCTCTATAGATCATAAACACATTAAACAGATACAGGAGTTCACTTACTTAGGGAACATTATGTCGAGTGACGGGAAAACAGTAAAGAGTCACAAACCTACAGAAATAATACATGTACAGCGTAACTATCACCTGAACAGAATACAACCACAACATACTTCAGGGTACCGGCTGTGCACTCATCACTGAAACTGGTGACCACCACCTTTTTGAATGCCTAGTGCTGGATGATGTCATGAAAATGTTCTCAATGTAATATGGAAGAAACACCAGAAGTCAGGAAAAATCCAAAAATCATTCCCACATTGAAGGAAAAAGGGCAGAAATAGATTGCACAAGATACAGGTGGATGTCCTTACTAGGTCACTCATGGAAAATTTTAACAAAATATTGAAATGATTATGATCATACATTGGACCATAGCTTAAAAAAACCCAAATGGGCTTCTGTAAGAATAAAAACTGTATCCCTGTTACTATTAATAACATATTTTGACCACATCTGTGAACCAACAAGTGCCAACGAAGAAGATACGAACAACAAATTGAAAAAACTACTCTTTGCTGATGACCAAGTACTAATGGTGACATCAGAAGACAAACTGCAAGAATTATGAACAGACTCCACACATGTCAAAAATTCAACATGAAGATTAATATTCAAAAGACAGAAATAATAAGCAGAGTTCACTTACAGAAAACATATCGAGTGAATGGAAGAAACGTAAAGAGATACAAAATATACCAGATCCTAGGACAGATGTATTTTTAAGAACAAAAATATAAACATTACTAAAGTTACATTATACAAGACTATTATCAAATCACTGTGCTATGAGTGTTGATAGTGACAGCAAAAACGACATGTCTACTCATGAAGAATACTCATTGTCATTAAGAGATATAATTAGAAACAATATCAGACAGATAGGCAAAACAATAACAGTATTGGAAGAAACCAAAAACAACAGATCAAGTGGTTTTCACACGCTTCTAGACTAACAACAGATAGACTAACACAAATGGCCATTATAGACTATAACGCCAGAGGCAGTCCATGTAAAAGATGGACCGCAGAAATCATAGACGCCACAGGAACAAACAGAACATACGGTCATTTCCAGAGAACTACGGAGTTAGCTGCCCAGGCACACAGAGGGCCAAAGTGATCCAAAAGTGCATTGAAGTTGTATATGTTAGGCAAGACGCGCAGAGAAGCTGTATAAACTATGATACACCATTGCTGCACGTCTTGCCTAACCCATACAACTTCAATGTGCCTTTGGCCCTCTGTGTTCCATTCTCGACTAGAACCTGCAGCAGTTTGAGAATGACCACAAAGGAGGAAATGAGCACATGCACCTCTATCAACATGTAGCTGTCATGGTTTACAGAGACATCAAGTTCAACAATGTTGCTATTGTTTGCTTCCTACTGTGGGCACCAGCTACACCCAGGGGATGTTTTCACTTAAAAATCTTCATGCGTTCTGAAACTCAAGCTGATTAACAGGATACAGTCTGGAGAATGGATATATTCTGATTTATGAAAAGAGTATTGCAAGTGAAAATAATGTCTAGAAGAGTAAAAACATAAGAAGTCTTTACTTACCCCTTTCATTGATGGATATCTATGAGACTTTGGTCTGTGAATGCCATTGCGGTGGTGTTTCCTGTCTGAGATGAAATGTACAAGAGAAATTCAACATAGTACAAAAATATTTTATGTAGGGTAATGTGTTATTAACACATCATATTAATGGTTTCCCATAAGTGCTTAGCTGACTTGTCGGAGGTTAACAGAAACTATCAGATTGACTAGCCAGCATGAGTCTGTATACTCCTGGAGTCTGGGTAAACAATGGAAGTAATTTTAATAACAAATTCCATTCTTAATAAATCTGAACATGACTTTTAATATTATAAATGTAGCCAAAAGGTCAGTAAAAACAAAAAAAAAACCCCCGCGGGAACTCTTCGACATGAAAACGGACAAATGACATTTTGGGACTAAAACTCCAGTACGGTAATCATGTCTATGGCCCTGACTATCTCATACGCCACTGCCAGCCAACTTGTGCCACAAGTAAAATATTCATTCATTTTCCTTTAGCACTGAAGTTATCACATAGGGCAAGTCAGATCTCTCCAATTCTATACGTTCAAAGATATTCTGTGCAGCTCTTGAATATTTGTTTTAATTTCTTTAAGTATTGTTCTTTGTAGTGTTTCCTTTGGTCTACCTCTTATTGTCTGAGTGTACTACTAGTCCGATGTATGAACAACAGCATTTTCTAATGTGATGTAGTTTTGATGTGTATTGTCTGATTTCTTTTCATTCGATTTGAATGTTCCAGTGGGTGTTCATTTTTAAGGCATTTGTAATCAAACTACTCAATACCTTTTCTGAAGATACAGAACTTTTCCAGCTCTCGCATCCACATGACACCACTGCAACGACGCAGGAATTAAATGTACATTTTCGTGAGTGTACTGATTGACTTTGACCTCCAGATGTTAGACAGTCTTAATAGTGTTAATGTTACAATTTCCGCTATGACATCACCGTTGAGTGTAATTTGCTTCCTAAATGGGAAAATGTGCGCCTTTTCAAGTTGATTTAAATTAATTTGCGTTGGGAACATCCATAATTTTTGTTTTTGATGGATTGATTTGAAGACATATCTGTCCTGTGATGCAGTAAAATATATTTGCATGTTTATGGTATACTAAAATACTTTGAAGATTAGTTGTATATAAAGAATGTTGCAAATAACACTGGAGATTACCTGTGTCATCATGTGGAATATGGGCAAAACACATTGGACATTAATTCTGTAACATTTATATTATTTTTTAATTTAAATCTTTTACTAAAAAGAGCACTATCACAGAGCATTAATGTCCCATCAGTCTCATTAAATCAGTTTTGTTGTTGCCCTCAGTAGATCAGGCCAAAGATATTACATCATTTGGGACATTTAGAAATGCTAGTATGTACTGTGTATCAACTGATGACGTTCAGAGCGTTAATATAACATGAAAACACATAACTATTATTACAAGACAGACTGGGTTTTAGATAGGCAGTGAACATAGAGTAGGGTCAGAGGCAATAAATGCATTGTCATGGTCGGTTGGTTGCTGATCCAGCGGTCCATGGGCTCATGCCCTTTGACCCAAGTCACGGTCAAAGAGTTCACTTTAGCAGCATATAACAAGGCAAGTGACAGGATGTTGGAAATGGCATTTGATGATCAAGGTTGAGGGTCTGCCACATCACCGCTATCAAAAAAGATTTTACTTTATCACACAAATATATTATACACCAATATTCCCTCTAATGTGCATGTGTGAACAACCACACGCGTAATTAGAAGATATAGCTCATGAAATGTATCGCCTGTGTACTTATATGACTGAATGACATTTTTTAATTGTAGTAAACAGTCACGATGAAACATTGACTGCTCACATGCGAAAAAAATTAAAGGGAATATTGTTATACGCAATACCTAAAATTGTTACCTCAGCTCCTCTGCCACGTTTCTCAAAATTTATTTTCTTTAGCTATTGTCTTTTGAACAAAAACCAGCACTGATGTCCCATCAGTCTCATTAAATCAGTTTTGTTGTAAGCCTCAGAAAATCAGCACATAAGTTTTACATCACCTGGGACATGCTACAAAGTATAAAATATGCTGGCATATATCACAACCTTTCTGCTCGTGATATTTTAACCATTTAGCATATAGATGAGTTTTTATTATCGTATCCCTTCATATTGGTAACAAAGATTAAACCCTGAAATTTCCAAGCGCCAGTAATCATCAACCACTCCATCCAATTGGTATTGTTATATATTTTCTAGTGTCAATAAATCAGTAGTGTGATTTTTGTAGGAGACGAGCTAGACTAAGCACAGGGTGAAAGTTATCTAGGAAAATACTTTAGCTGAAGGGTTAACATTCATCTTGGCCATTTGGTGAAAGAAATTAGCAGTAAAGGGCTAAACATTCCTCTTGGCTATTTGCATTGAAACTGTCCAACATGATCTCAACTTACTGTACATATTCCATTAGTTCCATTAGAATGATATACTCATGCTTTCTTTTATTACTTTTGTATACAAAAAGCTCTTCCTGAATTAGTCTTGCTAGAAACTTAATAAATCTGCTACATTTCACTAGTTCCTGATCCAAACTAAAATTACCTGTTCTAAATTCTATGCATAATCTGGGGGGAGGGGGGGGTGGCGCTTCAATTTCATATAAACCATCTACCGTATGTAGAATAATGGCAAAGATATCAGTGACATGTAGAACAGTTACAGGGTATATCACTGTTGGAGCATAAAAAGAATCTGCTAGTTTTAAGGTTAATGAACCAGACCTGTCAATATTCAAATATCTCAGAAATCCTGCAGAACTGGTATTTAAAAGAATATACCAGTAATACAAATATATATTTAACTCCACAAAAATGATGTCACAATATATCACATGCAGATGCAATGCAATCTAGCTTCTGGACTAGATTCAATTGGCAGGAGTTGAGAATGAAAGGAATAAACCGAGATAAACACACATATTGGTGGGTGGTTATTTCATTTTGTTGCGGTTTCAAAAATCATCACTGTATGTTAAAAGTGTTACCCCTATGCTAATAGTAGAAAAAAATACACAAATTCAGTTTATATTCAGAAATATACGGTATGTAGATGTTTTGTTGCTATAAATATGTTTGAGTCTGGTCACTCGAAAAAAGGAATATAAATGTCCCATCAGTCTCATTAAATCAGTTTTAGTTTCAACCCTCAGAAAATCAGGTCAAGGGTTAATACATCATCTGGGACCACTTATACATTTTAGAATGTGCAACAACCATTAATCAAATATGGACAGTTTAGCTGTTATCTACTCCCTGCAACTAAACATGATTTCACAGTTCTGTATGCATCTCTTCTGAGTTTGTGATATGTCCTGTCATGGTTAGCAGCTTGACCTAAGGGTTATGTGGCACTCTATAGGATGGGATAGCAAACTTCACTTTTATGAAAGAACTATACTCTGTTCATTCTATGAATGAAGTAGGTCAGTGTTTCTGATTGGTGGTTATGCCGAATGCATAAACTGAATGTGAAGTGCACAATATAGTTCATTATATCACACCATTCTTAATTTAAATCTGATATTTCTATGTGAAGCATGTATATCACAATAGTAATTGTTTTAAAAATAAATGTTCATGTAATATATCTAACATTCCATGATAAATTACTATGCCTGCTGTTATATCGTTGCGCAGGTGCAAAGAGGTCAGGGGACTACAATTATAGTTCCTCACACAATGTAAAAAGTTATGAATAAGTTATTGTTTTTAAATGCCATCAGCTGTATAAAAATCACCCGCTGTCGCTAAGTAATGTGTGTGTTTTGACCCACTTCAATCTTAGAATGAACAGCATACATCAGGCAACTGTGTCGCCATTCTCTTTCAGGTCTGGTAAAATATGTGCATTGGCATATCAAACTGCATACATAACTTTCTTCTATCATAAGAAACACACAATTTTCACTCCATGTCAGCTGGACAACATACATATACTTACTTTGGTTATGATTTGTGTGATTCTTGGACTTTGCCATTTTATCCACTAATCAATCTGTAATGAATAAAAAAATATATATATTTGAATACAATGGAAAAAAGTTAGTGCCATTAAAGTTTTTCGTTTTACAGGGTCAGCCGTTTTAAAAAAAACATTACCAGGCTTTTATATTGTTGAGCTGACACATGACCCACATGACCATAAATTCTGCTTGTCAATTTAGAAAAGATGTCCATCTCTGCCATAGGTATTCAAGATAATAATTACTGGCAGCCTACAAATTTTCTACTAAAAATGTCAGTTAATATACTGCAAAAGTAGTTTACAGACATTACTTGTTCTGTCTTCTGTGTTTACTCTCAATTTCCTTCAGATTAACAGGATGTAGTCCGCACACATAATGCACTGTATACTGGTTTATAGCTTAGCTGTGACATCTGTGTATTTCAGCCTAACACATCAGACTTTAGCATAGATTCTGGATTACTTCAGCAATCTACGGGATTGAATAGCCTATTTTTAATCACCTTGTAAAAACCTTAATTTCTCTTACTATATGCATGCAAGCAACTATTACTATCCTTTGACCCCTCATTTTAAGAGTTGTTATTGGATAGCAACAAAGCCATACTAAGCTGACAGCAAATACCAGTTTCATTATTTGTGTCAGTAGATTACTTTAGATCAATGTTTCCCCTCGGCTAACTAGCTGTCCACTACAACATAGGAGTACGTTGCAGGTGACGCAACCTTACTTTTTCTTAGCCGAGTTTTCTATTAACAGACAATAAGATTTCTGTGGTCCACTCAGACAACCACATCATTCATAACTGTTAATAGAATAAGTCCCAAATGATTTCTGTTTTATACATCAAACTTCCATACACATTGAACTTAGAAATGTCAGAACCAGTTGAAAAAAAAATTGGCAATTTTGTCTGTACAGTGAAAGCGTGGGTGTCCTATTTTTTAGACTGATTCTCAACCATTTTTAGCCTGTGGTTATTCAAACTTTTTCATAGACCATTAACATAGACCAAAACCATAAGGTTTATCTACTACCAGCATTCAAATAGTTACCATCATGTATTACATTCTCAATTTCAAAAATGTTCTTAGAGAGTTAGCAAGTCTCTACAGCCCACATGACCTACTTTGAGAACCACTATGAGTTTTCTACCAAGCACTTAATCTGTAGGGTTTCCTATATAAAGATGTTTTCAGGAATGAAATACAATACTGATTGATTATGGCAGTGACCAGGGCATAACGTGGGTGTTCGAGGTAATGAAAGAGCAGATCAACTGGCATCATTGTGGCAATGTGATGAAACAATGGACCGAGCTGATGTTTTGAACTCCATAAGAGATATAGTAGGTATTAGCACTAAATTTTCAAATTGGGTTTATAACATTATAAACACCACAGTTAGATAGCCCTTGAAATTTGCAATTCAACGATACCTCAACCAAGTCTGTAGGTCGATTCTGTGAAAAGTTATGAATTTTTTTTGTCGAAATTTCAGGAAAAGATAATTACATGAGAGCATATAATAAAATATGAACGGACTGATGATGAAAGTTGTGACCAAGAATTGAAGCAGAACTTGCATTTTATGAAATATTTCAGTTATTTATGATAATATATGCATAAAACTATACATTTTTGTGTTCGGGAAGGCAAGACACATCTGTTGAATATACTGTACCAATTGTCAGGCATAATTGGGGCTAATTAATATTCAAAATGGTGGCTAATTTGCATAATTTACTTGTAATTTAATTGTCTAATTATTAATTATTTCACTTATTTATGATAAAACACCATACAAATTATACTTTTTTGTGTTCGGGAAGGCAAGACGCATCTGTTGAATATACTGTACCAATTGTCAGGCATAATTGGGGCTAATTAATAAGAAAATTCTGGAGGTAAGGTAGGACATAGCGAATGCCAACTGACTAGAGTACAGGAACTGTATGGCGAATAACTAAGTAGGAGGTTTGGAACAGAGGATGAAAAATGCAGAGGTGGAGAATACAAGAGGAAAAAAGAAAAGAAGAAAAAATATGTGGTGGATAGACGGAAGCCCCGAGACGGAGATACGTCAGCAAGAAAGTAAAGTGTGGGTGGGAGGGATGAGGGAACCCAGATGCCTAAAGCCTTATGCATTAGGTCTCCAGTCATAACATCACTGTCACTATCAGAATTAAATAGAATATCCAATAATGCATCTTAAAAATTATCTTTACGGTAATTCTAATTTATACCTAGACCTACTAATAATGTTTGAATAGAAGCTATCTGAGTTCGATTACAGTGACAGTGAGACACAAACACTTGTCATCGTCATGGTAACATGGGCTGCAAGCATTCTGACGCGCTGACATGTTTTTGTACCCTTGAATAATTTAATACAATACTGTTTGAAGACATTTCAATAAACACTAGTATATAGTGTCACATTAAATTAACTAAAGGATGATAAGATGTAGAAATTCATTAAACTGTAACTTAAATTTTTAACATTATACACGAATATCGATAATTAACGGCGCGGCAACATTGAACAGCCGAAAACGAACTCTAAAGCTAGTAGCGTGGTCGGTCGATCACCATAGCATTTTTAAAATTTAATAATAATTAATAGGTACTTCTAGAAATGTTAAAATTTGGTACATAAAGATAGAAATGGTTGCTGAATATGTTAGACATGGTTTCACATATTAACTTTAATCAAAATTTAGAAATATACGTGTGCAAAGACAAAAAACACCTACCTCGTCTTGTTTAATTGCTTGGTGTTAATTGTAGATAAGGTATCTCCAACATACCTAATCTTAATACACTGCAGAAATGGATTATAAATAGTATACAGTTCACTTTTATATGATCTAAAGCTGCGTGGCGTCACTAAATGACAATTCCATTGGATAGTACACACGTGGTCCATGAAAAAATGAAAATGTCGGCACATGGCATTTTTCTCAAGGGACATTACTCTAAATATCTTTTTGCGGAAATATTTCGATTAGTGCTAATGCCTAGATATAGCATGCCATGTGAGAGAGACTATTATGGGTGATTATTCATTTTCAATGACCAGGATTATATATCAGGGTTTGAAATGCGGTGTTGCTAGAAATGACCATTTTAGATGGAGCAGAAAAATGGTCAACCAGCAGAGGATCTGTTAGCAGAAGTCTAATGATGGATGCACTCAGGGAGAGATCGGAGCACCTATGGATGTGTCCTGTTTGCTGTGATCATGACGACTAACTAGATATATACAGATGGATCAGCAATATGAGATAGAAAGAAGTATGGTTTTGTCACCTACTGAAAGTGAAAAATTGATACGCAGAGAGAACCCAAGTTAATTAAAGCAGTCATAGATTAAGATACACAACAAAACTTTGAAGAGAATGCTGAAAGAATGTGCTGAGAATGATAGAAAATAGGGCAAATCTTTGGTTTCATCCACCACTACGCTATAAATAGCACTTTACATTTTTAAGCAGTCGACGTCACAGATTTTTATTAACACTAATAAAATTGAAAGTTGGAGTCACATTCCTCGACATAAACCTATTTTTTGCGCTGTGTCTTGGCATCCATCAATTTTATTAGTTTTACGCAGAAACAGTCGGTTAGTTAAAAATGTAAACTTAAATGAAATTTACACAGAGCCTGCCATGTTTCCTGTATGCTAATATTCGTGAGCAGGAACATGTGTCCATTGGTTTTTTTTTCTTTTTACGCATGTGCAATTGACTGGGTATCAGGTCTCTGCAGAGATTTGTTTTGCAATTACTTCATTATTTGGGAAGAGATCCCTCAACCTCCCTCTCAAACATTCAAAAATGTGATGATTGGGAAGAAAGGGGTGGGTGTGTCTTTTTTTTAATTTTTGAGAAAAAAACAACCACCCCTCCATAGAACTGTTTATGTTCAAACAGAGACCACCCCCACCACTATCTGCCTACTGTAGGCATTAGCACAAAGGAGCTCTTTGGTGTCAGATAAAAAAAAAAAAATTACGTCCCCTTGAAAAAATGGCCGCTAGTCTATTTCTTAATCACGCAAGGCAGTGACCACGTTTTAATAAGATTTCCGGTGTCCGGTGGCCAATTTGGCATATATAAGCAGGCATTTTTGTGACATAAAGTCTTTCTGACAGATTTGTGCATCTATCTGGCGGAAACAGGGGATATTGTTTGAGTAACCTGCATTTGAACACGAGGTATGTGTATTTCATTATCACTTATATAGATGTGCTATTTTCTTCCACTTAAATACCATTTCTAAAGTTTTATAAGCCAATTATACAGGCATAGACCTAGTATGAACGACATATGATACTGCATGCTAATGCTAAAACGTTTTTAGTGCTGTTCACGTTTTTTATCGGCACGCATCATGATGCTTATCCGCCATTTTTTTGGCTGTGCTTTTATGTACTTGCTATGTCGGTAACAACTACACAATCGCGTATTTATAGAAATGCAGTTGCTTTTTTAAATAATAAATGTCCTGTAGGGTTAATCTATATTTATTAAAAATATTATTAGTTATGATTCATTAGAATTATACTACGTTTATATAATTTAGTAACAAGGTAGCTCAGGAATGTGAACTAGTATGCAAGCATGCTTACTAGGTCGTTGTCATGACAGCATTAGGCCTATGTTGAATTTGCTTATGTATTGTATTATTAGATAGTTATCTAAACACATCTTTTGTAATTTACGTAGTGCTAAAAAAATAGATTAGATACACTGATGATAGTGTCAATTTTTGAACATTTTTTCAGAACCTGAACACTTAGGGACTTTCACTTTAATCCCACTTTAGAGCCTGAATCCCAATCATTGTATGAGTTACCAGTGACTCAGTTATTGGTGGATTATATTGTAGGTGATGCTTCCTTTGTGTAGTTCACAGGTCTTGTTATGTTTTTGTAGTCCAGATGTCACTTTATCTTTTTGTAGTTCGAATGTCTTGTTACCTTGTTACGTTTTTAGCTGTTTACTTATATTTAATAACTTTCATCAATGTTCCTTGGGATCAACAATTCATCACAAACATATCCATACAAGATAAGTATATTTCTTTTTATCTAGAAAAACAGTCAATTTACAATAGCACTATAAATGTAATTGTGAATATGCAACACTTGTGTAATTTAGAAAACTTTAAACATTTGTTGTTACTATTAATTAGCTCTGATTGCATGTGAAATTTACTATATTGTACTCACCAGATTCGTCTTGTCTTGCCACACGCAAAAATGTATAATTTGGTATATATTTTAGCATTAATAACTCAGATATTTAATAATTATATTTAAAATATCTTATAATTATGCAAATTAGCCAACATTTTAATTGTTAATTAGCTCTGATTGCATGTTAAATTTACCATATTGTGCTCACTAGATTCGTCTTGTCTTACGCAAAAATGTATAATTTGGTATATATTTTAGCATTAATAACTCAGATATTTAATAATTATATATAAAATATCTTATAATTATGCAAATTAGCCGCCATTTTTAATTAATAATTAGCTCTGATTGCATGAGAAAATTACCATATTGTGCTCACCAGATTCGTCTTTTCTTGCCGCACGCAAAAATGTATAATTTGGTATATATTTTATCATTAATAACTCAGATATGTCATGAATTATTGGCTCTGCTACAATTATCGGTCACAACTTTGTGCACTAATCAGCTTATATTTCCTTATATGTTCCATGTAAATAATTTTGATGCAAAATTAATTCAAAAAAATTCATAACTTTTTTCAGAATTCACGTACAGACTTGGTTGAGACATCACTGAATTGCAATTTTCAAGGGCTATCTAACTGTGGTATTTATAATGCTGTACACCCATTTTGAAAATTTTGTGCTAATGCCTACCTACTGTGATCATACTCGATTCCCATACTGCCTTGCACAGGCTAGGGAATACCCTGAAAGTAGAACGGTCACAGTGATGGGCGAAACAGTAAATCAAGATGCGCCAGAAATAAGTGCACACTGAGCTTATATACTCAAGTGGCAAGCAGGGCCCTTGTGCACCCCTATGTGCAGTGATAACTAGTTCATAATCAGGAACTGATCAAACACAATTGTTCTCGTTTCAATGCCCAGGAATTATCAGCAACAGTGAACGGCACACTTGCCGTTTCAGAAGCCACTGTGATCACATTCCTATGACTTCCACCCTGCGCAAACTTCTGCGTGAACATCGGGTCATTCCTAAACATCGAAGGTTAGGAAACACCACATAAATTAAATAGGCCAAAGCAACTACTGGCATACCCAGCTACCTAAACAGCAGATGCGCCAAATTTATTGCTGTACACTTCATTCTCACAAGTGACAAACACCTGCAGCTTAGCGAGATATGATATAGCTCAGAGAACAGAATGTATTGTCATAGTTTTACAGCTCTGCTGCGATATGAGCACCTTTCGGGCCTAACATTGTTTTTCAGTATGAGCGTGGCTTTGTCCTGGGATGCGACAGCCAACTTCATTCCATAACCTCCTTAGCAGTCGCCTCTTACATTACAACGAAAGATAAAGTGTTGCTATTCTTTGCTCACGTCTCGGGCCCCTGACTGGTCAACCGGCCAAAATAAGGGAGTAGAGGAAGAAGAGCTCGTCCGTCAAAGCAGTTTCAGATGGTCAGTTTACAATCATAAATATTACGGCATAAACAAACATCATTTGAGTTTAATTCTCTGCAAAACCTGATGGGTGTTAAAAATTAATACATAAAATAGTTCACAAATATATGTGTAATTTTACGGCACTAACAATCATTAATAAAAAGTATAGATTAAGTATATTTTATAAGATTGATCTCACATACAACTTTATCTCAACTCCTTACCTTTCACGTAGATAGAAAAAGGAAGTTGTTGCGGTTTCCGGTTTCTAACTAAACAGTGTTGCCAACCTGTTTCGTTAAAAAAGCACTAGTCTCATTTTGTGCAAATGCACTAAGAAGACCAAGAAAAACCTTAGGTAGAACTATTACGAGTACAAGAAAACGCTTCACCATCGGTATCAGAAACAATGAGGACCTAAAACAAATTGCAATAAAACGCGAGACATTGAAATTTATGACATCCGTCCTATGCGCCATCCTTGGACCTAGAGGAATAACTAACTAACAATGAAAAGCACTAACCCTGTTTCATTAAAATGTTACAAGATTTTTATATCATAATTGATTAATATACGTTAATATTATAATTAATGGTTTTTTTATATGCTCAATAAGTCTGATAATTCTCAATTTTATCGTAAGCCGGGATTTTTTCTGCAGTATTTGGGATTTATATATGTATTTTCTGCCATATTTAGTGTTGCTAATTAATGTTTTATTAAAATTGCACTAGCCTTATATCACTTAATGCACAAAATATAGATAAATAAACGACTTTAAATAGATAAAGGGGTATTCAGAATAATGTAACAAGATGTCACATTAAAATGTCCTTGTTATTATTTAATATTAAAAACAGGTTTATTCCAAATGGGCCAAATCCAAATATATGGTCAGATAAGTAGATAGTCTCCTTATGTAGAATTTTCTTGCTGTTCTTGTATGTTCAATGATGACCATGATACTGATGGTTGAAATAAACTTTCACATGTGTTATATGATCAATTTTTAGGCAGACCACATAGATATTCTAGACTTAATGTTCTTGCATGATTTACTGTCATCAAATTGTATATAGAGTTTACTTAAATGATCAGCAATGTGCAGGGAATAATGTCCAGTTATAAAAACATTATATGTCTATTTATGTTGCTTTTACGGTATTCTTGAGTGTGAAAGTCTTGCTTATATTTCTTCCCTGAATGATTGTTCAGCTTTCTAATGTGTTTTTGTTTTTAGTTTCGCATTATCTAAATAACTTTAAATCTCCCACTATTAAACATTTACAGTATGTACAATGTTATTTAGTGTCATCTATTTCTACTCATATCATCCATTTTTAAAATAAATCTCAAACCGTAGATTCATAAAGTAGCCAAAGAAAACATCAGTCTATGGTTGGATACACAGAAACTGCCAAGAGAAGGACATCCCACATATCTTAGAATCGCGCTTGATCGGCAGCTCACCCACATGAAGTATGTAGAATATGTCAAAAATAAAGCACTGAAACGGTTATAGCTACTGAAAAGACTTACTGACACATCGTGGGGATCAGATAAGGATACCAATAGAGAACTATATCTTGGTTACTAAATGTAGAATCTCTAGACATAGTGTTGAACAATGCATTACACCTTATTAGTGGAGCAATGAGATCTATACCAACGGTTATATGTGAACTACATACAAACGTAGAACCCATTGAGATACGGAGAGATATGGCTGCAATTGAAGCTTATGAAAGAAGAAAAAAATGAACAAAGACCTCCCAAATAAATAACTTGTAGAAAACTGGCAACTAAACAACAGAATAAAACAAAAGTCAGTCATCAGCCATGTAAACTAAATAGTAGACATCTATCACCTCCCAGACAAGAGACAAGAATTGCAAAGAGTAGAAACATGTTTACCAACACACACATGTTTTAAATTGCCAGATTCATCAAAGACAGATATGTTGGACCATTGGTGCAAATAAAACAGTGACACACCGCATTTCCATTCTCTGAATACATCCAGCTGGAAATCTAGTAGGATCATAGTCCTGCCACAAGAGAGATCCAGCAGGATTTGAGAATGAACGCTGAAGAAGAAATTGCCAAAAATCAAGACACAGTTACGAGATAACGCAACGAAAAGTTCGAACACAGTAAGTCTTATGAAAGCAACATAGAAAACAATAAGACACCTACTAAGAACAATGGATTCATGTCTATACTGATGGGTCTGGTTTCAAAACCACCATCAAAGCAGGTTATGGTGTCTATACAGAATATCCAGACAAAACATCTGATGAGTTGTTTGATGACTGTGGGGAAATATGTTCTAACTATAAAGCTCAAATAACAGCACTAGAATTTGCCTTGTATTACCGGAAACCATATTCGATGCCTTCCCATCAAAAGTCCACAACATTGTGATTTTTACAGACTCCTTGTCCGCTCTTCAAGCACTAGAATGTGATGGACATTGTAAACCTGAGCTAGTTGAAATATATCACTATGGCAACCAGCGGCTTACATATGAAGTCAGCATTGTTATGCAGTGGATCCCTGGCTATTCAACCACACCTGGCAATGACAAGGCAGACAGACTAGCAAACAAGGGAGCACAACAAGAACAGCGATATACACAAACGACCATGCACACAGTTAAAATGGTGTTGAAATCTGTGAACAAAGAGAATTGAATGAACAGATGGGCCATGAGAAACACTGGGAGGGAAATCTATAAATATATGTCCAGCCCAAATCCTAAAGACATCCGCATCCTGTGAACACAATATGTACAGCTTAACAATCACTTGAACAGAAAACAAATTACAACACACTCCGCGATGCCTGCTGTGCACACATCCCTATGAAACTGTAGACCACCACCTTTTTGAATGTCCAGCGCTGCACACACAGGAAAGCCATCTCCAGAGAACTTTACCTCTTACGCCGCAAGGCAAACAAGGATCACAGCTTATAGAAATATAGATAGATAGGCAGGCAGACAGACAGACAGACAAACAAACAGATAGATAGATAGATAGATAGAGCGCTGCATGACGTCAGGAAAATGCCCCCCCCCCCCAGGGCCAGATAAATGGAACACTTATATGAAACAAAATAACAGCTCACAAACACATGCATATATCACACAATGACATAGGGTCAAAGGGCATGAGCCCATAGACCATTGAATCGGCAACCAATCAACCCTTTCCATCTGCACGTAACGCTGCCCCCTAGCGCTGTTCTGCTCTCTTATTGTACTCAAAATGTTCTCTATTCGACGCTCATTACTCGCTTTGACATGTTCCTTTTTCGTGACTGTTGCATTGACCGCCTCTCCAATGCTCGAGCCGGACTGTCTTGCGTCACTTTGTGTCGACAGTGACGCTATATGTGTTGACCCAGAGGTGTCAGAGATATTGCTTGTCTTTTAGCAGTCAATTCTCATTCCGTCTTCAGCCTCCACATTCTCGGACACGATCCAAACGTACTTGCCAGAAGCAACACAAGCTGCTGTACTTCTGTTTCCAAGGTGCAACAAAAGAATGTACTTTTGACATCTTGATTATATGCTAATTTTGGGTCTGCCGAGAGCAATGCGGTACCCTTTGCACCCTCTGGCGTAGTTGTTAAGCCGCTGGCTTTGTGCTCAAATCGAAGATTCGAATTCCGTTCAAGACGTTTTGTTTACAAAATGGATTTTCAGAGAGTCATGGGGTTTACTGAAGTTACCACATGCATTGGGTGTTACTGTCGACAGATAGTGCTGCTTCGCTGAAAGGGCACCGAAGAAACAATACTGCAGTGGATCCCTGAGGCATACTTGAAAATCTTCTTCTTCTTCTGTGTTCGTTCTCAAACTCTTGCAGATTAGCAGGATGTAGTCCGGAGAACGGAATGCGTTGTATCATGGTTTACATCATTGCTGCGATATCTGCGTCTTTCAGCCTGCACATCCTACTTTAGCATGGCTTTGGGTCACTGACCCTATATGGGATGGCACAGCCAACTCCATCCCATAACCTCTTTAGTCGCCTTTTACGACATGCGTTAAAGGTAAACAGTGTTGCTATTATTTGCTCCCCCTTCGGACCCCGGCAACACACGGGCGATATTTGAAAATGAAAAAGCTGATCTCCTAGCAAGAAAGGGGGGATCACTAGAACAAATAGAATGTAACAATACGTACTATGAACGTAAGACTGATAAAACAGAATATAAGAAAAGGGGAAAGCAGATGCACCCAACTGCAGAACCAAATGACCTCTACCATCAAATTTCACGGAAGGAACAAGCCATCATCTTCAGACTACGAATTGGCCACAAAAGATTGAGAAATCATATGTTCCGAAAGCTGAAAATTGGCGAGACAGACATGTACAACTGTATTCTCAGCACAAAGACTACAAAACACATTCTTCGTGAATGTCAACTCTACCAAGAAGAGAGGGAGAAAATATGGCCTACTGAGGCGGCACTACTTCAAAAACTGAGGTGTTCCATGGATGACATGAAACAAATCACACAATTCATTGGGGTGCAAAGGGAACGCATTGCTCTAGGCGGACCCAGGGTTAGCAGATAACCAAGATCCCAAATGTACCTCCACGCGGTGCACCCTGGTAACAGAAATACAGCAGCTCGAGCTGATTCTGGCCAAATCATTTGGGGATCGTGTCCGAGAATGTGGAGGTAGCAGATGGAAAGAGATTTGCCTGCACAAGAGACAGACAATATCTCCGACACCACCAGCATCACCACATATAGCGACACTGTCGACATACAGTGAAGCTAGTCAGTCCAGTCCGAACATTGGAGGGGCGGCCAATGTAAAATGCACGTAAAGGTAGATGCATGGTGAGAGACATAGATTTCATACCGAGTACAATGAAAGGGCAGAACAGCGCTAGAGGGCAGCGCGAACTGCAAATAGAAAGTGAATAGTCCCTAGGAAAGGGGAACTACAAGCTCCGTCAGCTCGAGACGAGCTTCTAGTTACCTGTGTTCCTTACAGGCAGAGACCCAGACCCATTCATTGGCGTTTGGTAAAGCAAGAAGACCTAATCCAACTCTAATGTCGAGCCTTCCTAAACCGGAAATATGCTCGCGAAGAGAAAGGGTTCCGTACTCGATGCGCTCAGGCACAAAAGGGACAACGATTTAGCCCTGGCCCAACTCTACTGTATGGTTTTCCTACACCGGAAATACACTTGAAGAGAGAAAGGGTTCAGTACCTGATGGGCTCAGGCGCTATTGGGACAAGGACGCTCAGCTCGAGAACGCCTTGCTCTCAAACGCGTGGTGAGAGACTCGAACTTGGACAAGGGGTACACGATGTTGGTGAATGACACCTCGGCTAAGAGGGCGAAAGAGCCAGGGTCCAAATCCTCTGTTGAGTTCTTCCCCTTAAGGAACCAGGCTCACGGATGAGAAACGGTTCAGTACCCAATGGGCACAGGCACAGCACGTCCAATTACACGAGGCAAGTTCATAGACAGTGGAACACCTCGTTCGAGTCAGACGAGAGCAAAAAAATCGTCTGGGCGAAGAGTCTCCACTACGCGTGCCTGGAGACAGATATAAAGGCTGTCACAGGCTAAAGGTAGCCCACCCGAATTGTCAAGGCATGCCGAAATCGGATGTGCTGGGCCTACAAGGCGCATAATGGTGGCACAACGTAATCACGCTCCCGGCGGAAATCGCACGGATATCCGTGATGGTTACAATGGAGCGAACGAAAAACAAACAAACAAAACACAATTCATTGAGGCTATAGGCGCTGTAATCTGATATATGACTGAAGAACGACGAAGAAGAAGCTAAGAGAGCAGAGTTCAGATGTGGCAACCAGAGTACAATGAAGTAAATGTTCTACACACTTTCAACAACGTATTCTGGTCTCATGACGGCCACATGTTAGTCAGCAGTAGTATGAGAACTAACGCAGAAGAGGGACATCATGATCAAGTACAATTCTATGTTGCAACCTTTGACTTCTAATTCAGGGGCGTGCACTTTAAAAAAAAATAGACATGTCGTAGGAGGCGACTATGGAAAGTTATGGGATAGCCAACCTGTCACGTGAAAAAATCATCATTGTCACATCTTGTCTCAATTTCTTACTTTTGTTTTCTATCAAATAATTCTCATGGATAACGGTAAGGTGCAGGACAGTGGAACATTTAACTTTCACGACAGATTCCTAGGTTACAGGGAATGCTGGGTGTGCCATTACTACTGATGGGTCAACAATTCTGACAGAAGAAAGATGATATAGTTGGCCAGAAAGTTTTTGTTGTGCTCCTGAGGTGTGGGGGGGGGGGTTGTAATCCTTGGATACAGGCACGCTGGAATGCGTCCATTCGGTGACAAAACATACACCCATAAACTATATGATAACTCTTCCGTCTCCCTCCCCCACTTCCGTTACGCAGCCATGCCATTGAGACCTTGTATGATCCCCCGTGTCGCCTCAGATACACTACTGTGCTTGTGTCAGAAAGATTATATGCTGTCAGAGCTACATGCGCACAGCTAAAAGAATTATTTCTTAATCATTAAGTAAGAACGTAGCACTATCGGAGACATACGGACGTCTATTTCAGTACAACAACTCGTATATGCACTATGTCAAGATGACTGATTCATTAGTATTCGTTACGGGATGTTTTACTGCAAATTGATACATGGAAGATTATATCGGACGTCTAGTAACCCTCTACTCATTTACATTGGTGGTGACACTTTGTCAAGTACATTTTATTTATTCCATATAGGCCTATGTGAAGTCACTGCACAGCGACTATATAGACGGCCTATACATGTTCGCTGTGACGAGTACTGGGTTGATTTATTCAACCGAAACCATGCGGACAATCTCCAGAAAACAAAGAACATATTTTTAAAGAACTTCCCACTGTACGGCACCATAAAAAGTTATTAATGGTCATCCGAAATATCTTTGACGGATAAGCTCTACGGCCCTGTCTCGGGGCTGGTGACTATAGCACAGTTCATTGTTGAAATTCATATCGGCACCGGACTTCGACTGGAGAACGAGGAAGAAGAATCCAAACCATCACTATCATGAGATGGGTATTCTAATGAACCACTGGCATCACGAAAATAGATGATAAACTGAAAAGATGGAAAACAACGGTCAAGGTATTCCTTAAATAAGACATTAAGATGGCGAGCCAAGTCTGTTTCAACTTTACTGTAGAGCGTTTCCTATTCTGGAACCAGGCTCATAGACGAGAAAGGTTCAGCTGCCGACGACACAGGACAAGAGTGGTGAGATCGCTATCAAAATCATGCAGTTTAACAGGATGCCGTCCAGAAAACTGAGGTTTTCAGAAACTTGGCTGCTTTATCTCTACATTGGTGACGATTCTACACATCAGAATTCAGCAAAGCTTTGGATCACTTTGAATCTTCATGGGATAGTCAACTCGACCCCAGAAACCTTCTTAGTCACCTCTTACGACATGCACAGCCGATAACACTATCGCTAGCTATGGCGGAGTAGCATCAACCTGGAGAAGACAGTGGACTTTGCCCTGGGGGTAGGATTGACAATCATTGTTGTTGTTGTTCGTCCATCACAAGTGATGATGACCATGTATTACATCTATTTTTGAAATTCAGTTAGAGTTAGGCCTATCATTGATTATAAATTCGAAGGTTACGACTACGGGATTGGCATCTATACAATCCCGTAGTCGTAACCTTCTATAACAGTTACCATTCTGTTCCGACAGGACGACGATGTGCTTGAACTAGTTACGGGCACAGCGTGGGTGGGCGGAACAACAAAGAAACCTGTCGCAAGGGCCAGAGTTGAGCCCTGATGTTGACGTCTGTTTCGGCGGCATTGGACTCGAAACACCATCGAGTTGAATGGCTGCTGGAACAGAGGGCGGAGCACCAATGGGAATGCCCCACGTGCTGTGAACACAGTTTTCCAACCCAGAAACCTGGATTATAAAGTTCGTAGATGGTTAGGAAGCCATATTCTGGCCGTAAATGTCCGTGGACAGTTCCGGCATGGGATAACCCTGTAGATGATTTTTATTCAACCTGTGAAGATTCATCCACTCTCCGCGGTTGAGCTGCTGCATTTTTACTATTTTCACAAGATGCCGGGCCATATTTTTTTTTTACTGAAGATCGCAATGTATCTCTATCTTGTGAAAGTTCTTTCAATGTATCTTGGCATATTTCAAAGGCTATCAGTGAGGTCATTAACTAATCATGGTAGTGCTTTTTTTGGCTACACTGAGAACTGCCCTTCTGCAACTCACCATTGAGAAGAATATTTGGCAAGCAATGGTCAGGGTGACCTACCCACCCAGATCTGTCAAAGACAGTTGTATCTGGAATCTTGTAGGGATCAGTGCTCTTCCTAGATATGTATAAAATGAGTTATTGACCGACATTATTGTAATGTGAGCAGACCCATGGGTACTCAGTCTCCCTTAAAAAATGTCAAAGGGTATGCATGTCAAATGTTCCTGTAGCTCGCTGTTTGAACAAACTGTTCATTCTAACTTGTAAGCACCCAGCTATACTATTTCCATGTTAATATCAAATTCTCTGAATATCAGCCTTGCTGTCTCATTTATCCCAGTGTCCACACCATGATCAACTCCCTGTCTATTAATTCATTGGATGTAAGTCTTTCTCCTCTCTCATTACCACAAACACTTGCATGTTCCAAGCAGTAAATCCATGTGATGCCACAGAGAAAAGAAGTAGCTATCGATGCCAGCCACCCACATTGAAATCTACCATTTTGTATTTTTTAAGCATTTTTTAAGCAGTCTGACACAATAAATGAAAAAAAACCCCCCAAAAAACCCCATCAAAGTAAATGATACACATATTGACAACAATCTGAAGAACTGCAAAAAACAAAACAAAACAAAACTTTTATTGCCATATTTTAAAGCTATATAAATTAACAATATAAATAATTACATCAAAATAATTTTTACATCTGTCTTATTGTAATTACAGGTCTGCGTGGCAGAGGGATTAGTAGGATGGTCATTTAGTTCTGAATGTCTTGAAATAGGCAGGGTTTTGAAGAACAATGTTGATCCAGTTCCCAGCTGTTTCACTTAGTACATGCTGGAGGAAAACTTCAAGTGAATTGGTGAAAACTTCAAGGGGCAGTGAATTCATGGAGTTAGCCCACCTTCCTGTATAGACTTATGAGCATAGGAAACTGATCGCAGAAGAAGAATTAGTACAGGCTATTCTTTTTCTTCTGCATTCAGGATTCTTTTGGTCTTGCGAAACATCTCATTTGAGATAGATGTTGACCCAAGTCCAAATCCATGATTACTGCCTCCTCTGAGACTGCCACCCAGGGACATGTTTTGGCTTGAAAAGCACAAGGGCACAGTGGGTGATAAACAATCATGGCATAGAGTTGATACACACTTTTCTGTCTGGCGACAGATAGGAAGGCTGTCATTGACTAGGGAAGCATACTCGAATTAAAGGCTTGATGAAAATGGATGAACTGGACCTTCTGAGGTGCAAAAAATGCAGCTATGCTGTAAACTAGCAGCACAATGTAAGCCTACTTGCTCTCTGGCAGAAATCACATGAACTTTCATATTGGTTATCAGAGAGCAAACGCAGAGGAAGAAGAACACTTAGTTGCCACACAATTTTTTTTTTAAAGGTATGATGAGTTTTGCAAGAGATAATTTTAACCCTCAAACTGTTCAACAAAATTGTCTGTAGTATTAGGGTGATTTTGACTAGTTGAACTAAATTGCCAGAAACATGGTGGAAATGAATTCAGAGGATCAGTAAACTATAATTTTTCTGAAAGGGAATTGGACAAGATATTATTAAAATTTCATCAATGTTGATTATTAAAAATATGTGCTCAATGGACAATTTACAGCATGTATCATAAGAGAACTAATCAGAAACTTAATTCTAATGGTTATCTCTCATTTGTGCTTAAAAATGTGATTTCACAAAATTATGGCTGTAATCTCTTCAACATTTATGTAGAGAATATAATGAGGAATATAATAAATTACCAACATAGAAATAACCTTTACCCACTCAACATTGGAGGTCACGAGATATCAGAACTAAGATATGCTGATGATACAACATTATTGACACACAGTCGAGCAGGTCTCGAACACCTCATAAACTCCAGTAAAGAACGTAGTGAAAAATAAAACCTATTTCTAAATGGAAACAAGACCAAGATTACGACGAGCCACAAAACCTAGCAAGCTCTCAAACAGTATCAACAATAGTGAATTAGAAAGAGTCACCAGTTTTGAAGTCAGAAGGAGTTTGGCTATTGCATCAAAGAAGCTGACACAAATGAAAAACATATGACTAATAAACTGCTAAAAAACAAAACTAATACTTCTAAGAGCTTGCATATTCCCAGTGGCAACATATGGGTGTCAATCCTGGACAATCACCAACAAAGTGAAAAATAAAATAGCAGCATTTGAAACAAAATGTTACAGCAAAATCAGAAAACCATGGATCAAAAAAGATCACCAATGTAGCCATTCTGAGATAAATAAATGTAAAAGAAAACTTGCTAAATGGCAAGGTTCTTTAAAAAAAACTAAAATATTTTGGCCATATTTTCTCCATATGGAGAAGACCATAATGGAGGGGATGATGCCAGGGAGACGAACAAGATGGAAGCAAGACATCAAATACCATCTGAACATGACACAGAAGCAGGAAGACTGGCTCAAGATAACGACAGAAGTTTTGAAAGGTTGTGATGACTGCTTCATCTTGTTCAGGATATGCTACCTGATGAGTGAATTGAAGTGGCTGCAATGTTATTGAAAGAACTTTCATGCTGAAATCAGAAGCTCTAAGTAAGAATGTGTAATAATGCAGAATCTGTAAACCAGCAACACAACATACTTTATGAAACCAAACTCTTGTGCTGGTTATCAGAAAGCAAACACAGAAGGAGAAGAATGAAAGGACTTCAAAATCACTTTTAGGTCTGAACAACATTTACAAGGGTTAAAAAATCATTAAATAGCAACCAATAATACTAGGGAATTGAAACTTTCAGAAGATGTTCAAACAATAATAAGCTTTCCAAAAATCTTTCAAAACAACATTTGATACAATCTCCAAATGTTCTCACAAAAGATATTAAAATATCTCAGAGTCAACCAAATCCACATGATAGCATAGACTACACCGCAAATATCAAACCACAATATTTAGGCTCCAAACAATACATGTACAACTTAACAAACACCTACAAAGAATTATTGCTGACCATACACCATACTGCAACAGACAAGAGGAGGATACAGTAAAACACCACCTTATTGAATGCCCTGCACTACAAGATCTATGAAAACAACTGTTACCACCAAACCACTCCATCACTAACACCCTTTATACAGACACAACACAGTTGAAGAAGATATGCACCTACCACCACCTGGCACAGGGAAGAAAGAGTGAAAGCTTGCAACCCCGGGGATCGGACTGCACAATGAGTTAAACTAATAATGTTCATATATTGATACGAGATTCACCCACGTGTTGCCAGGCTGAAAGGGGAGCAAAGAACAGCAACATTGTTTATCTTCCATGCATGTCATAAGAGGCGATTAAGGAAGTTATCGGGTGGTTGGATGCCACATCCCAAATAGGGCCAAAGTGGTCAGTAGTCATACTAAAGTTGGATGTGTCTGGTCAAAAGAAAGCTGTAAATCATGAAACAAAGCATTCTGTTCTCCAGACAACATCCTGCTAATCAGGAGTCTGAGAACGAACGCACAAGATTTAAGATAGTTATTTGGGTTCTGGTGCGAATGATGGAACCCACCTTGAGACGAGAGAGGGGCACTGTCAATGTTAGATAAAATAATAAATAAATGAAAATAAAACCTCTCCGACAAAAGTTTGAGATGCTTTTATGATGCCCCAGAAGTACTTGATGTTCTTGTAAGGACATGTGCTCGTGCCATGCAAGTTAAAAAGTCCATGCAGGCACTTAACAATTATGTGTGAGTGGTCTTTGACATGCAGGAAAACGAACGGGATGACCAATTAACTAACCTCGCCACCACATCAGATGGTCAGCCTATGGACTGAGCAGACATACTCATTGCTCTTCGTGAGTCCTCACGATCTGAGGATTTTGAGATGAATTAGCATGAGTCAATATCAAGAATGTGGGAATTGGGAGTGAAGATGGGCGTAGCCCGTAGAGAACCCCAGGCAAAGAGCTCAAAATGAGCAGTGAACCGACATAGAACTGGAACCATCAGCCATTATACCCTGAGAGATTTACTGCAGCGGAGATCTGAGCACCTATGGACGTGTTTGGTGTGCGAAGAGGATAATCAACAGACCTAATACATACATGTGAGTGGTGCTCGCCGTCCAAAAAAATTGGGAACTCCCTGCCGTAGAGGGTCAAGTAACCAGAAGCCATGCTGAAGTCAGATGTGTTAGGCTGAAAGCCGAAGATATCGCAGCTAGGCTGTAAACCAAGACAGAACACATTCGGTTCTCAAGACTCAACATCACATGACATATTATTTCCAGAACATTGTCTTTGCAATTGATATTCTGAACCAAACTATATTCTATGCCAATCTGCCTTCCTCCTCCAATGATATCTTCATACAGTCTGTGATGTCATCTGTCCATCTCCATCTAGGTCTACCTCTTCTCCTACTTCCCGGAATTCTGCCCTCTAATATGCATATTTCCATGTCATTGTGTTTTTTATATATATGTCCGAAATATTTCAGTTTTTTTATGTAAAATTGTATTCACCAGCCATCCTTCCTCTATATTCAGCATACTCAAAAACTCATTATTCCTGATCTTTTCTGTCCAGAAAAGTTTTAATATGGTCCTGTAACACTTCAGTTCTCTAGATGACATCCTGTTAATCAATGGGAGTTTGAGAATGAATACATGAAGAGCATGAAAAAAAAATGTGAAACAATAAAATGTAGGTCATAAAAAACACATCACAGTAGTAGTATCATAAATAGGTTATAAAAAATTCACACAGCAATGAAGCCAGTGATTATGATTGCAAAATTTTCTGTATATTGCTTGACTGTGGCATATAAAATATTAATGTGCATCAATTGTATAAAAAAATTTGCAAAAATTAAGTGCATTATTGGGAAATCGCCTTATCTCTCCTGTTAGTCATCACATTTGTTGAGTTGTGTCCCTTGTCTATTATTTATCATGCATGATATCTTACAGAGTTGTCTCACATGTACTCTGTCAGATCTTGTTCTATATGCTCATTGGAAAATACAATTACAGCATCATCGTTTCTTTTAGAAACTTTACTTGGGATTTCTGTATCCAGTCCAAGTTTATCATCTGACAATTTTCTTTTTGATCCCAGAGTTAAATCTGAAGCATGAGAGTCCTGCACAAACTTCATGGTACCACCATGTTGCAAATTTCCATCACTTACGTCTTCATTCACTAATACTTCACATTTTGTAGTTGTGATATTGTCTGATATCAAATGTGAATAAACTGTTTCTTTATTACTAGTTTTCTGTCTGTTATTTGAATATCTCATATGCCCATCTTCATTAACACTCTGAAAATACAATTTATCGCTATTTGTTCTACAAACTCCCTCCTGAGCTAATTTATATTGCATTTTACCATCTCCTTCAACTTCTGATCCATTCAGATTTTCATTTTTGTCACCACAAATAACAGGCACTTTATTTTGTAAAATGTTCATATCAAAACTCATGCTTGATTTCACAATATTATTTGGAGGCTTCATAATTTGATTGCTTGTCAAATTTTCTACAAGTTTATTATTCGACACATCTCTCTGGTTGGAACAATCTGGAAACAACTGTTTAAAATGTGAAGGTTTTGAGGATATATTCAAATCAATATGTTCAAGATCAGCTGTAGAATTATCTGAGAGATCCCAGTTTTGTTCAGGCACAGATGTTTTGGGTATGTTTTTATACATTTTATTCAATGAAATCTCACAACTTTCAGCCATGTTTATTTTACTCGTAGAGTTATGAGAACTTTCAGCCATATTTATTTTACTGGTAGAGTTATGAGAACTGTCAGCTGTGTTTACGGATATTTTACTGGTAGAGTTATGAGAATTTTCAATTGTGTTTACGGATATTTTACTGGTAGAGTTATGAGAATTTTCAATTGTGTTTATGGGTATTTTACTGGTAGAGTTATGAGAACTTTCAGCCATGTTTATTTTACTGGTAGAGTTATGAGAACTTTCAGTTGTGTTTACAGGTATTTTACTGGTAGAGTTATGAAAACTTTCAGTTGTGTTTATGGGTATTTTACTGGTAGAGTTATGAGAACTTTCAGCCATGTTTATTTTACTGATAGAGTTATGAGAACTTTCAGTTGTGTTTACGGGTATTTTACTGGTAGAGTTATGAGAACTTTCAGCCATGTTTATTTTACTGGTAGAGTTATGAGAACTTTCAGCCATGTTTAATTTATTGGAAGAGTTATGAGAACTATCAATTGTTCTAATGACCAAGTTCTGAGAACTATTTGCTATTTCATTTGATAAATTCTGAGAAATTTCATTCATTTCTTTTGCTAAATTCAGAGATTCAGGCACTGTATTAGTTAGATCTTTGCTTTTGTGAGACATGCTTCCATGTTTAAGAGACGATGATGACTTTCCATCATTTCTATATTTCTTATGACTATCGTTTACTTTTGCTGCTGATGATACCAAGACGATCTTATGATTCTCAATTTTATCAATTTTATTAACTTTCAAAACCTTATCCACCGAGTGTAAATGTTTTTTAGTACCATGAACTTTTATAGACCCATTATCTTTAAAGTGGTCATGACCTTTGTTAGAATTCTTGTTATGACCATGACCTTTGACATTGCCACTAATAGTAGGATCATCATGCTGCTTTTGTAACTTATTTTCAATATTTTTTACATTCTCTATCTTATCATTATTTTTAGTAACTGTTTTTGTACTAGAGCTGCTTCCATTATTGCTGAGGTGAACCATTTTAATAGCTCTTTGATTATCAGACTTCAAATTCTCAGCTGATGAGGTTACGAAATCTGCGTTTCCACAATATTTATTGACCTTGATTTTCCCACTATTGCTTCCACCAGAAACTACATTGTCCATTACTTTTTCAGGGACTTGTTTATGTTTGTTACTAGATGAAGATATCGATCTTGATTTATCACCTTTACTGGACTTCTCATGCTTTGACGATGTCACAGATTTATTATTAACCGTGTCCAATTTTTTATTGTTGTCTTTCTTTTCTGTAACTTTAGCGAGATCAGCCTTCTCAACTTTTGTTTGAGAATGTATTTCCTTTGCATTACTTAAAGACAATTTCTCTACATTTTTTCTACCATTTTCATGTAGATTTTGTTCATGTGCTTTAACCGGATCAACCAATATCTTACCCTTTTTAGAAAATGCTGCATGTTTACCAGACTTCTCATTTGATGTTAGTCTCAACTCTTGTTTTACAGATGTATAGTTATCTATCATTTTTTTATTTGCACTGTGGGAAGAAGTTGAGTGTAATTCTTCCTTACACATGTTTACTGCATCTTTGGTCATTAGCTGCGATGCTTCTTTTGTATGCTTATCCACAGTCCCATTGCTTTGATTTGGAATATTTTCACACACTAATGGAGTCTCCGCCTGGAAAAGATGTTTGTAGTATCGCTTCAGTCTGTTGATTGAGATAACAACATAAACATGTTATTGATATATATATATATACACACACCAATTAAGTTAATGAAAATATATTCTTCTTCTTCCGTGCTTGTTTCTCAAACTCCTGCAAATTAACAAGATGTAGTCTGGTGAATGGAATACATTGTGTCATGATTTACAGCTTTTCTGTGATGTCTGCGCTTTTGGCCTGATACATGTGACTGCAGTAAGGCTTCTGTGGACCCTATATGAGATGAGACAGCCAATTTCACCCCATAACCTCCTTAGTCACTTCTAATGACATAAATGGAAGGTAGACAGTTGCTGTTATTCTTTGCTCCTATTTCAGGTCTTGACAACACACGGGCAGACCATGATATATTTTCTGGCTGCTAACCTTATCTTTTCCAAACAATCTTCTCAAATATCTCCATGTTTGGAACTTGTCTTTTAGAGATGTTGTCTTTATTTATTATTTTGTATGTGTGTGTGTAATAATCTCTCATTGAATCTCTCTGGACAGTAGGACAATAGTTCTACTAGATTTCCAATAGATGTGGTCCAGAGAATGGAAATACATTGTGTCACAGTTGTATTTGTGTCACTGGTTTGACACATCCGACTTCAATGGAGGTAACTATTGTAATCAGTGTTTTTAACCACCTACAATGCACATTTTACATATGTTCAATCTATATTGCTCGTATGCCAGCTATACGATAAAACTGGTTTCCATAAAACTGGTCACCAAACTCAAAGCTAAGCCTATCACACTTGTTTGACCTATAAGTCACTGTTGTCTGCATCACAATTGACATAGCCACAGATGGCCATGTCCTTACTTATGACTAACATTCATGTCAAGACCATTCCTAAATTGGGTTAGTATGCAGCCATGTTAGATTACATATTCGCCCGTGTCTGCCAGGGCCCGAAAGGGGAGCAAAGAATAACAACATTGTTTACCTTCCATGCATGTCGTAAAAGGTGACTAAGGAGGTTATGGGATGGAGTTGGCTGTCCCATCCCATATAGGGTCAGTGACCCAAAACCTTTCTGAAGTCGGATGTGTCAGGCCAAAGGTGCAGATATCGCAGCAATGCTGTAAACCATGACACAACGCATTCTCCGGACTACATCCTGCTAATCTGCAGGTGAGAACGAACTCAGAAGAAGAAGATTACATATTTAAATATTAATTTGGCTGTTTTGAAGACATGCTTTAATGGGATGTGTGATCAGATTTTATACTACCAAATTATTGCAGGAACTAATGTGCTTGGATGTCTCCATAATAATAATAATAAAATCCATAACCAGTCACGGTCATAGGGGTGTCACATTGAGATATTTGGTGTAGAAAGATCTCCACCCATCTCTATCCTCTACTATCATGAGTTTGGAAACTTCACACCCCATCCAGTCCTTGATATTATCAAGCCATGTCTTCTTCTGGCCACCTTGTCTTCTTCCACTATACTTCAGAGAATTATCTTTTGTCACTAAGGAATGTCTCATCATGTGGCTATTCTAAATGAGTTTACGAAATTTAAAGTTAACAGTGGTTCTTGTTGACCAGCTAATACATTAATTATATCATGCACAAACACATTGGTCTTTTGTTCTTGGCAACAGATACCCAACCATGTCTATATTATTTGTTTTCTTCTTCTTCATCATTCATTCTCAAACTCCCACTGGATCTCTCTTGTAGCAGCACAATGGTGCTACTAGATTTCCAGCAGGATGTAGTCAAGAGAATGGAAATGCGTTATGTCCCCGTTCTATTTGCACCAATGACCCGACACATCCATAGTCAGCATGATATGTTTTTAAATGCCTAGATTCTTCTCTCTAACTCTGCAGTTAGAGTCCATATCTCATGGCCATATAGAAATATTGACAGAACCAAAGTTTTAGTTTAGTTTATCCGATCCCTGGGGTTGTGAGCTTTCACTATTTCTTCCCTGTGCCTGGTGGTGGTATGTGTATTCTTCAGCCATGTTTGTGTCTGTATAAAGGGTGCTGGTGATAGAGAAGTTTAGTGGTAACAGTATAGAACCAAAGATGGTGGAACCAAAGCATACAAAATGGTGAACTATATTTTCTACATACACACACAGATAACCCCACGAGTAGGAGGTTTCACAGCTGAGAATGACTGATTTCTTGGCAAAAAAGAAAGCTATGGAGAAATGTCTAAAAAACCCACCAAAATTGTACATAAGAAACAAGAGCTCCAATGCTAATAATTACAGATTATTCAACTTAACTTCATTCTCAAACTTTTGTTGACTAGCAGGATGTAGTCCAGTGAACGAAATGGTATCATGATTCACAGCTTGGATACGATATCTGTGCATCTTGGCCTGGTACATCTGACTTCTGAATTGGTTTGTGATCTCTTTAACTTTCTATGGGATATTATTCTTCTTCTTCAGCGTTAATTCTCAAACTCCCGCTGGATCTCCCTTGTAGCAGGACCATGGTCCTACTAGATTTCCAGCAGGATGTAGTCCTGAGAATGGAAATGCGCTGTGTCACCGTTTAATTTGTGCCAATGGCCCGACACATCCGTCTTCGGGCTATGGAATATGATAACCAATACCATACCCAATTTGCTTTAGTAGAATCTTATGACATACATGGTATGCCATAGTGTTGCTATTCTCTTCTGTCCTTTCAAGCTGTGGCAAAACATGAATGAGCTGAACGAGAAGGTAGCTCTTAACAAACCACAGTCTTTCTGAGAAAAGCATGGGGTCCTTCTCAGTTGAGTAACAAATGTGAGACCCGAACTCACATTATGTTTGTTGTCTAAAATGCATAATTGTGTTAGGGGATGGAGGGTGTTTATGGCCGCATATTTAGTCCCTAAAGTGGACTAACCAGTGTGACAATATCCTAGGATTATAGCATATACTTCATGAACACCTAGTTTATCAGTCTTTCATCATATTTATTGTAGGGTTTCAATAATCTATCATTCCTCTTCAACTATGAGTCTGCCACAGAAGTATAAAGGTGTAATGTCCTCTTCAACTATGAGTCTGCCACAGAAGTATAAAGGTGTAATGTCCTCTTCAACTATGAGTCTGCCACAGAAGTATAAAGGTGTAATGTCCTCTTCAACTATGAGTCTGCCACAGAAGTATAAAGGTGTAATGTCCTCTTCAACTATGAGTCTGCCACAGAAGTATAAAGGTGTAATGTCCTCTTCAACTATGAGTCTGCCACAGAAGTATAAAGGTGTAATGTCCTCTTCAACTATGAGTCTGCCACAGAAGTATAAAGGTGTAATGTCCTCTTCAACTATGAGTCTGCCACAGAAGTATAAAGGTGTAATGTCCTCTTCAACTATGAGTCTGCCACAGAAGTATAAAGGTGTAATGTCCTCTTCAACTATGAGTCTGCCACAGAAGTATAAAGGTGTAATGTCCTCTTCAACTATGAGTCTGCCACAGAAGTATAAAGGTGTAATGTCCTCTTCAACTATGAGTCTGCCACAGAAGTATAAAGGTGTAATGTCCTCTTCAACTATGAGTCTGCCACAGAAGTATAAAGGTGTAATGTCCTCTTCAACTATGAGTCTGCCACAGAAGTATAAAGGTGTAATGTCCTCTTCAACTATGAGTCTGCCACAGAAGTATAAAGGTGTAATGTCCGCTGACCTGCACCTCTTCATCATCCAAGAGGATTAAATGATAGAAGACAAGTGTGGGGGGACAACAGAACTTGTATTGAACTTGTGTGTGTGTGGGGGGACAACAGAACTTGTATTGAACTTGTGTGTGTGGGGGGACAACAGAACTTGTATTGAACTTGTGTGTGTGGGGGGACAACAGAACTTGTATTGAACTTGTGTGTGTGGGGGGACAACAGAACTTGTATTGAACTTGTGTGTGTGGGGGGACAACAGAACTTGTATTGAACTTGTGTGTGTGTGGGGGGACAACAGAACTTGTATTGAACTTGTGTGTGTGGGGGGACAACAGAACTTGTATTGAACTTGTGTGTGTGGGGGGACAACAGAACTTGTATTGAACTTGTGTGTGTGGGGGGGGAACAACAGAACTTGTATTGAACTTGTGTGTGTGTGGGGGGGGGGACAACAGAACTTGTATTGAACTTGTGTGTGTGGGGGGGACAACAGAACTTGTATTGAACTTGTGTGTGTGGGGGGGACAACAGAACTTGTATTGAACTTGTGTGTGTGGGGGGACAACAGAACTTGTATTGAACTTGTGTGTGTGGGGGGACAACAGAACTTGTATTGAACTTGTGTGTGTGTGGGGACAACAGAACTTGTATTGAACTTGTGTGTGTGGGGGGACAACAGAACTTGTATTGAACTTGTGTGTGTGGGGGGACAACAGAACTTGTATTGAACTTGTGTGTGTGGGGGGGGACAACAGAACTTGTATTGAACTTGTGTGTGTGTGGGGGGGGACAACAGAACTTGTATTGAACTTGTGTGTGTGGGGGGGACAACAGAACTTGTATTGAACTTGTGTGTGTGGGGGGGACAACAGAACTTGTATTGAACGTGTGTGTGTGGGGGGACAACAGAACTTGTATTGAACTTGTGTGTGTGGGGGGACAACAGAACTTGTATTGAACTTGTGTGTGTGGGGGGACAACAGAACTTGTATTGAACTTGTGTGTGTGGGGGGACAACAGAACTTGTATTGAACTTGTGTGTGTGGGGGGGACAACAGAACTTGTATTGAACTTGTGTGTGTGGGGGGACAACAGAACTTGTATTGAACTTGTGTGTGTGTGGGGGACAACAGAACTTGTATTGAACTTGTGTGTGTGTGGGGGGGGGACAACAGAACTTGTATAAAACTTGTGTGTGTGTGGGGGGACAACAGAACTTGTATTGAACTTGTGTGTGTGTGGGGGGACAACAGAACTTGTATTGAACTTGTGTGTGTGGGGGGGGACAACAGAACTTGTATTGAACTTGTGTGTGGGGGGACAACAGAACTTGTATTGAACTTGTGTGTGTGGGGGGACAACAGAACTTGTATTGAACTTGTGTGTGTGTGGGGGGACAACAGAACCTAAAACATACAACATGTAAATGTAAAGATGAATGTTGGAGGGATTTTCATTGAATTAAAACCCTTGCTATATTGTCATCTTTTTCTCATCTACATTTGTTCTCAAATCCCTGCATATTAGCAGGATGTTGTCAGGAGAACAGAATACTTTGTGTGATGGTTTAGTTTGATTGTGATATATGTGCCTTTCAGCTTGACCATCCGACTTTATTAAGGCTTTTCTGTCACTTGGATGTAATACGGAATGAGACAGCCAACTTCACTGTATAACCTCCTTAGATCATAACTTATACATGCATGCAAGGTATACAGTGTTACTATTTTTTACTTTCCTTCTGGGCCCTAGCAAATAGACAAACAATAATATGTAGGCCTACTCACTGTAGTAAAACTGAAATCCAGCAGGCAAAACTTGGAAACAGGGTTATGAAATTTTGCTTATCACTGGAAACAGACATAACACACACAAATTGATGTTTTGACCAACAGGCCTTTATCAAGAACATTCACAACAACAAAAAAATGAGTAAGACTGCACTATTACACTTATACCTGACATGCCAAGCAATGCTGGTGACAGCAGAAACTGATTTAAACTGATGGATAACATTCCGAGGGATGAAGTAGATGTCATTATCTCTCAAAGTGATGCGAGCATAACGTATTCCTTCACGTCGGAGTTGGTTCAACTTTGCATCCTCTATCCATGTTACACACTGAAGGTGGTTCAGAGAAATTGAATTTTTAAAATAAATTTATAAAAAACTAAATGATGTGTTAAGATGAAAACGAGAAAAATATTGGCATTTAAACAAATCACAAACAAACTAAAAATGAGAATTATAAAATGCTACATATATTCTATATTGATGTATGGCTTTAAAACATGGATAATGAATAAACAACTAGGAGACAGAATTGAAGCCTTTGAAATGTGAATATACATTAGAAATCCGATTATCTGAATCCCAATTGAATTTGGGTGAAACAATTTTAGAGCGAGAGTGTTAGCGGACACAGTAGAGAGTTTCCGGGGCAGTGTGCAGGTGCTGCTACTATGGTAAGTAACTGGATTGTATGGTATGCATTACTTATTGTTATTATTATTATGGTTGAGTTTTTGGTCATCGTCGATTACGACAGATGAACATCATCATGAAAGTGGAGTTATTAATAGCAGCGAAGCAATGAGTCATTGCCCTCTTCTACTGTGCAGGTCGCCATTTTTTTGTCAGTTTGATTTGGGCTCTATTCAGTTTGTACTGTGTTTACTATTGCATAGTTGCAAAATACATAGTTGCTTACATATTACTGTACTTTTATCAATAAAATTCCACTTATTTCAATGTATGGACACTGTTTTGATTCATTCCTGAGCTATATCCTTCTTCTTCTTCAGCGTTCATTCTCAATCTCCCGCTGGATATCTCTTGTAACAGGACAATGGTCCTACTATATTTCCAGCAGGATGTAGTCCAGAGAATGGAAATGCGTTGTGTCACCGTTTTAATTGCGCCAATGGCCCGACACATCCGTCTTTGGCGGGTAGCTATATCCAATTATCCACATTTTTGATTATCCAAATCGGCCCGATCCCCAATCAATTGATTGGTTGTATGGACTACTAGGGAAAGAGAAGAAAACAAACAAAGAGGTTCTAATAACACTTCTTATGAGAAAAGAACTATTAAAGGAAATAAAGATCAAACAAATAAAGTATTGTGGACAAATTAAAAGACATGACACCTTATTGAAAACTTTACTTTAGGGTAAAGATAGTTTTATTTTTCATGAGGGGAGGGAAACAGGAGGTAGGAAGAGATACAAGACAAGTGGGAGAGAAACACCACTAGATGGACAGGTTACAGTCTAGCATAGTGCACCAACAAAGCAAGAGACATTGGAGGTCCGTTGTAGCCAACCATTGTTGCAGAGACGGCACTTAATGATGATGTTAGGATGAAAAATAAAAACATAGCAGTAAAACGAACGCATGTTCAAATGGTATGTTTCGATCCTCAGAAATTATGACCAACAGAGCTCCTGTATCCATCTGTAAAATGGGAAGACTTCTTCAGCACTTTATTTCATATCCAGAAGGCTCTAACTCTCAACAGTGTTCAATACTTCTAGAAGAGAAAAAGCCTCCTACTCAGAAAGATGAAATTCAAATTGTATAAATAATAGTTGTGAGGCCTCCGCATGAGGAAAGCATGTCATCTACTAGGAGCTTACTGCTGCATAGTGGTTGGTCTGATGGCAGCACTGGTAAAACCCTCTGCGTGTGGAATTCTATTGGTATAATATGCAAATAAAAATAACAGTAGGCATATTTGTCCCTTTCTTCTTCTGTGTTCACTCTCTGATAACCAACATGAAAATGTGTGTGATTTCTACTTGGGGAGCGTGAAGTACGTTGTGCTGCTGGTTCCACAGCAAAGCTGCATTATTTTGCACCACCCAGCCCAGTAAATCCATTTTTGGCATGAGTATAGTAGTGTTTCGACTAAAACACTTTGTGCTGGCAGTGGTAATGATGTTAGATCCCTGAATGAATTTGACTTTGTCACTTGTGTTTCCTGTGCCACGCAGTGGAGTTTTAAGATTGGGCTCAAGCTTACTTTTAGATGGTGAAGTCACATATGTCTTGCCAAGCCTGAAAGGGGAGCAAATAATATCAACACTGTTTACCCTCAATACATATTATTAGAGGCAAATAAGGAGGTTAACAGGTAGAATTGGCTGTTTCATCCCATATACGGTCATAATTTATAAATTACATAAATAATTTGTTCAGTCTGGACCAAGTTGTTACAATGGTATTTGACTATATTTATACATTCACTCATGGATATCTGTTGCTGTGACGATAGATGCAAGACAGCGACAAAAGGTCAAGCATCCATGGCTAGCTTTAACATTTACTGACCAACATTCCAGAATGTACTCCCATCACCTTTATTGTGTGTTTTTTGGGTGCAAACACATTTTTTATACATTGACATCTTTAAAAATCCGTTTAAAACTGATCTCAAGCGAAAGGCATTGAGACTTTGTGTCATAATAGTCCATATAAAATCGAACTAGCGTGAAAGAGCCTTGAAACTTTCTATGTGACATAATGAATGTTTGCACTTTTGGTTACTGACAGCTGGGTGACCATTAACAGTATTTTTTATTGCAGACAGTCATGACTGGGGATCCCCACTGAGAATGTTCTGTTCTATGTTTGATGTTTTGTTCCCAGCTATTCTTTTCATTCAGTGACTGTGAATGCGCCAATGAAAGAAATTACAGTGCATCTTACAGTTGGTAGTAGAGTTTGTGTTAATTTCCATTTAGCATGATTTTGCTTGTCTCTTCATTCTTAAAATAATGAGATTCCACAGTATTATTATGTTTTTTTGTACCTCAATCTATAATTGGATATAAGACTTTGGACACTTTCCAGATGGTAAAATCATCTCCTTTGCTTATTAACAAATCGGTTTATATTCAGAAATATATGGTGATATTGTGACGTTTCAGAACATTGGTAACTCATTCAATTCACCTTCTTCTTGGTCTTCCGCTGCATTTTGCTGTTTCCATTTTCATGTTGTATGCTTGTGCCATTGTAAGTCAATAAAGGTTCATTCTCATTAAGTGGTAGAACTATTTCAGTCTCTGTTTTTCAATATGTTTGATCATAGATGCTGTTCCAACAGTTCTTGTAATCTCTTCACTCCTCTATGATCTCGTCTTGTTCTGTTTGCTGCTTTTCTTAGACATCTCATTTCACACTTAGTAAGATTTGTATCTTCTCATTTCTAAATGAAATGCACAAAAATAACAGACAGATGAAACAAGACATCAAACAGTTTTATGAAAGCATATACCTGTGAGACAGGAGGTTCATGGAGATCCAGCTGCAGCATATCTGTGAGCACATGAAAATCTCCGGGATGAAAACATATGACATCCTTCACTATCCTGTTGTCATGACAACCTGACTCATCACTGAAATAAAACAACAGTAAATTAAGACTGTGAATAGAGGCACAACAGTTATATAATATGAAGACATATATATGCCCATTTGTTGTGGAGGCCAGAGAGGGCAGCGAATAATAGTAACACTGTTTACCTACCATGCAATGGCTCTTTGTTATCCACGTGATCATGTCGTAAGGGGCGACTTACAGAGGTTATGGTGTGGAGTTCACTGTCTGATTCCATTTTGGGTCAAAGGGACCCAGAAATCATGCTGAAGTCAGATGTGTCAACCTGAAAGGTGCAGATATCGCAGCAAAGGTGTAAAACATGACACAACTAACCGCATTTCATTCTCCAGACTACATTCTGCTGATCTGCAGGAGTTTGACAAGCAAATGGACAACAGTTTCGTAATTATGAGTCACTGATCCCTGCATAGGATATGTCACACACTTTTTTAAAAAGAACTCTTTATACACATTTCACAATCAAAATATATAATTTTTAAGGGTATTATTTTGGGTTGAAATGTAAAATGATCCAAATGCAAGTTGAGTTTTTGACTAATTATTTTTGCTAGAATAAAAGATTATAAGAATTTCTATTACAAAGATGTTACACTTCGCATGATACACGCAGGGATAGTATATCTAGAATTAAATAAAGATATACTTACTTGTGAGAGTTTCTCTTATGAACAGCCTTGAGCATTCCAACAGCTGCAGTAGTCATCCTCTCTGGTCCATGGTCAACATGATCAGCATGGCATCGAGTGCGGTCTTCAAACAGAAACTCTCTTGGCTCTGAAGACCGTGGCAAGTAATGTAGGTTCTTTAGTTCATTAGTTCCCCTGATGGTTTTATTTATGAGAGGAAATAAAAAAAATTAAGATGGCTACTATGTATTGATGTATCCAATGTATTATATACTAAATAAACCTAGGAAAAAAAAAGGTGATGAAGTTTTGCTAATCACTGAAAACACACATAATAACACACGCAAATCAATGTTTCAACTAAAAGGCCTTTATCAAGAACATAATCACAATATAATAAGACCAGTAATAACAGTACTGTTCATATTGACAGGACAGAGCTAAATATAATTAATTATCATTATAAGCTTATTTACCCCTCAGCAAACTGAAAGTATCCCATAGATCTACTGTCAAGGTCTTGTGGGAGTCAGAGACAATAAACCCCTATATTTTGGATACATTGGCAGGTAATGCTATAGTAAATAGCAGATAAGAAGAGACAATGTTTTGGTAGCATATCCTATTCAGGACATAGCCATCAACCCAGCATTTCTGACTGTAGTGACTTTCTAAGCAGTATAAATAGTTCAGTACTTTGCAATTGCTTTCTGAACGGTCTGGACTCACAATTGCATGTGGCGGGGATCGAACTTGGTACCTTGGCTGTCACACACGCTCTGTAATACTCTGCCACAGAGCCGAACTAAGAAGAGACATATCTGAGTTAATTAGAGCAGTTATTGATGCACCACAAAGTGATTAAAGGGAAGCTGAGAGAGACAATGTTCATGTTCGGAGAATAATAGAAAAAGGGTGACCAATGGAGAGTGAATGAAAGTGTTCTTTCTGGACACATCAAAAGGATACACAACTGATTTAAACACTGAACATATAGAGAGATCGCTGATTAGCTGGCATTATAAAGTCTAATAGGAATATCTACTGCTGTGACGCTGGCTTCGATTCTTCTTCTTCAGCGTTCATTCTCAAACTTCCATTGGATCTCTCTTGCAGTAGGACAATGGCTCTACTAGATTTCCAGCAGGATATAGTTCAGAGAATGGAATTGCGTTGTGTCACCGTTTAATTTGTGCCACTGACGCGACACATCCATCTTTGGTGGGTATTTCTATTGAAGAATAAAAATTTTTTTCCTTTACCTTTTTCTTTTGGTTGGTGACTTAGGCATCTCAGCTGGCGGTATCATCTGTTCACCAGGTCTAACCCACAATATTGGGCCATCATCACTCTCCTTTCGAGACTGCATTTTCTCCTTTGACATACGTCCCCATGGTGTTACTGCACGAATAAAGGGGTTAGACTCAAGTTTGTCTAGTAGATCGGGAAAATAGTCTCCCACCTCCTCATTGACTGTCCCAACAAGACTGATTTGATCAAGACCACCTCCACGATAAACACCACCTTTAAAAGTTTGATCCACCTGTTGAAAAAATAGAGAAGGTAGTTAAAGCTGAACTACCACCATCATCAGGAGAGTTATCTACAGAGGATAGCCTTCTACAGACATTATAATAAATTCATCTACAGATCATAGTCTTTTACAGACATTATAATAAATATATCTACAGATCATAGCCTTCTACAGACATTATAATAAATATATCTACAGATCATAGTCTTTTACAGACATTATAATAAATTCATCTACAGATCATAGTCTTTTACAGACATTATAATAAATTCATCTACAGATCATAGTCTTTTACAGACATTATAATAAATATATCTACAGATCATAGTCTTTTACAGACATTATAATAAATATATCTACAGATCATAGTCTTTTACAGACATTATAATAAATATATCTACAGATCATAGTCTTTTACAGACATTATAATAAATATATCTACAGATGATAGCCTTCTACAGACATTATAATAAATATATCTACAGATCATAGTCTTTTACAGATATTATAATAAAGCTATCTTCTTCTTCGTTCTTCAGTCAGTTTTCAGCGCCAATAGCTTCAGTGAACTGTGTAATTCACTTTAGGTCATTCAAAGAACCCCTCAGGTTTGGAAGTAGAACCATCTCAGTAGGCCATATTTTCTCCCTCTTTTCTTAAGAGAGTTGATATGTATGAACAATGTGTTCTGCTGTCTTTGAACTGAGTCCACAGTTGCACAGGACTGTCTTGCCAATCTTCAGCATTCTAACATGTAACTTCTCAGTCTGTTGTGGCCAGTTCGTAGTCTGAAGATAATGGTTTGTTTCTTGCGTGACATTTGTTGGTAAGGATAATTTTATTCTGCAATTAGGTACATCTGCTTCCACTTTTTCTTATATTCTGCTTTTATCATAGTCTTACATTCACAATGTGTAATATCACATTCAAAATGTATAACATCACTTTCTATTTGTTTTAGTGATCCATTTCCTTGCCAGGAGATCAGTCATTCCATTTCCAAGTATGCCACAGTGATCAGGGATACACTGCAATATTGTTTCTTTCGCTGTACTTTTGAGGTGTAGTAAGCAGGCCACGAGTTAATTCATGCTTGTGTTTTTTGCATCAGTTAGAAAGATTACATGTCTATTATGGCTTGGCAAGTAGCTTAAGAGCATTTTGCCTGCCTCCGTTATGGCTTCCATGTCTGCTTTGAAATTTGTGGAATGTTTACCTGTGGGTAGGATTCTTTTCCATCTGGTGTTACTATATATATTTTAAATATCTAGGCAGCATTTTTTTTAAATGGAAGACTAGACAGAAATAGAAACAAGGCGCCAGAAAGCAAATACAATGACTTACCAACTTTCACAATTACTTCTTCACCCAAAGATAAAGATGGAAATCAAAAGACAGATAATATCTACAATTTTTATACCACCACTCTGCTACCACTGTCAAACTTGGTCTTTAACAGCCTCTCAGCAAAGGAAAATAATTATATGTGAATTTAAATGTCTGAGTAAAGCTGCAATGGTCACTAAACTACCATAGATAAAATAAGAAATGAAGAAATTAGGGAAAAGAATAGGTATAATATCACATATTGAACATATCGAAAGACAGCAAGCAAAATGGTTCGGTCACCTTATGAAAATGTACTCCAACCAAATATTAATAAGAGCATATAACAAAAGAATATTCGAACATAAAACCAAAGGCAGACCAAGAAATTGGTGGATAGAAAACATCAAGATAATCTTGAACAAACATGGACTCATCACAAACAAGGCGACACATCTGGCCTTGGAAGGACAACTGAGGCTCCTGCCCCTATGCTTAATGGCAAGTGTGGATACTATCTTGCCTATTTTATTGCAAGATACTATTTTATTGCAAGATACTATTTATTGTAAGATACTATTTTATTGCAAGATACTATTTTATTGCAAGATACTATTTTTGAAGTAATGCATAAAGTTATCTAAAGATGATAGTCTACAGAAATTATAAATTAAAAATTCTTTCAGCTTCTTAAGAAGTACATGATTTTAATTAACTCTTAAAATACTAGGAGACACTAAAAGTGACTTTCAGTCATCCACATTTTTACCAAACACCACATGAAATTTCTTGTCATTGTAGTATCTCTCAAAATCAGTGCAAAAATGTGGTTTTAGCTTGTGTATGCTATACGTTTAAGATTTAGAATAAGGTAGGCAAAGTAGCATTCCTAAAAATTATATATACTGTGTAATGTTTCTGCCATTAGAGGTAAGAAAGAGAGTTCTTCACTGTTACATAACACTGAGTTGTGGAGATTCATGATCGCCTTTGCCAGTCGGCACAGTACTCGATCATAGGCATATATGGTACAACTTAAAAGCATAACACAACATATGTCCTGCTCCCTGGCGGAAATTCATGCTGGTTATTTGAGAGAGAATGCAAATAATAAAATGCTGAAGTTTGGCAAGCTAGGTTGTTAGAACAAATTAATGGTAAAGTAGCTGTTTCAATGGGTTGATCGATCTGTGTGGCAACCCTGATCTGAACTTCTAGTTCAGGGTGCAAAAATAGGGCCAGTCTTCTTTTCAAGCATGTCTTAGGTGGCAACTAAGGAAAGTTGAAGGACAGGCTGACAACCCATCACCTGTGAAAAATTCATTGTCACATCTTGTCTCAATTTCTTATTTTTGTCTGATATCAAATAATCTGTAAATAATTCTGTAATTTATAATAGTTATGTTTGTTACACACATGTGTGTTCCCAGTGGTAACCTACAGCTGCAAAACATGGACAATAAATAAAACTACAGCCAAGAGAATAGAGGCTTTCAAAATGAAGTGCTATAGAAGAGTCTTGAAAATACCATGGACAGAAAGAAGACCAACCAAGACGTGCTAAGAAAAATCAATGTCCAAGAAAGCTGGCTTTTATACACCATATTCACGCATGTGGTTGCATCTGTGGGTCTCACCAATGGCCCACTAGACATACCATTCATGCAACAGAAAACCTTAGTGGATGACATGACGTTATATTGAGGTATTCCTCTTATAGAAGCTTCATGGCATGTCATCTATACAGTTATGATTTTGTTTTGTTGTTGAAATGTTTTTCATGTTTGAATATATATGTATGCACCTTCTGTGGTTGGGAAGAGCCAGAGATGTACTGTGCAGCACTGAGGAGGAGGAAACTGACATCACTGTTTTTCCTATGGCTAAGGCCCATCATAGAGGCACAGTGACTCGACGTGACAATCCTTTTGACTTGAACACTTGGTTGCATGCCTGGAGCAATAGAGAAGTTCGGCATAACCAATAGTCAATTGGTGGCGGGGAATGAGCACAGTGAACCCTATCTTGGCTACAGTGGCTAGGAGCAGTGCATAGGTTGAAACCTACCTTCCTGGAGGTGCGATAGTTATTCTCTGACTCTGTCCCGGGGTGGGCTGAAAATCCACAGACTTCCCAGCAATATAATGCCATCTAATGGCATTAGGTCAAAGGGCACGAGCCCAAGGATCACTGGATCAGCAACCAACCAAACACCATATTAAGAAAGAAGTTGGATTTTTTTCGGTCATGTGAAGAGACACAATGGCATGGAAAGATTATTGTTGGAAGTGGTAATAGAAGGAAAAGGTTGACCAAGATGTCGCTGGACAAGAAATATTCAGGAATGCATGCACATATTGCTAGAGGAGGTGTGCACATATTGCTAGAGGAGGTGTGCACATATTGCTAGAGGAGGTGTGCACATATTGCTAGAGGAGGTGTGCACATATTGCTAGAGGAGGTGTGCACATATTACTAGAGGAGGTGTGCACATATTGCTAGAGGAGGTGTGCACATATTGCTAGAGGAGGTGTGCACATATTACTAGAGGAGGTGTGCACATATTGCTAGAGGAGGTGTGCACATATTGCTAGAGGATAACTTGCAGGAGACAGCGCAGATTTCAGGAGATCTATAAGGAAGACTACGTTTTGGAAAGAATACGTCACATGACAACATCAAATAATCCCCATGGACAACGAAGAGATACATGCCAGCTGACTGGTCTTTTGTGGCAGACTCTTTTGTGTTTTGGAATGACAGATGTTCCATCACTGCGGGTTGGTTAACAAATATGACAGAAGAATAATGAGATACTTGACCTAGTAGTGTGTGCTGTGCTTCTGGCAGGATCTGATACACTGGAATGTCTCTCTTTGTGGACTAAACACACATCCATAAAACCCCCTTAAAAAACTATACCTTTAAAACAACCATATAAGTACCTGTACTTTTATCAGAAAGACTATGAGCTGTCAAAAGTTACCTGCTCATAGCTAAAGGGATTATTTCATCATCAATGGATTACTAGAATACACTGAAACAGCTACATTTCTTCTTCTGCGTTCATTCTCAAACTCCCTCTGGTTCTCTCTTGTAGCAGCACAGTAGTCCTACTAGAATTTCAGCAGGATATAGTCCAGAGAATAGAAATGTGTTGTGTTGTTGTTTTATTTGTGCAGTGGCCTAACATATCCATCTTCAGCAGTAACAGCTACACTGATGAATTAGATTTCATAAGTACTCAGAAAGCAAACAACGACAAAAATAGAAAGATGAAATATTTTTCCCACCTGTTCTCTAAATTTCTTTATAGTGGTTGTCTCTATGTCCGACTTTCCTTTGCTGCCTGTTTTCACTGAAAGGTTTGGGTAATTCTCAACCAAGTAATCAAGAAAGTCTGGCATTGGCTGTGCTGCACCATGAACTATACCCATAACACAATAACTCTCTCCCTCCGTAACTTCCCCATAGACTAAATCAAAGAAATGATCAACCAACTTATCCACTGTTTCACAATCTAATCCAGTTAACTCCTCATGGAAAACATGTATAACTATGGCTCCTCCATTTGTATATTTTTCCACGTGAATGAATCTGCGAAACTGTGGTTGTATTACATCTTGAATTAAAGTATTGTCCACATATGAAAGAAGTATTGATTCAGCAAACAGAAGTTTATATTCTGCTCCTGAATTGGCAGATTTTATTGAAGTATTAAAGAGTCTTGACTCATTTAATAGGTTTACTTGTGTGCCACGATTTATTCGGAATTTTGAAAATCTTGAACTGGATGATGAGGTCTTGTGATCTCCGTGTGTTCTGCTTGAATGGTGACTGTGTGATTTTGACGATATAGATTTTGTTGAGTTAGAATTGCTACTTTTGGATGACTTTGAGTTACCTTTATCTTTGTGGTGGTAGCTGTTATTTTTTAACGACTCAGAGGAACTGTGCTTTTCTTTGTGATTATAGCTGGAGGAATGGTTATGGTGCTTTAGAGTTATATTGTTTGTTGATGAAGTTATAGGTGAAAGTTTTTCCTGGGTACAACCAACAGAATGATGAAAAGTGCTAGTGGATGTTGAGTTGTGTTTACCTTTTGATGATGATAAGGAATGTTTTGATGAATTATCTTTTGATGGTGAGGAAATTATCAAATTAGACAAATTTATCAGTTTCTGGCCATCATGTTTCTTTATTTTTTCAGAACTTTTTACAGATGAAGTACTGCATCTTTCTGGCTTGTTTTTGACATCACTAGTTCCTTCCTTGAACTCTAATTGAGCTTTATTATCTGTAAAACTGCTAACAATGCTTGAGGAAGGCACTGATACATCAGATCTTATAACTGCATGACATTCTTTATCAATGTTCTTTTCATGACCTGGCGTCATTTCAGCATTCCCAGTTACTGTACAGACTTCCATGTCACATTGATCAGCCTCAAAAATAGCATTATCATGTTCTGCTTGACTATTTTGTAATTGGTTTTCCTCAAGTCTTAACTTGATCTCAACTTCATGGATGTGACTACTTTCATGTAAAATATTATTTGTTAAAGTCAAGTCATTTTGCTGTCTTAATAGTTCTGTTGTCAAGCAATTCCATGACAGACCTAGCTGTCCACTTACAGCATCAGATGCAGACAGTTTAGATACAAGTATCCCATCATCGTGTGCACTGCTATTTTCTTCTTCTTTTGTTCGTTCGCAGCCATGTTCAATAATGTCACTTGTTATATTATGTTCAGAAGATTTATTTTGACAATTGTTTGATGAATGATTATTTGTTCCATTTATAGCAGTGATCATTTGAAGGCTACTACTTAGTTTTTCATCTTGACAATGTGTTAATAGATGTTGAACATTACTGAGACATTTATTTCCTGTAAAAGATGTCCTCTCATTATGATCACTATTTGTTGAAATACTATCTTGTAATGAATCACGAGTTACAATTTTTAATGGCGATATCTGAAACAACTCCCTTTCTCCATTCATCTTTTCAGGAATGTATTGATACTTATTACTCAAGCTTTTCTTATGTTGAGTACTATTGTAACTCTGGTGGTGCTTGTGGATGATGCTTGAAATAATGTCAGATGAAGGGAGGTCATTTATTGAATAATTGTTACTAGTAGACATATGTTTTTTGTCAGAGTGATTGTTCCTGGAATCATTAGAAACTTGTGAAAGATCACCAAAAGTGGTACTGGTATCTACAAAAATATGATTGTCATGATGAGGAAAGTGATGGTCATGATCCTTACTTTTATCAGAATTAAAGAAAACTGAAATGAAATTTAAAAAATAATATTAATGAAACATGTCTATGAATATTAATCATCAATCAAATTAATGGAAGAATAGTAAAAACAATATTCTGTTCTTTATTGAATATCTTTGGAAGATAATAATTGATATACATTGTTGCTCATGTGTTATTGGGTCCAAAAGAGAAGCAAAGAATAGCAACACAGTGACCTGTCATGTATGTAATAAGAGGTGAAAAATTATGATCGAGGGTGGAGTTGGCCGACTCATCTCATAGGTCAAAGTGATCCAAAAGCCATGCCAAGTCAGATTTTCTCATTCTTTTCATTTTACTCTTTGTTCTGCTCTTGTTGTACTAGTCTTCCAGCTTATATTTCTTTATCTTCTCTCCTTTATTATCTGCTTTTGCTCCTCTGATTCTGTTTTTGTAATATTAATTTTTTGGGGTTATTTTTGTCCTGATGACGCCTTGAAGTTGAAACATCATCTATATTTGGTGATGTTGTTAGTGTGTTATGTACACTGTTGCAACATTCTTTACTTATTTCTGTTTTTTTTTAAAGTCAGATGTGTAAGGCACAGATATCACAGCGCCAGTGTATGGCCGGGGCCTGAAAGGGGAGCAAAGAATAGCAACACTGTTTACCTTCCACGCATGTCGTAAAAGGCGACTAAGGAGGTTATGGGATGGAGTTGGCTGTCCCATCCCATATAGGGTCAGTGATCCAAAGCCATGCTGAAGTCAGATGTGTCAGGCCGAAAGGCGCAGATATTGCAGAAATGCTGTAAACAAGGCATGTCAAACGTGCAGCCCTTTGCAAGCACGTGTGCGGCCCACACTAAGAATACTGCAATTGTCTCATTTAATGGCGAAAATTGCAGTTTTAATACTTTAAACTGGGTGTATAAAACAGAAATCTGGCATAGTGCCACGTATAAGAAAACAATACGGCTGTTTCAAGCTAGTAAGGGTTTTCTATCTATGACAATTGGCAACATTGACCGGAAGTAGCAAACAGATTGTTATTGCCATGTTAAAATTTTAAAACAATAATAAATTGCATCTTGTGGAATCGTGCCGGTAATTATATTATTTGTTTTAATGAAGTACTGCATAAACTGACTCCGTTTAAAATGGCTACAGCACTTTCAGCTAAGAAGAAAAGGACACTTGATGAAGAAAGGCGAGTATTTCAAGAAAAATGGGAACTACAGTATTTTTGTGCAATGATAAATGGAATGATACATTGTTTAGTATGCAATAACAGCATTGCCACACCAAAAGAGTACAACTTAAAAAGACATTATAAAACCAATCATTGATCCTACGATAAATATGTGTCAACATTTTTCTATTGCTATTGATGAGACCGTTGACATCTCTGGAATAGCACAGCTTGCAGTTTTTATTAGGGCCTGTGACAGTAAATTTAATATTTATGAAGAACTAATTGAACTAATTCCAATGCATGAGACTACAGCGAGCGAAGACATCTTTGAAAAAGTCGAGCTGATTCTGCATGACTATGATTTTGATTTGAGTAAACTTGTATGTTTATCTACTGACGGTGCTGCGAATATGGTTGGCAGACATAAAGATGTTGCTGCCAAGTTGCGAACAAAAATTGAGAACTCGTATCCAGATTCACCATTTGCATATTTTTATTGCATTATTCATCAACAAAATTTGTGTTCAAAGACTTTAAAATGAATCACGTGCTTAGTGTGGTCACAAAAACAGTGAACTTTATCAAATGCAATGCTCTCAACCATCGTCAATTCAGTCAGCTATTAGAAGACATGGATAGTCAGTTCACCGATGTTCCATTTTACACAGCAGTCCGTTGGTTGTCGTGTCACAAAGTGCTGAAAAGATTTTATTTGCTGAGACCAGAAATTACTTTATTTTTGGAGATGAAAGGTAAAAACACTGATGAAATAAAAGATGAAAGTTGGGTCCAGGATCTAGCATTTGCTGTGGACATTACTGCACATTTAAGTGATCTTAATTTGAAATGACAAGGCAAAAACTAACTCATCACTCAGTTGTACGACGATATCAAATGTTTCATTACAAAAATAAGCTTATGGAAGACACAGTTGTCACGTGAAAAATTGATTCATTTTCCTAACTGCAAAGAACTCAAAAACCAGGCCAATGCTGAATCTGTACTTACCTTTGCTAAATATGAGAGTCACCTAGATTTATTGTCAAAAGAGTACCAGGAAAGATTTAGTGATTTCTCATCTTTTGAATACCATTTTGCATTATTCTCGGCACCATTCAACTTTGATGTTGTTAGAGCAGAGGACAACTTGCAGATGGAGCTATTAGAAATGCAGTCTGATTCTACACTCAAAGCAAAGTATCTAGAAGTCAGTGGCTTCTATTCATACCTAACTGAAAAGTTTACAAACTTAAGAAAGTTTTCAACTAGGATTATGGCAATGTTCGGTTCCACCTATGTGTGTGAACAGTTATTTTCCTTCATGAAATTAACAAAAACTTCTCACTCAGAGAACAAGGCTGACCGATGAACACTTGTCATCCCTGATGAAGGTCGGAACTGCAAATACATTTCAGCCAGATATACGAAAAATTGTTATGAAAAAGAGGCATCAAACCTCAGGAGAAAACACTGATTAAACAGTACAAATAATTGAATGTTCTTAAATAAATGTTGTATTTCACACCTCAGGACAAAACACTGATTAAACAGTAAAAATGATTGAATATTCTTAAATAAATGTTGCATTACAATTGTTATATTTGGCGTTGTGGGGCGTTAGCTTAATAAAACCGTTGTAGTATGCGTGAAAACTAATTAAATATAACTCAATAATATTACAGTGTTTCTCAGATTTGTTAGTGTGGCCCGCCAATATACTCAAAGTATCTTATGTGGCCCATGGTGCTTTTTTTAGTTTGACACGCCTGCTGTAAACCATGACACAACGCATTCCGTTCTCCGGACTACATCCTGCTAATCTGCAGGAGTTTAAGAATGAACACAGAAGAAGAAGATATCACAGGCTAACTGTAAAATATGACACAGCATGTTCTGTTCTCATGACTGCATCATGCTAACCAGCAAGGAACTTGAGAATGAGGTGGAATGAGCAGAGGAATAAGGTGGGTGATGAGACATGGGTAGCTTTTGTGTAAACTATAACACATATCAAATCACCAGGTACAGACAGCAGAACATAGATAGATAGATAGTTGTTGTTGTCACCAACAAAGATAGCAGACGAAAATGTCTAATGATCTATCAGATCATCAATCAACTATTACTAGTTAGAAAGATTTGATGTGACCAAACAACAAGGAATTATACATCGCATTCATTGACCAAGAAAAGACCTTTGACAGAATAGACATAGACAGACAACAACTTTGGAAAACCCTATCAATATACGGAGCACCAGAACATTTACTCAATATAAGCAAGAGCATATATACTAATAGTCAATGTAGGGGTGCAAAGGGAACGCAATGCTCTAGGCAGACCCAGGGTTAGCAGATAACCAAGATCCCAAATGTACCTCCTTGCGGTGCACCCTGGTAGCAGAAAACAGCAGCTCGAGCTGATTCTGGCCAAATCATTTGGGGATCGTGTCCGAGAATGTGGAGGAAGCAATTGGAAATAGATTTGACTGCAAAAGACAGACAATATCTCAGACACCATCTGCATCACCACATACAGCGACACTGTCGACATACAGTGACGCCCATAATCCAGTCAGAACATTGGAGGGGCGGCCAATGTAAAAGGCACGTAAAGGTGGTTGCATGGAGAGAAACAAATATATGTCATAATGAGTACAATGACACAATGAAAGGGTAGAACAGAGCCAGAGGGCAGCGCGAACTGCAAATGAAAAGTGAAAAGTTCCTAGGAAAGGGGAACTATAAAGCTCTGTTAGCTCGAGACGAGCTTCTAGTTACCTGTGATCCTTATAAGCAGAGACCCAGACCCAATTGTGGGCGCTCGGAAAAGCAAGTAGACCTAAACCAACTCAAATGTCAAGCCTTCCTATACCGGAAATATGCTTGCGAAGAGAAAGAATTCAGAACCCGATTGTCTTAGGCAAGAAGGGGACAACGATGGCAGTCATAGCCCAACTCTATTGTCAAGATTTCCTATACCGGAAATACACTTGCAGAGAGAAAGGGTTCAGTACCTGATGGGCTTGGACACAAAAGGGACAACGATTTAGCCCTGGCCCAACTCTATTGTCAAGCTTTCCTACACCGGAAATAAACTTGCAGAGAGAAAGGGTTCAGTACCTGATGGGCTCAGGCGCTATTGGGACACGGTCGCTCAGCTCGAGAATGCCTTGCTCTCAAATGCGTGGTGTGAGACTCAAACTTGTGCGAGGGTTCATCATGTCTGTGAACGACGCCTCGGGTAGGAGATCGAATGAGCCAGGGTCCAACTCTTCTGGCGAGTTCTTCCTCATACGGAACCAGGCTCGCGGATGAGAAAAGGTTCAGTACCCGATGGACACAGGCAGAGTTTGTCCAATTGCACAAGATGGGTTTATAGACGGTGGAGCACCTCGTGCCAGATAGACGCGCTCAACAAGCGTCTTGGAGAAAAGGCACTACACACCAGCGTGCCCGGCGACAGATACTCAGGCTGTCATGGACTAGGGACCAAACCCGAAGAAAAGGAATGATGAAAACGGATGTGCTGGATCTCGGACTTCCTGACCACAAGTGGCCAACCAGGGTGCAAATAATCACAGTTTTACTGTGGAACTTGCAGCACAACGTACCTCACGCTCCCTGGCGGAAATCACATGAAATATTCGTTGTGGTTATTTGAGAGCGAACGCTGAAGAAGAAGAAGTCAATGTAAAGTAAGAACAAATGCAGGAGTGTCAATAAGTTCCATATCCAATCAGGAGTTCGCCAGAGGTGTGTCCTATCCCCTCTACTTTTTATAAAATGTCGACCACATCTGTAAACTAACAAATACTAACAAAAAAGATAACACGAATGACAAATTGAACGAACTACTCTTTGCAGACGACCAAGTACTAATAGCAACATCAGAAGACAAATTGCAAGAACATATGAACAGACTTCACACATGTAAAAAATTCAACATGAAGATTAATATTGAAAAGACAGAAGAAAGAAAGAAATATCACTATCTCCATCGATAATAAACATTGTAAACAGGTAAAGGAGTTCACTTACTTAGGAAACATTATATCTAGTGAAGGGAAAAACTGTAAAGTGATACAAAATAGATGCAACAAAATATACCATATTCTAGGACAGATGACACAAATGTTTAAGAAAACAAATATAAACATAGACCTAAAGTTGCATTATTTACTAATACTATTATCATCACAGTGCCAAACCTGGACAATGCTAGCACAAGACAAAATAAAAATAGTAACAGCAGAAATGACGTGTCTACGAAGAATACTTGGAGTTTTATTTATTAAGAGATAGAATTAGAAACATGATATGACAGATTACCCAAACCAATACCAGTATTGCGAAGTATTGGAACACATCAAAAGACCACAGATCAAGTGGTTTTCACACACTTCCAGACTACCAACAGACAGCATGCCACATAGGCATGGAGAGGAGATAGGCACCACTAGCTAAACCTTTTGCCCACTGAAATACTACAATGGATAATCACAACAAAAAATAAGGTTGGAGATGGCTTTAGCCTCCTTGTCAAGGCGAACTGTGATTTGGAAAAGCAACATCAGTGTTGGAGTGAAAATCAAACTGTATAAGTCGCTGGTGCTTTCTGTTATGTTGTATGGTTGTGAGAGTTGGACACTCACTGCGGACATGGAGAAAAGATTACAGGCTTTCAAGTACAAATGCTACAGAAGAATTATACAAATTTCCTATAGGAAACATAAGACCAATGTGTACGTAAGAAATAAAGTAGAGATGTGTGCAGGTGTTCAGGAGCCATTGCTTTCAATAGTGAAACGACGAAATCTATCATGGTTCGGACATGTATGCAGGCATGATTCCTTGTCAAAAAAATACTGCAGGGAACTGTCGAGGGTGGAAGAAGCAGAGAAGGACAAATAAAGACATGGACAGACAATATCAAGGAATGGACAGGGAAAGATATTTCCACACTCATCCGCATCGCTGAGGATAGAATTCGCTGGAGGACTCTGTGTGCTGAAGCATCCAATGTGGTACCCCTACAACCCTGAAGGGTTATGGGTTTATTCATTCATGCGGTGAAAGTAAAGAATAGTTCTCTGCTGTGCTATAAATAGCATGCTGTTTACATTTTTAACTAGCTGACGTTATAGATCTCCCTAACACAGGCGTGGGCAAACTACGGCCCGCGGGTCGCATGCGGCCCGCCATTTGATATTATGCAGCCCTCAAACACATTTTAAAATAACGAACGATCGTCACAAATGATTTTTCCCCCATTAATATTACGCAGAAATCCATTGGAAATTTAATTCTACTTTTTTATATATTAAATATACAATATTTTTTCCCCAATTTAACATCATTTAAATAGTAATATTGATAGAATTGTAACCGAGAATTGTAAACAAAAATATACATAATATTATATGCAGCCCTCCAATAGCTTTACAATTTTCAATGTGGCCCTCTGGACAAAAAGTTTGCCCACCCCTGCCCTAACACATCAATTATCCGGAGGGTTGAGAAACTGTAACTATGTGAATAAAACCAGACACTTACCTTAGTCAGCATTCTCTGCGGGATACACTTTTTAAATTACAGAAATGAACTCCATGAATATTCCTGCTATTCTATATAATAATAATCTACCCTAATTCTAAATACTGAACACTTATTCTACTCTTTAACACTAACTCTAATGCAAGCGTTTTCAATTAATAATATATCATTCTGCTTCACACGCTTTCTTCTCCATATATGAATTTATAACGAAAGTAAGATCACGTCATAAACAGGGATGCCATAATTGTTCGATTCCATCAGCTAATGTATACCACTGCGCATGTCCCTTAAATTATATCTTCCCGCTATTGTACATAATAATAATTTACTTTAATTCTACAAAGAGGTTGGAATTAACACTAGAAACTGATCCTAATCCTTAACCCCTAACCCCAGGCTGAATACTAAAACTCTAATGTAATTGTTTTAAATAAATATTAATTTTAAATACTACTTATATTCGAAACTAAGTCATACAACAATACTAGAACTCTGCAAGGCAATCACAACACAAAGGTTAGCAAACACCTCGAAGCTAGAGCAAAGGTCACAGCGGAGAACTGTAGTGTACTTTTGACTTCAGCCCATTCATGCCACATAGACATAAAGCATGAGGCAGGCCATGTAAATTGTAAAAGATGGACTACAGAAATCAAAGAATAAGCTTACAAACACAGCACACATGAAGGCCATCTCCAAAGAACTCCACTCTACCCCTTACGTCGCAAGCCGCAAGGCAAACAAGCTTTCATTCAAGCCTTCAAGGGCCACCACACTGTGTATAGAAAGATTATAGATATATTAAGATCATAGATAGCTTATTCAGAAATTATATATTTTTGTACAAAACCATTACCGTCATCAGGTGTATCCTTGGGCGCCTATTCTTGTTGGTCAATTTATTTTAATAACACAATTCAATTTGGATAAATTTGAACAATCTGTGTTGCTTTCGTCATTTTGTAAACAAACATCTTCGTAAGCGGCCATTGGGATGTATATTTTTGTGAGGAATCCCCAGTAATCAACCAATGAGCTTCGAGGGCACGCTGAGGGCGCGGAAAAATCTGATAATGCGCATGCGCAAGACCTATCTCCTTGTCGATCTGGAGTTTTGTTTTCCGGGTTTAGCTCAGGGTTGCCATTTCAATCAACATCACAATATGCCGTCTCCGCAACGAAGGTTGGCTGCAACAGACCTTCAACACCCACTGTCTCTTGTTTTGGTGGTGCACTCCACTAGACGTAACCTGTCCATATTTTGATGTTACTCTTGCTTTTGCTCGCTTCCCTTTGACTTTACCCTCAAGTAAGGTCTTCAATAAGGTGTCATGTCTTTTAATGTGTCTTAGATATTTTATTTGCCTGATCTTTATTTCTCTTAGTAACTCTTTCTTCTTCTTCTTCTTCTTTCGTTCACTTGAAACATGTCCATATCTGTAATTCTGTCTCCTTAATAAAACTCACTGTCTTTTGTAGTTCATACAGTGTCCCATAGAGTTTTGATTCCAGTGTTGTTTCTTCTGGCCAATATGTCTGTCTCAGCGTTTCATGCTCAGAACACTCTTGAAGTATATGTTTGGCACTCTGTGCTGCCTGTCCACATGTACACATGGCCGTGTTGCCAAACTTGAACTTTGTATACATGTGACTGCGGAGTCGGTTGTGTCCTGTTCTGAGACGTAGAATTATAACTTGTTCTGGTCTGTTCATAATATGATAGTCATCTTGTGTTGGTGTTTGTGGCTTTCTTATTGACTTGATCATCTGTTTTTTCTGATGGTAGGTGATTGGTATATCTGGTTGGTCTTCGGCAGCACCTTCCTTAGCCAGTTGGTCTGCAGTAACTCTTTCTTCATATTAAGTGTTTTTAGAACCTCTGTGTTTGTTTTCTTCTCTTTCTATGCCCTCATTTGTCCTCCTCTGCTTCTTTCCCCTCGACAGTTCCCTGCAGTATTGTTTTTGACAATGAGTCAAATCTGCATACACGTCCAAATCATGCTAGTTTTTAACGTTGCCATAACGGTTTTGTAAGTTAATGTTTGGCCATAATTTTCAATATATTTGTGCCTTTCACCAGCAATAATAATGCAATTGCGTTTATTGTGCAATATTCAATGAACCACCCACTTGCGGAACCCTTTATCAGACAGAGATGAGGATGGTCATTCTAATTTTTATAATAGTACTTACGCAGAGCACAGGTATTTGAAAGTTTCACTTGAACATGACGGATTTGGCCTATCGCTAATCTTGGAATGTATTAAAGAGACAACAGATTAAATTGTTTGCAAATATTAGCAGACTAATATCAGACATCATACCGCAGTAAGCTATGCTACACAGATACAGTGAAGGCAGACCTCGAGGTCGACCATGAAAATGATGTCCACCGAAATAAAAGAGGCGGCAAAGTCAACAATATACTCAGCACACACGAGGGCTATCTCCAGAAAACTCTTCTACCCCTGACGCTGAAAGGCAACAAAGGGTTTAGCGAATAGATATGTATATTTATAGATTTTCCTCCCAGTGTTTCCCATGGCCCATCTGTTTATCGAATTCTATTTGTTCACAGATTTCAACATCATTTTAACTGTGTGCATGATCATTTGTGTACACGACTGTTCTTTTTGTGCTATATTCTTTACCAATCTGTCTGCCTATCATTGCCAAGTGTGTTACGTGACCAGGAATTCACTGCATAACAATGCTGACTTCATAAGATGTATGCAGCTGGTTGGCAATGTGATATATTTCAACAAGCTCAGGTTTACAATGTCCATTACAATCTAGTGTTTGAAGAGCGGACATAAGAGTCTGTAAAATCACAATGTTTTGGACTTTTGATGGAAATTCGTAAAATATGGTCTTCAGGTGTAGTTGTTTGTTGAGTTTTACATTTGTTTTTCACGGCCTAAATACTGTTGCATGATATTTACAGTGTAGCCCATTTATGCTGTTGTGTGAATTTGTTGGAACATGTCTGCATATAGCATTCTTCCTTTTGAACCAGTGGTACATCCATTGTTGTTTACAGTTGTTTCAGATAATGTGTTTAGCTATTCTATAGTTAGTGTCAATTCCGTGTTTGGACATAGTTGCTCCAATATTCGTCATTTTATCAACACTTTAATTCCCCCTAATACTTATGTGATCTGATATTAATGTGAAAAGAAATTAAGTAAATGAGCTGATCAACTCAACTTCCAAGTGACACTCATGGCAACAGGAAGCTTTACTCTGGGTAAGTTAGAGATTTTCATCTTCTTCTGTGTTCGTTCTCAAACTCCTGCAGATTAGCAGTATGTAGTTAGGAATGGTTTGCATAATTCCTGCGATATTTTCACCTTATGACCCGATACATCCGACTTCAGATTACTATGGGTCACTTTGACTATATATGATGGGACAGCCAAATCCACTCCACAACCTTCTTAGTTGCATCTTACGACATGCATGAAGGTAAATAGTGTTGATATTATTTGCTCCCCTCTCGGAGCTTCAAAAATAAACTAAGGATATGTGATTTAAAAATAAAAGTGTATTAACTAGTGATTTTTTAAGAAAATCGTGTTGGCAATGTTTGCCTAAATACAACATGTATTAAAATACGGCTATTGTGTGCATCAACCATTCCTGTGAAAACAATGTTAATTTTCGTAGACAGCTTGCATATCATATACTATTATACGGAAAATGGATAAAACTATGGTTTAAGTCTTCACTGTGATATATAAATAGCACACAATGTTTACATTTTTAACTAGCTGACGTCACGGATTTCCGTGTAACACCAATTAAATTGATGCCGCGACGTCACATCTCCCGACACAAACATTAACCAGATTATAAATTATTACTTTTATAACTAATTTATTTTTTAATTTATAACTGATCCTAACCCTTACTCCCAATCCTAATCTAAATGCTAATTCCAAATTAATATACCTTTTCAATTAATACACCTTAGTTTTAAATACAAATTCCACCAATCACGCTGCAAAAGTTGGATAATACTTCGAAACTAGAACAAAGGTCATAGTGAAGACTTAAACCGGAGTTGCGCCTGAAAATGTAAAAACCAGAATATTGGTTTAATTAATTATTATGATGATGATGTTCGTCCGTCGTGATCGACGATGACCAAAAACTCAACCATAATAATAATAACAATAAATAATAAAATAATGAAGTTAATAGTGCGTTTTTAAATGACTAGCAAGTCCAATGCGCGCACAAAATGTTCTTTTACAGAATTGACAACAATAGAAGGTATCTGTGTGAGGTTGAGATGCTTTTTCTTTTCTACGTGTCCGCTTCTGTCTTGCAGTTTCTTGTCTGAATTCTTCTGCCGCTAGTGCTCCCGTTCTAATGCTGTAACGCCATGCTGTTCTATCCTGAGCGAGGCTCTCCCAAGCGCCTACGTCAATGTTAAGATGTTTCAAGGATGACTTGAGCGTGTCTTTGAAACGCTTTTTCTGTCCACCAGCTTTTCGAAATCCTGCCTTGAGTTCTCCATAATATATTTGTTTTGGCAAACGAGAGTTCTCCATACGCACAAGATGGCCTGCCCAGCGTGCCTGCGCCTTCATAAGTATTGTGTGGATGCTTATTGATGTTGATTTTTCCAACACCTCGTAGTCTGGTACTTTGTCCCACCAATGGATGTTTAGTAATTTACGTAGGCAGGTAAGATGGAAATGATTTAACTTTCTTGCATGTCTAGCATACACTGTCCACGTTTCGCAGACGTATAGTAAGGTTGGTATAACAGCAGCATGATATACTTGTAGTTTGGTGGTTGTTCTTATACCTCTTCTGTCCCATACATTTTTGCGTAATCTGCCAAATACAGCACTAGCTTTTGCCAGTCTATTGCTAATTTCCACATCAATGTTGACATCTCGAGAGAGAGTGCTCCCAAGGTAAGTAAAATTGTCGACTACCTGCAGTTTTTCCTGATTGACGATGATGGAAGTAGCAGTATGTTGGCTATTTGATGTTGCTTGGTGCATGACTTCTGTTTTTTTGGTGTTAATAGTGAGACCAAAGTTGTTGCAGGCCTTATAACGATAAAGAATCCACACACATCGTCTGTAACCTCCGTCTGAAAGACACAATTTCAATGGAAATGACCGGAATAAACCAGTGTGGTATCAAAATATTCCCCTTACACAGTGTTTACCCCGCCGAAGACGGATGTGTCGGGCCATTGGCGCAAATAAAACGGTGACACAACGCATTTCCATTCTCTGGACTACATTCTGCTAGAAATCTAGTAGGACAATGGTCTTGCTACAAGGGAGATCAAACGCGAGTTTGAGAATGAACGACGTAGAAGAAGAAGAAACACATTGTTTACTACACCCTATTTACTACATTCTATGAAGATCTAGAAAGTGCAATGAAACAGTGTAAAAATCAGGAAGTAACTATAGTAATGGGGGACTTTAACGCAAAAGTAGGTGAAACAGAAATAAAAGATGTGACAGGAAGACTTGGTTTAGGAACTAAGAACGAAAGATGTAATTTATTGATAGAGTGGGCACAGGCACATAACTTAATAATAGGGAATACATGGTTCAAGCAACATCCAAGAAGGCTGTGTACATGGATTAGCCCAGGCGATAATACTCGGAACCAAATTGATTGCATTTTAGTCTCTAAAAGACATAGAAACAACATTAGATCTATGAAAACAAGGCCAGGTGCTGACTGCAACAGTGATCATATACTACTGGTGGCGAAATTGTGTATACGATTAAAGAAGATCAAGAGAGCACCAAGGATTATGAAATTAGATTTAGCTTTATTGAAATCAGATGCTGACATTAAAGAAAGATACAACATAATTGTACAAAATGCAATACTGATTTTGCATCCGTTAGAAATACTACATGTCTGTTGTGACTCGGCAAGCAATTCATGAGCATTTTGGCTGCCTCTATTATGGTTTCCATTTCTGCATTGAAATTTGTGGAGTGTTTGCCTGTGGGTATGGATTTCTCTATTTCTTTTCCATCTGGTGTTACTATATATATTCCTGATCCTCCATCTAATACTGCCTCTTTCGCTGATCCATCTGTATATACATGTGTCCATATATCCTTTGTGTATGCTTTCTGTATGTGAGTCTTAGTTGTCTCCTTTAGTACTTGTATAGCAGTTTCTGTTTTCGAAATAATGCTTGGTATATTGTCCATAATGCGTGGGAAGTTTTTCCTGTCCCATGTTGGGTATGTGTTAAAGGTGTTTAGTGGTTTTAGGTTTTGTAGGTCTGTATCTGTGAGTGATTTCTGGAGCTGTTTAGCGGAGTGTAGAAAGCTACCTCTTTTGAGTCGCTCTTTTGTAGGTCTGCTTAGTCTTTGGTTCATTTGATGACTCTCCAAACATTTGAACTTTGCATACTGTGAGAGGATTTTTTCATTTCTTCTTTCTTCCATTGATGGCAAACCTGTGCATGTTTCCATTTCTGTGATTGGGGTAGTATTCATAACTCCTGTTATAATTCTGAGACTTCGGTTTTGTATCTTTGAGATCTTATGAGTGTTACTCTTGGCTGCAGTCCCCCATGCTGACATTCCATATTCCAAAGCTGGTCTTACATAACCTGTATATGCTCTACTTAGAATTTTTCCATTTGCACCCCAATCTGTTCCAGCCAATTTTTTAAGGAGTGCTGTCCTCATTGTACCTTTTGTTTGGCACTTGTCTATGTGCTGTTTCCATGTAAGTCTTGGATCAAAAGTGACTCCAAGGTATGTAGGTGTCTCATCTTTTGGTAATGTTTGACCATTTATGGTTAGTAGGATTTTCTGTGGTTTGGTAGACATGCTGATGGTATAGGTAGTTTTTTGGGCATTGATGGACATGGCCCATTGGTCTGTCCACTTGGCCAAATTGTCCATAGTTTCTTGCAACCTTATTTTTGTTGTGCCTACGCTCTCTTCACTGCACCATATCGCCAGATCGTCTGCATACATTGCATCATTTACTTTACGCGAGAGAATTTGGTCAATGTCATTCATGAATATAAGGAATAGAGTGGGGGATAGAACACCTCCCTGTGGTACTCCATGCTTAAAGAGTTTCTTTCTGCTATGATTCATTTCAAGCTTCACTGCTGCTTTTCGGTTGTGCAGGTAGTGTTTTATCCAGTAATACATGCGCCCTGTCACTTTGTTTTGTTGTAGTTTAAGGAGGAGTCCATCTTTCCATACACAATCAAAGGCTTTTTCCATATCTACCCACACCACTGATGTCTGATTTTTTCCTGGAAACCATCCTCTACTTCCTGGGCAATTAGTGTAATCTGGTCTTCAGTTGATCTACACTTTCTGAAGCCAGCTTGCTGATTTAGCAGGATTTTATTTTTTTCTAGGAACCACATCATTCTTGTGTTCACCAGGTGCTCCATTAATTTGCAAACACAGCTGGTCAGACTTATTGGGCGATAGCTGTCCACCTTATTTTTTGGCTTGCCTTTCTTGTGGATGGGTATCATTATGGCGGTTTTCCACACCTGTGGCACTAGACCTCTATCCCAACAGTTGTTAAACATTTTTATTAATTTCTTCTTTTGCTGATGGTCCGATGTGAATTAGCAGTTCATTTGGTATATCATCGGGGCCAGGTGATTTCCTAAGTTTTAATACTGCTAGTTCTTCATTTAGTTCATTGATCGTGAATGGAATATTCATGACATCTTGTTTATCTTTGCTGATCTCTTTTTCGATATTCCGTAGTTCTTTTCTTACTTCTCTTCTCCCATTTTCATCGACTTTGTGGCAGGCAGTACTTTGGTAATGCTGTATAAAGTGATTTGCAGCCTTCTTTCCCGTGAGTACATCTCCACCATTCTCTATTGCTACTGGTTCTGTTTTGTTATCTTCGATGTTGAGCATTTTTGTTATTTTCCATAGCTTTCTTCCCTCTTTGTCGAAGTTTAAATTTTCTGTTTTTTCATGCCAGCTTTTCCTTGTGTTTGTAATTGTCGTTTTTCTTAGTTTGGCTACAGCAGCTTTTAGTGATATGTTGTATTCTGTGGATGGGCTTTTTTCTGCTGTGTCTCTGGCCTTTGACACTTCTTTCTCCAACTCATCGAGTTCGTCAGACCAGTACGGTATGTAATTTTTCCTAGCACCTCTTGGTATGGTTTGCTTGGCTGCTTGAAGAAGTGCAGAAGCCAGGAGTTGTGCAGTTTTGTTCACGTTTTTAATCCTTGAATTTGAGGTTTTTGTGAATTTGTCTGTCAGGTCAGCAAACTTACTCCAGTTTGCTTTCTTGAAGTTCCATCTGGGTATGGTTGTAGGGCCAGCAGGGGTATGGTTAATGTCAATGGTGAGTTTGATGGGGCGATGGTCACTTCCACCAAGCTGCTCCAGCACTTCCCTGTATGTTATTTTCGCTAAGGCGTCTGTTGCAAAGGCTAGGTCAGGGGTTGAGGTGGTGTGCCATCTTCTAGAGTAGAAAGTTGGGTGGTCTTCAGGTTCATTAAGCAGTTGAAGTTTCACCTCACACTGCCAGTCTTCCACTTCTTCTCCTCTAGTATCTTGTTCTGTATATCCCCAACTCTGTGAGTGGCTATTGAAGTCACCAATTACAAGACATTTATCTTTTTCTGTGTTAATTGTGTGTAGAGATAGGCTCTTGTCTTGTGGACAGTAATAGTTATACACTGTGACCTCTTTAATTGGAAGGGTTAGACAGGTTCCAATGATTTCAGCCTGTTCTTCTGTGTCTACTCAAATTTCAGAGGCAACGATAATGTTTTCACAAGTATAAGAACTCCTCCTTTATGTCTTTTTTCTCTATCGTTCCGAAATGTTTGGTATCCTCGGATGTTGAATATATTGTTGTTTGTGAGGTGTGTTTCCTGTATGCATGCTATGTCGATTTCCTCTGTGTGTAATCGGTTTGCAAGTGCAGTCTTTTTATTGTACACACCCTCTGCATTCCACTGCAATATTTTAAGTGCTTATTTTTGTCTTTGTCTGCATCATGATCAATATGTGAGTTTTTTGAACCAGTAGTTTTTTTCCTCTGATCTCTTTTCCTGGCTCCACAAATTGAGACAGAGGTACCACCAGACGCTGAGGGTGGGCTCCTTCGAGGCTTAGAGCCCGGCACTTCATCCGCCTGACGGGATTCCACAGATGAAGCACCAAAACGAATCATCTTCTTCTTCTTCTTCAGCGTACATTCTCAAACTCCAGCTGAATTCTCTTGTAGCAGGACAAGTCCTACTAGATTTCCAGCAGAATATAGTCCAGAGAATGGAAATGCGTTGTGTTGCCGTTTTATTTGCGCCAATGGCCCAACACACCCGTCTTCGGCGGGAAACGAATCATCTGTAACCTTTTATTTGACATGTGAAGTCATTGCGTGACACTGTGGTTTTCAGCCTTGGCTGGACTATTTTGTACCTTTCGGTCCAGTGTCTCCGTCTTCCATCTTACTTTTGAGTCAGGATGTGTTTCCCTAGCCCTTATCCATCCAAGGATTGTCCACAGGGCAGTGGAGGTTTCATTTTGGAGTTTTCCTTCTCCTAGACAGCTTGCCTAACAGGGTTAACGAGCACCATCTGCCCGCGGTTTTGAGGTAGAGTTCCCCTCTCCTAGGATAATTTTGTTGTTGTTGACAGGTATTCATTATCCTCCTCTGTGGTTTATTTCTTGTAATCTAAGACACCTCTCACTCAGGGAAGGTGATTTAAGAACATTGCTCTCTCTTGTTCTAATATCTATAATTTCCCATTTACCCTACCCAACCCTCTAATCCTACCTAAACCCTATCCCTACCCCCTCCTCTCCCCCCGGCACATTTCTGGGGTGGGGTCACTGACCCCACTCCAGCAACCTGAGCGTATAGCGGCTCATACTCGCTTTGATGCTGCCAGTCAATGGACATATGGGGTATTTCAGTGGGGATATCAGCGCCGACTGATATCCCACCCCGTCCTCGTGGTCAGCGACACCGTTTGGTCAGCGGCTGTTTATTTGCCCAGAGGGTTATTCACAGCTGGCCTCAAGAGGCTTTTCCACTATCCGCCACCTGTGGACGCTCCTGGTAGGGGTCGGTATCCCCCGCAGGAATGATATAGTATTAAAACAGGTCCACCAGTTCAAATATCTAGGTACAATGATTACAGCAGATGGAAGAAGTTCAACCACCACCACAACACGTATTTACGGCTATATATCAAATATTAACTATTAAAAAAAAACATACCTATATATTTATATAATCTTGTAATAAACTTAATTAAAATAGTAGTCACAAAAAGCAAAGAGAAAGGCCTCTTCCTAAATATCAAGAAAACAGAAGTAATGGTTATTTCAAAGAAAGAAAATAACACACCTTGCAAGATCATAGTGAATGATATAGTATTAAAACAGGTCCACCAATTCAAATATCTAGGTACAATTATTACAGCACATGGAAGAAGTTCAACAGAAATAAGATGCAGAATAGGACAGGCAAAAACAACATTCAGAAAAATGAAAAATATACTGTGTAATAAGATCTTGTCATTAGAGGTGAGAAAGAGAGTTCTGCAGTGCTATATAACCCCTATACTAACATATGGGTGCGAGTCTTGGACAATAAACAAACTGAAAAGTGGGAGATTGGAGGCAACAGAGATGTGGTTCTACAGAAGAATGCTGAGAATACCATGGACTACCAGAAAAACTAATGTAGAGGTGTTGAATGAGTTAAATGCGAAACGGACCTTAATCAACAATATAAGAAAAAGGCAATCTTCTTTTTTTGGCCACTTCATGAGACAGGCAGGTTTAGAGAACATAATCACAACAGGCAAGATTGAAGGCACCAGAGACAGAAGGCGACAACGTGAGAAAATATTAGACAGTTTGACAACCTGGCACGGCAAAGAAACAACAACGACTTTGATACATAATACTGTGGACAGAGAGCTGTGTAGAGCCATGACCGCCTACGCCACCCGGCATGGCACCTGATGATGATGATGACTACAACCTATAATTGTGTATCTCAGTTATATGGACTCTTGAAAACCATCCATCTGAAGTCACTTTATTTGACCATTCCCGTGTTTTCATTGGTCACTTTATGTATACATTGTGTATCGCAGCCAACGGCAAATCAACGTCATTTAGAAGGATGAGACTTTATCAATGATAGACACGTTATAATAGGTCGACGTGACCTATCACAAGACACCTCACGAAATGTTTCCAAACAAAAATGTAATGGTCATGACTGAATGATCGTCCAAACAAATGTCATGTGTTTTGTCACTGGCAACGTCCAGCCAGTGACGAGTTTGCTTATTCACCACAGTACAGTTTGGGGTCAAGGCTGGTTCGTCCCCATATGTGCCATGTTAAGGGCGACGTCACCTGGGCGAAGTTTTCGGACGTACGGAATGTGAGTAGCGTAAACGTGTTTAGCAGGGAGATGGCAATCCCTGCGTCCGAATGATTTCTGATTTGCGGCTTACCATTGTCGTACCACCTCGCGAGACGTGCCACTTCGGAGGAATAACGGAGGGCAGTGAGAGAGCTCCGTAGGAAATGCTTCACTCGACTTTCTTGGTCATGAGATAACTCTATTATTACCTAAATTTTAGTGACATTTGTATAATTACACGGTTAGTTCCCTTACACTTATACGTATTATAATGTTTACTAAATTTATTTCCTTTGGTTTCGGATACTGTTCTTGATTGGGAAAAATCAAGTATTTGATAAAATAGTTAAAATGTATAGTTTTTATGACTGAAGATTTTAATTATTTAATTATAATTTCGTTAACAGAAGAAAACGAATTTAGTATTCCTGGGCAAAAAATTGGAATGGCAGTTTGTGAGTTTTAAAAACTTATTTTTGAGAGAAAATTTACTTTGAACAATAACACAATTTCACTATAACGATATATCCACTTCTGTTAGCAGAGCTTAAAAAAAATGTAAACTCTAAATATTTTGAAGATGATCATATTGCTCATTAAAATAACGGAAATATAAATTTGTTTATATGAATAGCAGATATGTATATAAGTTACAACAATACGGTTTTCCTACTAAAATATTCAATGTTATAAAGGCATTTTACACAAATTCTTTGTGTTCAAACAAACGCTGAGAAGTCAGAATGGTTCCAAGTTGTTACGGGCGTTAAACAGGGATGCAATATGTCCCAATTACTTTTTTGTGTCGCTATTGAATGGATCATGAGAAAGAGCACTGAAAATGAGCAGACAGGAATAAAATGGATTAACAATACCGTTCTCGAAGATCTTGACTACGCAGATGACCTGGCCCTCAACTCAAGCCACACAGGTAATCAATCTAAGCTTGACAATCTCCAACACTACTCAAATCAGATAGGGTTGAAAATCAACACATCAAAAACTCATATACTAGATTTTACGAGATCCAATGATGACATAAACATTCAAAATGTTCCATTATTAAAAGTCAACAATTTTACATATTTAGGCACCGATCTAGCACTGGATGGAGACACATCGAAAGAAATTTTTACACCGGATTGCCCTTGCAGAGAGTGCTTTAAAAAAACTACGTAACATCTGGACGTTAAACACACTGAGAAACACCATAAAACTCAGGTTAACTCCGACATTATCCCTATTCTATCATATGGATGTGGAAGTTGGAAAGTCGCAGATAAGAGACTAAACACCCTTGAAAACAAATGCCTACGTACCATTGTGAACGTTAAGTGGAGTGAGTTTAAATCTAATAATACTATAAGAGAGGAAAACAAACAAACCTATATATCTTCCTTCATTAGACAAAGGCGCTGGACTTACATCGGCCATTTTCTCAGAATGAACAGTCTAAGAATTCCCCAGCAATCACTATATTGGGTGCCATCAGGAGAGGGAAGAAGAAGAGGGAGGCCTAGAGGAACTCTACGAAGAACCATTAATAGAGACGGCATGTCAATGAACCTAAACAACATCCAAGAACTGAAAGACCTGGCAACACAAAGACAGAAATAGAATGCTATAGTTTCTGCCATATACGCAACCTATGGCACTGGAGGAACATAACATATAAGTCACGGTCTGACAGGGATTGTTTTGGTTTTATATCGCTGCCTGATATCTATCTATCACAGTTGACAAATATAATGAATTTGTCACATGTTCGATTCAACATGTATCGATCGCGTCGTGCAAGTGAGAGAAGTGTGTTCATATTTACGAGTTTGAATAAACACACTTGGTAACACTAAGTGGAGGTCAGTGTGAAGACTTCAATCTATTTATACATAGATCAATAGTCATAGTGTATTACTGTAGACGTATAAATTAATTCACAGCATGCTCGCATTACGTGATTACCAGGGTCTTCTGTCAGGAGGATCACCCAATGAATAAATTAGTTTCAATACAGCTGACCTGTGTTCTTTGTTACAATTAAAAAGAAAGTCTTTGAGAATTTGTTTTCTAATGAACACTCTGAAAGTAATGGTAGTCAATAAACTTAATTTTCAATGGAAACTAACTTTGTGTTACCGGGCATGGGAGAGAAGCAAAGGGTAGCTACACTATTACTTGTCAAACATTTCGTAATCAATAACTATGAAGATTTTGAGGTGGAGTTAGTTGTCCCTAAAAGCCCGTAGATAAGGAGGCTGGAGGGTGTTAAACTCCCCGCCCCTTAGCAAATGATGGCATGAGTTTTAGTGCTACAAAATCGGCCAAAAGGCGGGTAAAAGCCCCCCCCCCCCCACCCCTTAAAAAACCCCCCGATTTTCACAAAAATTAAATCAAATTTTGCATCAAGCAGATCTGATATACGAAAACATACAAATTACCATTTTTAGGAAATCGCCCACCTATCCCCCTTTTTAGAACACATTTACGGCACTGATCTCATCCCACATAGTGTGAAATTGACCCAGAGGATATGCTGAAGTCGAATGTGTCAGTCAAGCTGTAAATCATGGCAATGCTGACTCTATTCTCTGGAAGATATGCTGCTAATCTGCAGGAGCGTCAGAATGGACACAGAGGATGAAACCAGACGTTAAGAGATGTGTTCACCAGAAAGCATCGATCCTGGTGATGAATGGATTATCTATTTAAGGCCATCTTTGCACTGAATAGAGAGTCAAAGATAGACGTATGAGTGTGAATGCTGAGTTTACGGAACTAATCCCTAAACATGTTAATGACATGGATGTTGTGAGACACAGATGGGTCGGTCATCTGCCACCAGTGGTTCGCATGAACTTTTACCACCAGATCACGTAGAAGAACAGTTCACGAAGCCAGTGGAAATTTCATCAAACAACAGTCTAACGATGTGTGTGGCACTAAACTTGCTGGAATTTCAAGCCTCTATCCGATTAGACGATATAAAGGTCTTACATACAGCTAAAGGTTTTAATCCCTTATCGATCAATCATCAACTCAGGAGACACTTTTTGTACTCTGTAAATGTCACGTGAGTGCGTGCGTCTCATGTGTACATCGTAATTACACGTTTTCAAGCGTTTTCTGGTATTTCCCATTTGGGGGGGGGGCAGTGGCGTAGCGAGGGGGGGGGGGGAGTTGCTAATCGCAAAAATTTATTTTTTATCCAGTCTTTCACAATCACTGACATATTTTTTAAATGTCACAAGGGCGGAAAATTATGATTTCGCCCCGGGGGCCATTGGCCCACGCTATGCCACTGGGGGGGGGGGGGGGGGTTGGTAGAGATTGTTATCGTGAGGACAAAATGAGACGATTGAACAGGTCAAAGTCTGAACTATTTTTTCGAGATTCTTAATCAGGGCCGGTACGTATTTTGTTTGAAAGAAAGTGACATTTCTCGGTAAACATGCCAGAAGTATAATGTTACAATAGATATTCATTTGAGATGATATATCGTCTTCGCACGAAATGTCAGCAACAGTCCCCATTTACCACATGTTCCTTTCCCCGAAAGGGGAGAAATGAATAGCAACGCTGTTTACCTTCCATGCATGTCGTAGGGGGTGGAGTTGGCTGTTCCATCCCATATATAGTCAAAGTAACACAGAAGCCATGCTGATGTCGGATGTGTCAGATCGAAAGCAGATATCGCAGAAAAGCTGTAAACTATGACAATAAATTCCATTCTCCGGACTACATTCTGCCAATTTGCAGGAGTTTGAGACATAACGTAGAAGAAGTTAATTGAACTAGTGTAGCGGATGACTGGAAATGATAGCACACAATGACTTGTGTAGGAGAACACACCAGATCCAGGTCTCTTGTAAGTAGATTTGCGCTGTGTTTATAGATGTGCCAGTTTGCTTTCTTGTAGTTCCATCTTGGCTTAGTTGGTCTTGCAGTTATTGTTTTGTTCACTTGAATGATGACTGGGCGATAATCACTGTCACACAGTTGTTCACGTATTGTTCTTTCCACTATTTCAGCCAGTTCTGTGGCGCAGAATGCCAGGTCTTCGGTGGATGATCTATTCCATCTTCTTGAGTAGAAACTTGGTGGAGCCTAGGATTATTGAGAAGGATTAGGTTGTCATCATCTTTGCAGTTTTCTATCTCTTCGCTAAAGATTTTTTACAAAAAAAAAGTCATCACCTTTCTGATGAAAAAGATGGAATTGTTTCATACAACAACGAACGAATGCATTTTTAAAATTAGTTTTTTTAGGTAAAATCCCTTCCACACCGAAAACATTTCTACGGCCCTGATAGTTATCTAGGGAAAAATAATCTCCACCTCAAAATCCTCTTAGTTGCTGCTTACGAAATGTTTGACATGTAATAGTGTAGCTATCATTTGCTCACCTTCCAGTCCCTTCAAAACAAGGGAAGTTTCTATCCTGTGCTCCCACGCAGGCTCGGTAACGCAATGCACTTTGTTAAGAAAACAGGACTTGCTGTGTAGACATGTCAAACTACGAACGAGAAGAAGAAGAAGACTAATTACTGTGTCAAAATAAAGTGAAGAAATCCACTGCTACTACATGTTCAATTTAAACACGAATGAAACAAATAGTTTGTTCTTTTTCTGTTGTATGCATCTGTCTAAAATGTTAAAAATATTATTATGAAAAGATCATACGTAGGTTGACAATGATTCCTGTATACAAAAACTGGAAATTAGGATGATATCCCCTTGTGAACCAAATAAGAACAAAATTGTGCTTATTACAAACATGTGTGTTTCCAGTAACGACGAATGCAAAGCATACGAAGCATGGGCACTAAATAAAATATTGTCTAAGAGAATAACATCATTTAAATTAAAATGCTACAGAAGAGTTCTGAGAAAACCATGGACAGCAAGAAAAACAAACCAGGAGGTGCAAAGCACAATCATCGCCCAAGAGGGCTGGCTTCTGAAAACCATATTAAATGATAAACTTTTTTTTTCAAGAGACATGATAGTATGGAGATAGTGATATTTGATGTATGCTAGAAGATAACAGGGGTAAAGGCCGACCAAGACGCTGTTGGACAGAAGACATATAGGAATGTCTGCACATGTCCCTAAAGGAGGCGATAGACCTTGCTCAAGACCGAGGAGAATTCAATAGAGCCATAAGGAAGATCACGTTCTGGAAAGAATATGTCACGTGTTAATCCCCTTGTGGTGAGGTACGCCTCTTTAAACTACGGGGGGGGGGGGGAGTCCAATTTAGTTGGTTGGTTGCTGATTCAGTGGTCCATGGGCTCATGCCCTTTGACCTAATGCCTTTAGATGGTATTATATTGCTGGGAAGTCTGTGGATTTTCGGCCCACCCCGGGACAGAGTCAGAGAATAACTATCACACCTCCAGGAAGGTAGGTTTCAACCTATGCACTGCTCCGAGCCACTGTAGCCAAGATAGGGTTCACTGTGCTCATTCTCCGCCACCAATTGACTACTGGTTATGCCGAACTTCTCTATTGCACCAAGCATACAACCAAATGTTCCAGTCAAAAGGATTGTCACGTACTGAGTCACTGTGCCTCTATGATGGGCCTCAGCCATAGGAAAAACAGTGATGTCAGTTTCCTCCTCCTCAGTGCTGCACAGTACATCTCTGGCTCCCTCCCAACCACAGAGGGTGCATACATATATATTCAGGCAAACATGAAAAAACATTTCAACAACAAAACAAAATCTTAACTGTATAGATGGCATGCCATGAAGCTTCTATAAGAAGATAACCTCATTATAACGGCATGTCATCCACTAAGGTTTTCTGTTGCATGGATTGTATGTCTAGTGGGCCATTGGTGAGACCCACAGATGCAACCACATGCATGTCCAATTTAGTTATATCAGAGATTTTTGAACATACAAAATCATGGGGGTACTAGTTCAGATAATCCTGTCACTATTATTCAGAGAATAAAATTAGGATAATAAAAACGTGATGTATTATATACCCCGGCAGTTTTGGTTCACACTCTTAAATACATACTCTTGAATTCGTGGTGGCTGGATTACCAGAACACGACCTCTATTATTATCATCTGATGGTTAAAAACTTTTATGATATAACCAAATTGTCGCCCTAGTGTTTCCGGAGTCATAAATTGGAGTAAAGAATGGCGACAGTGCTACCTGCCAATCATGTTGCAAGAGGAGATTACGCAGATCTCGGGCTAACGTTGGTTGTTTCATCCCAAAAAGAGTCAAAGTGACGCAGAAGCTATGTAGGATCTGGCATGCCGAAAAGCGCATATATCACAGATAAGATGTAAGCTATAACACAATGCACTTTGTTCTCCAAACTACAAAATGCGGGAGTCTGAGAACTAACGCAGAAGAACAAGAGCGAAATTGAAGCATGTCCGCGGTTGAAAGAAGAGCACCTTACCATAAGGGTACCACCAATGCAACATAAAACCTTAGTAGATGACATGCCGTTATAATGAGACTCTCTTATGGAAGCTTTGTAGCATGTCATCTATACAATTATAGACCCCCTCTAAGTAGAAGTCTCTTTAGATAGGCATTGCACTAAATCGAAAGCTGAAGTCTCCTGGGTATGAAAGAAAGCACAGAAAAACCATCCCACTGCACATATGAAGCAAGAGCTAAACACTCGCATTTCCTGGGGATCTCAAAAACACAAACCATAAGGGTACCTAAAATAAAATAATTATAATAATAAAATATCGTGGTACAAACAAGGTAATAATGAAACACGAGGATCACAAAACACAGATTTATTACACAGACATGTTTTGATCAAAATTATTTCTTGATGACCCATACATATATATTTAAGCTTACATATGGGGCTGTCTGACCACCATGTAATAATGAACATGCGCACGCACACACGCACACGTATGTGTATATGCATGTATGTAAGTGTGCGCAAGCGTGCGTGCGTGCGTGTGAGTGTGTGTGCGTGCGTGTGTGTGTGTGTTTCGTTGCGAAGATGGCGCAACATGATGATGAGCAATGACTGACAGGCACATAGGTGCCCAGTCTCTCCCAGCAAATGTCGAAGGGTATGCATGCTAATTGTTCCTGTGGTTCGCTGGGTAAGTACGCTCCCCATTTTACCCTGTGTGGTTCCAGCGGTACTATCTATGTTTCTTCAACGCAGAATGCGGTGCAAAGGGCAGAAACCAGAGCTCATTTTTCAGAATACTCTGGGAGTCTGTTAGAATCACCCTTACCAACGCGTATCAATCAAAGAGTAAAGAAATCTGCAAGAAAAGTGATTTTGATTGTTGAATGTGCGTCAAATGTGTCATAATGAAAAATTACCTGCCTCAATGCAACACGACTAAGGGCCAGTGGTACGTTGATCTCCATACCAAACTAAGAAAGACTGACCAGAAAACGAGGGATAACTCGCACTCAAATTATGCTCTTGCTTCAAGACAATGCACCTTCCCATAAAGCATTATTGCATTGCAAACAGCCAACGATTTGAATATTGAAATTATTCCACACCCATCATATTCTCTAGATTTGAATATTGAAATTATTCCACACCATCATATTCTCTAGATTTGAATATTGAAATTATTCCACACCATCATATTCTCCAGATTTAGCTCCATAGGCCCTATGTCTTTTTTCCTTTTAGAAAATCTTACCGATGAAAGAAAATAATGTTGATAGTTAAGATGTCGTACAAGCTTGTGATAACTGGTTTAGTTTGAGAAAAAGGTTATTTTATTCTGAAAGTCTTTAAAATGTTTTGCAGAGATGGCATAAATTCTAGTGATCGTTAAGTTGAGGAGGAATAATCGTTGTAATAAATTTCCAACTTTTTCCTCCTATTCCGTCGTGTTAAGGGCGAAGACATATCGCACGTCTCCTGTATTTCTTTAGAGGGCAATCGAAGATTATGGAATTCGGTTGTAAACTCCACACCCAGTCTCTTTAATCGCTTCTTACAACATGTATGGTATGCGGTAGTGTTTTGTTATTATTCATTGCTCTAGTTTTTTCTTCCCAGCACACTGGTGGAACATTGTCTCTCGCGACGTTTTTGTTTATATTTCATTATCATTAATTGCCGTCTCCGCAACGAAGGTTAGCTGCAACAGATCTCAAACATCCCATGTCTCTTGTTTTGGTGGTGCACTCTGCTAGACTGTAACCTGTCCATCTTGCTATGTTACTCTCCCACTTGTATCTCTGCCTACCTCTTGCTCGCTTCCCTTTGACTTTACCCTCAAGTAAGGTCTTCAATAAGGTGTCATGCCTTTTAATGTGTCCAAAATATTTTATTTGCCTGATCTTTATTTCTCTTAGTAGTTCTTTTTTCATATTAAGTGTTTTTAGTACCTCTTTATTTATTTTCTTCCTTTTCCATGATGTTCTCCCTATTCTATATGTTGTTCGTCCATCACAAGTGATGATGACCATTTGTTACATCCACGTTTAAAAATTACGACCTGTTGACATTGGCTTGTTTTCTTTTTAGTTATTTCTGCTGCAATGTTTATTCTTTTGCTGATATTTTCTGTAAACTTATGTCTACAGTCAAAAAAAGCTCATCATCTTTTGAAAAGATGAGAAATGCTTCAGCACAACAGCGGAGAGTAGCTAGAAAGTCACGGATATACCAACATCCGCTTACAGTCGTCATTCCATGTCCGAACTGTCCAAGAACATTTACAGCTCGAATAGGGCTCATTAGCAATCTACGAACTATTATGCTTGGTCATAATTCTAACTGAATTTTCAAAAGTGGATGTAAAAATGTCATCATCACTTATGATGGACGAACACATACATGTAAATTTCAGCACCTCCATGTTTCTATGTGGTACATATCTTCAATTATGCTACAAACTATTGTTTTCGTTTGAAGATTATTCAGTTCTCTAAAAGTGTACCGATACGTGTTGTTTATGGTGGTTCCAGAGCGTACCAAGGATGGTGCGGGGTGGGGGGGGGGGGTGGGGTCAAACCGGGCATCAAGATTTGAGGGGCATCAAAATGCCCCTAAAAATAATGGTATTTTGAAATGAGGTTTAAGTGTCTTTACCCTGTCAAAGCTGATGCCCCGCACCGTTAAAAAAAATCATATTTATTTCTTGTTAAGCACATTTGATCATCGTGTGTCTGTTGAAGAGTCTTTTATCGACTTTATTGACACAGAAAAAAAATGCCGTTTTTTGCAAGAATGATTTCGAAGAAGCTAGACGCGGACGACTTCGACATCATGGACTGCCGAGGTCAAGGGTACGATAACGATGTTGTGATGAAAGGGGAATATTCGGGAGTTCAGAAAAGGATTTGCGATATAAATCCAAAAGCCCAGTATATTGCCTGTACGAACCACAGTTCAAACTTAGCTGGGATTCATGCGGCACGAGAAGAAATAAACCCTGTGACCTTCTTCGACACGCTTGATCGTCTGCACAACTTCTCCAATTCCACTCACCTTTGTGAAGTGCTGATGAAAACTACTGGAATGAGTCCCAAACGATTAGCCGAAACATGCTGAAAAATGAACACTTTGAGTGAATTACTCACAACTTCGAGGGAAAAAGTAACCGATGCGAGTTTGAGCTAGGCGCAGTCGGTGTGTTCTGAACTTGGAATCCCTACGGAGCCACAGCTGCGAATACGTCGTAATAAGAAGATGCCTAGAGAAGAAGCCGCCGATACCGGGTTAAGCTACAGAAATTAACTTTGGTTGAAAATATGCGTCTCCATGGACAGAGTGAATCAGGAGATTTCGACAAGAATTGCACAACTGCATGAGGTTGCTGACAAGATTAGCTTTCTTTCTCCAAAGCAACTGTTACACGATCGAGTTGCCATTGATCTTCACAACGCTCCTGATGATGACATCGACAAGGATGAATTTTTACTCAAGAGAAAGCGACTAATGAAATTTGTCGCAGCATCTTCGGCCTTAAACTTTAAGGACCAAGGGCCTATGGAATTACTTGCCTTCATTGAGAAACATCAACTTTCCCATTCAGTACCCAACATTGTCATCTTACTGTGTATGTTTCTAACTCTAGGGAGTTAATATAGCTACACGTGAAAGAAGTTTCTCCAAACTCAAATTAATCAAAAACATCTCAGGTCAACTATGAGCAACTTGAGATTAAACAACCTCGCAATTATGTCAATCGAACATGAGCTGGTCAATGATGTGAGCTTCGACACAGTCATTAATGACTTCGCTAGTCAAAAAGCTTTAAATTTTACATTTTAAAATTTGTCTTTGTTAAATGTGGATAAATCGATAATAATAATAAACTTGTACAATTTAACTCGGATTTTAAAAATCAATTTCGGGCGGGGAGGGAGGGGGGGGGGAGAGAAACAAAATATTCACCGCACCGGGCTGCAATTACTCTAGGTACGCCGCTGCTAACTCCTTGTTTTATTTGTTGAAAAGGGCCAAATTTATTTCCTACCCTTATTGCTGCTGTTTGTTGCCAGTACATGTTCTTGATGACTCTTAAATCCTTACTGTCAATGTTCAAATTATCTAACGTGTATAACTTTACTATGTTTAACTTTATCAAATGCTTTCGTGTAGTCTATAAAACAGAGGTACAAATCTGATTTTACCTTTATAGACCTCTCAATTAGTGTTCTCAAAATTGTTCTCTAGACATAGGCTGATAATTTCTTCTCCGTTTTTGTTGCGTTCTGTTGTTAGATCGCCAAAGTTAGCAAGACATTTCGTGCCGTGATTTTTTTGGTTTCCTACTCTGCCATTGAAGTCTCACATTACGTACAGTTCTTCTCTGTCGCTGACTTTCAGAATGGTGTAACTCCTTAAATCCACCTCATTCTTGGTATTCTCTTGCCTCTTGGTGTTTCAATTGTTATGTTCTTTTTATGTTGTAATTTTTATGCTTTTGCTTCGCGCAGTATGGGTTCATTCTCATTAAGTGGCCGAACCATTTCAGTCTCTGTTTTTCAATATATTTAACCACAGATGTTGTTCCAACAGTTCTTGTAATCATTCCTCACATTATCTCTTCTTGTTTTCTTAGACATCTCATTTCACACGTAGTATGATTTCTCTCTTGTTCTTTAGCTAATGTCCATGTCTTACATTGATTAACACAATGTTGGTATGTAGATTGTATTTATGATTTATTTTAGTTCCCATCGGGATAGATTTGTGTTTCAAGATTGGTTAAGTTCATAATTGACTTCGTTGACTTTTTGAATTATTGTCTAGATTTCTCTGTCCATTATTCCATCGTCTGTAAAAAATGTTCCCAAGATATTTAAATTCCTGTACTTGTTTCAGTAGTTTGTCATTTATCTTTATATTGGGTTCTATGCTTATAGACATTACTTATTTATCTCTATATTGATCTTCATGTTGTGATTAAGGCAGCCTTCGTTAAGTAGGTTTCATTTAGAACAAACGCAGAAGACACTGGCAACACCTGGTGATTTTAAATAAACAACAACATAAAAACACAAAATACTGTGAAGTTTTCAATTCTATGATTTATTGATTATTTTTTTTCCAAAAAAAGACCCAGACATTATAGAAAACATAGATACAAGCTAATGAGAATGTTTCATTGGTTATATTGGCATAGAGTATGAAAGCTAAACACATAGTTTTATATCAGGATAGATATAACAAAAAATATGCTGGCAGCGGACTTGGATCTCAATTTTCAATGATCACTTTACATGCAAACTGTGCATATTACCTCAGTGACACACCAATTGTGTGAATAGATTATCAAAATGTGTAAATGTAGTAATAAACTCATGCATAGTCTATGATGACAGAATTCTTTCATAACAGACTTGACAGCTGAATTTTTAAATTACAAAGCTGCTTATTTGCAATAGTGTTGTTAATGCATCTCATGAAGCCTCAATATCTACTACTCACAGCTAAATTACCACTGGGCTTATGTCACAGAAACAAAGGTGAATGCAGGTCACAATTTTAGGCATTTTCAGGCACCTTAACAACAAGATCAAAAGTCATACTTGCCAGTTTGTCCTACTTAAACAACAATCACAAATATATTAGTCTATCCCACTCAAAAACAGTCATATATTAGTGCAGTCAATCCTATCCTCAATCAATCACTCATTATTTAAATGCTATCCTATCCTCAATCAATCACTCATTATTTAATTGCTATCTATCATCAATCAATCACTCATTATTTAATTTCTATCTATCCTACTAAACACAAAAATCATGATTTAATTCCTATCTATCCCATAAGAAGTCTCCATTTAATTGAATGCTGAATTCAGATGTGTTGGGTCATTGGAGAAAAAAAAACAGCAACACAACGCAATTACGTTCTCTGGCCTACATCCTGCTGGAAATCTAGTAGGAACAACATGCTACAAGAGAGCTCTGATGGAAGTTTGAGAACTAATTTTAAAAAATCTAATAGCAGTCTGTCTCACTAAGCACACAACACAAAAGCCTCAATTTAATTGCAGTCTGTCTCACTAAACAAAAAAGTCTCAATTTAATTGAAGTCTATTTCACTGAAAAGAACAGAGAAAGGCTATGGGTTGTCAAGAGATTCCTGCTCACAGCTAAAGGGATTATTTCATAATCATACTAAACAAAAAAGTATAAATTTAATTGCAATCTGTCCCACTAAATAAAAAAGATCCCTCATTAAGTGCAGCCTAACCCATTAGACAAACTATTACAAGTTCCAACCATTCACAAAAGTATGCATATAAATTTATACAAATGACAAAGATCACATTTGATTAAATAACCTCAGGCAGATTCACAGGAAAATAACAGATCTGTTTAATTAAATACAAAAGAATAGATATTTTCTAAATTATAAATTTAAGCAACTTTCTGGTTGTGTTGAAACCAAATAGATAAAATATTATTAACAAAAATACTGATGTTTCTAAAAACAAAGCAGTTTGTGATTAAAATATTAAAAAATAAAGCTTTTGAATGTTTCTAAACATGGTTTTTCTATCCACGTACAGAATTCTCAGGTACCTCACCACTTTCTCTATATCCTGGATGGACTACGCATTCCCATCCTACCACTTTCTCAATTGTTAATATCAATTTATGTTCTGGTAAGTTTCTTTTCATAATAAAAGAAAGAGCAAACAGCATACCTAATAAACTCTATGAGAAAATAGTAAAAAAAATTAGTAAACAAAAGCATTACTAAACAAAATCCACATATATAAGGAAGAAAATACACATAGGATCTATAAGGAAAACCTCCCAGTTCTTTATATTAAAAAAAAGTCCCTGTGTTATGTGTGGGCTCGAGAGGGGAGCAAATAAGGCAACAATGTTTATCTTCCATGCATGTTTAAGAGGCGACTAAGGAGGTTATGGAATGGAGATGGCTGTCCCATCCCATATAGGGTCAGTGACCCAAAACCATGCTGAGGTTGGATGTGTCAAGGTTCGTTGGTTGGTTGCTGATCCAGCGGTCCATGGGCTCATGCCCTTTGACCCAATGCCATTGTGTGATATATGCATGTGTTTGTGAGTTGTTGTTTTGTTCCATATAATGTGTTCCATTTATCTGGCCCTGGAGGGAGGAGCATTTTCCTGATGTCATCCAGCGCTGGACATTCAAAAAGGTGGTGGTCAACAGTTTCATATGGATGAGTGCATAGCCAGCACCCTGGAGTGTGTTGTGGTTGTATTCTGTTCAGGTGATTGTTAAGCTGTACATGTTGTGTGCGCAGTCGGAATATGATACTCTGGTCTTTTCTTTCCAGGAGGTTGATATTGTCTTTAGAATTTGGGCTGGTCATATATTTATAGATTTCCCTCCCAGTGTTTCCCATGGCCCATCTGTTCATCCAATTTTCTTTGTTCACAGATTTCAGAATCATTTTAACTGTGTGCATTGTTGTTTCTGTATAAGGCTGTTCTTGTTGTGCTCCCCTCTTTGCTATTCTGTCTGCCTTATCATTACCAGGTGTGTTTGAGTGGCCAGGAATCCACTGCATAACAATGTTGACATCATAAGATGTGAGCAGCTGGTTTGCATGGTGGTATATTTCAGCTAGCTCGGGTTTACAATGTCCATCACATTCCAATGCTTGGAGAGCAGACATAGAGTCTGTAAAAATAACAATGTTTTGGACTTTTGATGATGTGTCAAGGTCAAAAGGTGCAGATATCGCAGCAATTCTGTAAACCATGACACAACGCATTCTGTTCTCCGGACTATATCCTGCAAACCTGCAGGAGTGAGAATGAATGCAGAAGAAGAATAAAAAAATATTGAGAGACATTTTCAAACACCTTTACATGTTTTTTCAAGAAAAATGTACATACTCAAAACAAGGAAAGAGAAAAGGTCAACATAAATAAACAGGAACTTACAATAACTTGAAGAGGCAATAGCTTGAAGAGGCAATAACCTGAAGGGGAGCGAAGAATAACAACACTGTTACCTTCCCTGCATATCGTTTAAGGCATCTAAAAAGGTTTTGGGGGAGGGCTGTGGTTGTCTATTTCCAATTGGTGATGATGCTGGAGTTGGATGTGTTGGGCCTGAAGGTGTAGATAACATAGCTAAGCTGTAAACCATGATGGAATGCATTTTATTTTACCAACTAAATCCTGTTAATATGCAGGAGTTTGAGAATGAACACAGAATACATATTCAGTTATTTCCTTGTCTTACATTAAACAAACAATATACAAATAATATATAGTACCAGTGATAGATAGATTGACTAGACTAAGTTACTCATTTTACTTTTCTATATCACATTTAACTTGCCACGGAAATCAGAACAAAAAAAAGATTAGAAATAGTTACCATGGCAATCAGAACAAGAAAAGATTAGAAATAGTTGACATGGAAATCAGAACAAGAAAAGATTAGAAATAGTTGACATGGAAATCAGAACAAGAAAAGATTAGAAATAGTTACCATGGCAATCATAACAAGAAAAGATTAGAAATAGTTGACATGGAAATCAGAACAAGAAAAGATTAGAAATAGTTGACATGGAAATCAGAACAAGAAAAGATTAGAAATAGTTGACATGGCATGGTTAAATGTAAGAAAATAAAATGTAAAAATCAAGCTATTGCCTGTTGTCTTTCCCCAGGTGAATGATGGTTGGTCATATCTACACTTGCTGTTAGGCACAGTGGTGGGAGCCTTAGTTGTCATTCCAGGGTCATATATGTCACCTTGGTATTGCGTTGAGTCCATGTTTGTTCTAGGTTATCATGATGTTTTTATCCACCATTTTCTTGGTCTACCTTTGGATCTATATCCAGGTATTCTTTTGTTATATGCTTTTATTGTTATTTAGTTTGGGTTCATTCTCATAAGGTGACCAAACCATTTTACTTGCTGTCTTTCAATTATGTTCAATACATGATATTATATTAACTCTTTTCATAATTTTTTCATTTCTTATTTTATCTAGTTTAGTAAATACTGCAGCTTTTCTCAGACACTTCATTTCACATGTAAAAAATTTACTCTGATATAAATGAGTACCGTAGTCAAAATAAATCTATGAAAATCTGTTGTATTATCTATATTTTTGTATGGATGTGGAAGCTGGATACTCACTTCAGATACACAAAGAGGGATTTAGGCCTCTGAATAGAGGGATTTAGGCCTCTGAATTTTTATAGTGTTACAGAAGGTTATACATTTGTTTTAAAGAACACAAAATGAATGTATTTGTTTGAGACAAAATAATAAGAGTTTGCAGGTCAATAGGAGCTTCTGCTGACACAAGCTTGTATGGTTTGAACAATATGAACTGTTGTTGCATACACATACAAATATTAACTTTCTGCATATACATACAAATATTAACTGTTTCTACATGCACATACAAATATGAACTATTTCTACACACATACACACAAATATGAATTGATTCTACATCTAAAAATATGGAATGTTTCTAGAAACACAAAAATGAACTGTATCAAGGCCTTAGACACAGTCAGTGAACCTGATCTGAACAAAATTCTAAATCACCTCCATTTGGTGAACACAGTAGTAGACTATGTCATTCAGGTCTGGCTAAGCAAGTAAGAGTTAAAGATGGAAAGGTAAACCTGGTACCCAAAAATGTAGTGTTGAAAACTATCTGTTATTATTAATTAACAGACATCCTTGCACTCTGGGCAAACCCCTAGGTGCGTAGTCTCCCCCAGCAGATGTAAATATAATGCCTGCTAACTAGTTCATATTTTCTGTGTTTATATAGAAAATGTATCTATGTTTCTTCAGTGCCGAATATGGTGCATAGGGCATAAAGCAAAGCTCTCTAGTTCGAGCGATGAAATGCTGCTGTGTGTAATTCTTGCATGTTGTTGAGACTCATACTTTTTGATGGTTGTTCTCTGAAAAGTCTCTCTTGGTCTTCCTCTTTTAATAATAACTTCTTCTGCCATCTGGTACCCATTTTAATGCTTGTAGTGGCAGTTTGTTTTCATTTAGACATATGTAGAATATGCTAAAGTTTCTTCTGCTGTATTCACTCTCAATTAATCATCACAAATTTTGTGTGATTTCCACCAGAGAGCATGAGATATGTTGTGATTCTGTTAAATTAGCATTGTGTAGGTTTACAATATAAAATTGTAGGGTTATTTTATGCTGAAATATAGAAATATCCTTCTGGAAGTTGACAGGTATGCTATACACAAGCAAACTTAAGCATACAAAATACTGATTCAAGGGACACATATATATTACATTCACAGCAAAAAAATTATCTGAATTCTTGCAAACATATGACAAATTGAAATAATCAAGGCTAATTTAATCACAAAATGACTTCACCAGGTGAAACATCAAAATAACCATCAATGCACAAGTTTAGCATGAAATAAGTTTGGTAATAAGAACATTGAAAGAAAAACAAAACACATACATCTATATATAAAACTATAATAGCAGAGTGTATAATAGTAGTGACTTGAGTCTAGAACAGGCAGTAGCATTGTGCATATACTGGCTCACTACTGTTAATTTTTGTTTACAGTTACCGGGTAGTTTCTTGTTTACAGTTACCAGGTAGTTTCTCAAAACTTTGTCTTGAGTTCCTGAGTGGAACTGCTTTTGTGATGTGACTGCTAGAGTTAGTCCCTCCAGTGTGCATATACTTGTCTATAAATATATATAATAATAATAATAACAAGTGAAGGACATGCCCTGTATAGGACACTGTGTGTGTATACTTGTCTATAAATATATATAATAATAATAACAATTGAAGGACATGCCCTGTTTAGGACACTGCTTTTCAACCATTGTTTCTTAGACTTACAAGTTTCCCTCATACATAAAATCACATCGACAATATAATGTGAGTGATCAATTTTTGAACTACAAACAAACTAGAACAAGTTGTGCTTGTGAGCTGAACAGAGCTGACATATAAGTATATATATGTATTATGTGGCCAATGCAGACAAAATCATAATAAATGAGACAAAATATAATCTTCAAACAACTGCTCCAGCAGGTAAAACAGCTACAATACAATACAGATTTTAAACAGGCACACATAAGCACCTCCAAAAGAATATGTATCATCAATTGACATAATTGTAATCAGGTTCCCCCCAATATGTCAGACCCTAGGACCACAAAAAGGCTCAAAAGATAGATTATTGACATAATTGTAATCAGGATCATATACCTATCACTGCTAGAGAGTTGGTCATTGGGATAGGCAACGAATTATATCATTATACCTCTACAACAGTGCTCCTCAATCAGTGTGTGATGACACAATTATGTGCTGGGAGCCAAAGCTACATGTGTTGTAGTTGTTGAGAAATATTTTGTATCACATTAATTAGTCATTATTTCCAAATATTCTGTGTTATATTTGGTGAAATAAATAAATACCGGTACATGTATTCTATTGATTAAATAAAGCATATATACCGGCAGAAGTAAATATATGGGAATAGCTCTTCTGTTATGTATGTATATTTATCAAATACAAAACTAATAAAAAATTTGTGTATCTAATTTCTTAATACATATTTTTACTTTTAGTGTACCACTGAGTTCTGGGAAGAACTTTGATGTACCACTGAATTATGGGAAGAACTTTGGTGTGCCACTGAATTATGGGAAGAACTTTGGTGTACCACTAAATTATGGGAAGAGCTTTGTTGTACCACTAAATTATGGGAAGACTTTGGTGTGTCACTGAATTATGGGAAGAACTTTGGTCTGCCAATGAATTCTGGGAATAAATTTAGTATGTTGTGGATGAGACAAGATTATGGAGCACTACTCCATAGCATTTTGTACAAAGATACAGGATGTCTGGGTTTATAAGGTTTGTACTACAAATTTCTTTTGTTGTGTTATTTAGTGCCAGCTGGTATATATTTTAACAGCGACTGAGATTCATTGTGTGGATTATAATCTTTGCGTTCTTCTATTCCCTGTCAATACTCCCAAGCAGTTGGACGAAATGTTAAATTCGTCATGTCCTCTTGCTCACACTGGCATGCAGTGGTGAGTGGCTAACTTTTGTGGTGCTGGTGGCCTGCTGTTGAAATATAATATATACGGAAATGTCCTTAGGCAGTCTTAGATCCTCTGCGTATGGGACAATTCCCAGCTATCAAAGGTGACAGCTGACTCAGCAGAGAGCATACACTATACAAAAAAATGCTCCACCTACAAGTTCTAGAATCATGGATGACGTTCTGGCTACTGAAGCAGGGATTGTCATATTACCTGTGATGAAGCCTGCTGATGATCTAGGTTTGTCTATTGGGAGGGAATTTGCATTATTTTCTGTGTATATTTGAGGTTACGAGAGGTTCATGGGTCTGGTAAAATGAGAGGTTCATGGGTCTGGTAAAAGTAACAAAAGTTCAGACTCCACTGCATAGAACTGGGAACAAAACAACAAACTCTACTACCTAGCACAGGTAACATACAACTCAACTACATGTCACTGGTAGCAAAAACACAAACTTCACCAACTTACACAAGTAACAAAATTACATAATTATACTACCTGGCACAGGTAAAAAAAGAACAAACTCTACAGTACTACTTGACACAGGTAATAAATTACAAACTCTACTACCTGGCACAGGTAACAAAATTACAAACCTGTATTCAGTATCACAACAGGCATTTGTCAGCTTAAATATAACATAAGCAATTTTCCCTCTAAATGTGCGGGTGAGCAGACGTGCACATAATTAGAAAGTACCACCCTCGAACATGAACAAGCGAATTACCTTCCTTTTTTTGAACAGTAGTAGAAACCATCACACAGAAAATATTCACGGCTCAGACATCTTCAGATTTTCTCACACGGGAAGAAAATTAGAGGGAACATTGCATATGAGAGTAAATTGCGCAGTTTGACAGTGAGACAGTAATGTGTAGCACAACTAAAGAACAAGTTAAACCAGTGGTCTTCACTTGACAGTAGTTTGAGCTTAAGTGCTGTCATAGACCACCACAACATATCATATAATACATCTAAGACTATCACAACAGAAAAAAATGGGGAAAACACAATTATGAACAAACAAAAACACAATGAAGGTTTCAACCATCAAAAAGTGTAAGGAATAATTGTGTTTTCCATGTACATAATGTGTTAAGAATAGTTTTTCCATGTCCATAATGTGCAAGGAATGGTTTTCCATGTCCATAATGTGCAAGGAATGGTTTACCATGTCTATAATGTGTAAGAAATGAAAATGGTTTTCCATGTACATAATGTGCAAGGAATGGTTTTCCATGTCCATAATGTGCAAGGAATGGTTTACTATGTCTATACTGTGTAAGAAATGAAAATGGTTTTCCATGTACATAATGTGCAAGGAATGGTTTTTCATGTCCATAATATGTAAGGGTTGGGTTTCCATGTCTATAATGTGTAATAAATGTTATTTCTGTTCATAAATGTGCAAGGGCCACTTTGTTTTTATTTTGATAAAAATAGAAAAACAAGAGTTCACGTTTGCTTACCATTTTTCAACTTTTTTATAACATTTGCACCAATCTGAAATTGTTTTAAATTTTATGATGTCACTGACTGTTCAGTTCTAGATAAAAAATGGCAACCATAAGTTTTGAAGCCTACCTATGACCAATAGAAATGCAGTATGCATGTTGCAGGCATTGAAGACTGCTCCCGGATGCAAATATATGCACATTCTATGACATTATATTACTGCAATAAGGGAAGGATTATAGGAACCAAACCCGAAATAAAGGAATGACGAAAACGGATGTGCTGGACCTCGGACGTCCTGACCACAAGTGGCCAACCGGGGTGCAAATAATAATAGTTTTACTGTGGAACTTGCAGCACAATGTACTTCACGCTCCCTGGCAGAAATCACACGAAATATTCGTTGTGGTTATTTGATAGCGAATGCTGAAGAAGAAGAAGGGAAGGATTTGCTGGAAGTGCAATATTAAGTAGCACCAACAGTGTATGGAGATGAAAGTTGACTCATATTTACATTTCACCAAACTACTAGTTGTCATGATATACCAATTCTACAATGGCTGGACTTTTCAGACTTCTGTCAAGTACAAGAATTGCAGATGGGCAAGAATGCAGTGACATGTTTTTATGCCTTCCACAAATCCGTCTTTCCCTACCCATACAACCTTCCCAAAATTCAGTCTTTAACAAAATAAATACCTCTACATCCATCCACTGATGGATAATTTATAGTCATCTTCTTCTTCTTCTGCATTCAGCATCTGTGGTCATGCTATACCGTCAGGCCTGTCGTCAAGACGAAGTCCACTGTCTTCTCCAGGTCAGAGCGGCTGCCCCATAGCTTTTACCTCAAGTCTGTATCCTCTGGCCAGGTCTGCTGTCTCTGCTCTTTGTATGATGGGCAGTCCTGAAGTATGTGTACCGGGAATTTATAGTCATTGGAAGGATTCCATGAAAAAAAACAAAAAACCCCACAGATTTGCCTGATCCTTGTTATTTATTTCATTTCACTTTAGCAAAAAAGTTTATTCTGTTAAGCAAACATGAACCAAAAACAGTAATTTCAATTACATTTATTACAGTAAGAGAAACAACAACTGTAACAAGCCACAACATTACCAAACTGTGACATTAAAGAAATCCTTTGAACCTTCCTTGTAATAATACATTTTACGAATAGAATTTGACCATCTAGTATCTTTGAATTCAGATGGCAGCACTATTTCAACAAGCTTGGTTGGATTCTAATTGAATATGAAATTTTATTATGCAAGGAAATATGGTAATGGTGTGTCTTTACATGAAAGAATTAAATAATATTGTGTCTGTATGAAGTGACAATAAATAATATTGTATAATTCTGTGGTGATACTAAATATATTGTCTGTCTGTGGTGACAATAAATAATCTTGTCTTTGTTGAAACTAAATAACATTGTCTGTCTATGGTGATATTTAAACAATATTGCCTGCCTATGGCGACATTTAAATAATATTGTCCATCTTGGTGACACTAAATAATATTGTTTCTGTCTGCAGCGATATCAAATAAATACTAGTATAATGTGTAATACTAGTAAAATAGTAATGTGTAATGTCTATTTGTGTGAACACTTAATAATATTTTCTGTTTCTGATAGTATCAAGGAACTGTTTGTGTCGATACAAAATAATATTTTGTTTATAATAGACTGAACAGTATAAAACACTGAAAAAACATGAAATCTCTACAACTTTTGACTATTGAAACATGATTATGCTCTGTCAATTACCTAACCAGATTTGTTCTCAGGTGTAACATGAACAGTTCCTGAATGCTGGATGATAAACTGAGACAAGTACTCTAAAGCTATATTAAAAAAAGTTCTTCGGTGGTGTAAACAGTAGTGATGATTTGCGTGCCAGTCTTATCCTTAATGCCATGAATTCTACCACTGGTTGTTGGTGCCGCCTGTCGCTACAGAAAGAAACAATTTTGAAATTGTGATCTGTGGTTGTGGTAATGTTTAACATTAAGATGATAAGTATCATATATAAGTATCATGTTATCTTATTGATATGTATAATTCATATTGCTAGCACTAAGTTTGTTTCATGTCCAGGAATTATGAGTAATTTAGCTCTTCTATTGTTTTCTGCATGTAGAAGGTCTGAAGACTATTGGTCTATCAGGCTGACCATTTGCAACATTAATCTCTCAGTAGATGACATGCTAATATAGTGAGATTTTCTTTTTGGGGAAGCCCCACAGCATTTCATCTGTAAAATTACATTTTACTTTGTGGTGCAACATTCAGAGAACCTAGCATTGCACATAATGCTGTGTCATGTGACGTATTCCTTCCAGAACGTTGTCTTCCCAATGAACTCTCTGAACCTCTCTCTGTCTTGGGCGATGTGGCTTGCATTTTCTAGCGATGTATTCATGTTATCTTTAATGTCGTCAATCCATCGTCTTCTTGGTCTGCCCCTTCTCCTCTTCCCAGGTACTCTTCCCTCCATTATTTGTCTTTCTAAACAGTTATGTCTCTTTATACGACCGAACAGGCGCAGTTTTCTTTATTTATTGTGTTTAGTAACCAACACTCTGGAATATTCAGTGTGTTTATAATATCTGAGTTTCTGATTTTATCCTTCCATGATATTCTAAGTATCTTCCTGTAGCATTTCAGCTCGAAGGCATTGATCCTCTTTGCCGCTGTTTTATTTAGTGTCCATGTTTCACAGCCGTATGTTATTTCCAATTTAGAAATTTCCAATGGATTAACCGAACTTTTACATAATGCTGGAGGAGTCAAATGAGTTCCAATCCTGAACATGGTCCTAGCTGCCAATGGTGTCCCAGCTATGAACATGAGGCACGTGGAGTGTGGTGAAAACCAACTCTGTGCAGAATGTGAGTTGGGAGAGCCAAGAATCATGCAAACATGTTAGCTCTGCATACTTGAAAACCTCACTAGGATGGTGGGGAATGCATAGGTGGTTGCTCCACCCATACCAGTAGTCATGGTCCAGAGCTGGGTTGCTATGGACACCTGACAGGAAGGGATGTTTGGTAGGACTGAACCACATGACTCGAATACACTGCCCTCCATTATTTGCCTTTCTAAACAGTTGTGTCTCTTTATATGACCAAACAGGTGTGGTTATCTTTCTGCTATTATGTTTAGCAACTACAATATGTGATGTCAAATGTAATGTATAATGTAATATGTGATGTATAATGTAATGTTTTGAGCCTATTCTAATCTGTTTTTTTCTAATTTTCAAGTGTTGATCTGCTGCTTGGCTTTGGGACGTATGTTACAAGGACCCATTATTTTCCACAGTGGCCAGTCAACATTAATTATTATGCTCTGAATTTGCTTCATGTGCGCCACACACCTTGTTATGTCACCACTCATTAATTTGGATTCCTCCTCCCAGAGCGCTGTCACAGACTTTTTGTATTAGGAAGAATTTTCCCTGCTGTTGACTTTGGTTGTCTTTTTGTGATGACATACTTTGCTGATAGATTAAAGCTAGAGTAGTGGAGACACTATTTTTTTTCCTGCATAGAAGATACGTAGTTTGCAAGTTGGAACAAACTGGAATGATTTACATTCCTTCTATGATCAATTAAGAACAAAAATCTCTGATCAGTTTCCTACTTAGAGGGTGTTAAAAAACATAATAGTGTTGCCAGTGTGTTCCCCTGAGGTATGAAAGGTGAAGAATAGCAACACTTTTTAGCTTCCATGTATGTTGTAAGAGGTGACTAAGGAGGTTATAGGGTGGAGTTGGATGTTCCATCCCATACAGAGTTGAAGTTCCCCAAACGTCATGCTAAAGTTGGATGTGCCAGGCCTAAAGGTGCAGATATCGCAGGAAAGTTGTAAACCATGACACAACAAATTCTGTTCTCAGGACTACATACTGCTAACCTGTCATCTACCAAAATGTTGTACTACAGAGTCCGAGAACGAAAACAGAAGAAAAAAAAACATAATTGTAGAGATCAAGTGTTGTGAGGCTTCCTAAGTCTCATTTTATATGCACTGTTATTTACATGGTTTAGTGGTCATCTGTGTCCAGATTGATAGCAACACATACAGCAACTCGCATTGAGATTGATGACAAGCATGCAGTATGAGCAATGCTCCAAAACAGGATGCATGTATAGTGATGCGACTATGGATGCCCACTTTTCAGTGGAATTGGTAAAAACACCAAACATATTAGTTATCATCACTTAATTCAAATACACAAGTAGTTACTGTTACATGATGGTTCATCTGATGAGCCGCTGGTAAGACCTTCAGCATGCCGAAAATTACATAACATCCACACGAATAAGCTGCAGGGATAAATAATTACACTAAATCTGCATGATTTTCCTCACCCCCATGGGTAATTGCCTTGAAGTAGGGAGAAGGAGAGAGCTTCGGGATTTTTGTGATATGATGACATCTTAGCAGACCAAGACTGCAATGGACACAGGATATGGAAGACCTTCTGAACATGACACCAGAAGAGGCTGGGCTGCTTGCACAGAACCGAGAGGCTTACAGGATGGATGTGAGGACAACGTTCTGTAAAGGACACGTCACACAGATAAATCATCATTATCATCAGGTGCCATGCTGGCTGGTGTAGGCGATCATGGCTCTTCACAGCTCTCTGTCTCCAGTATTATGTATTAAGCTCGCTGTTGTTTCCTTGCCGTGCCAGGTTGTCAAACTGTCTAATATTTTCTCATGTTGTCCTCTGTATCTGTTGCCTTCTATCTTGCCTGTTGTGACTCTGTTCTCCAGACCTCCTTGTACCATGAAATGGCCAAAAAATGAAGATTGTCTTTTTCTTATATTATTGATTAAGGTCCGTTTCGCATTTGACTCTTTCAACACCTCCACATTAGTTTTTCTGTAGAACCACATCTCTATTGCCTCTAATTTCCAACTTTCCAGTATGTTTATTATCCAAGACTCGCACCCAAATAGATAAATAGATAGATGAAATCTTACACACTGTCCCCTCAAATTTGGGGATTGGGGCATTAGGCCAACAACTTCACAACACACTCAAATTAGAGGTGACTGAATGGGGAATACTCTTTATGTGTAAAACTCCTTTGTTTAAATTAACACACATATTTGATAGACAAACACATGCAGATACAAAAATTTCATAATGCACAAATTATATATAAGATAGAAAACTGAAGCAGGTATCACATGCAATGCTCCAAAATTCCAGTGCTTTTAATGTGAATATTGTGTGAGTTAAAAATGTAAAATAAAATGAATCTATTTTAAACAGCTGAACAAATGGACAGCGAGTTCTAAACTGAACAAGCATTAGTTTTTTATCAAGTGTTTTGAATTGTTAAAAGTAAGAAAATGCAGCAAAAAATTATATATATATATCATAAAACATATACTGCATCCTCGGGGGCTACCAATCCCTACCAGGAGCATCCACAGATGGCGGATAGTGAAAAAGCCTCTATAGATGCTAGCTGCAAATAAGCCTCTGGGCAAATAAGCAGACTCTGACCAAACCAGTGTTTATCAGTGATTATCAGGCAGCTTTGATATTCGCACAAATACCCCATGTGTCCAGTGACTGACAGCAACAAGCAAGTGTGAGTAACTATAAGCTCAGGTTACTGGAGTGGGTTTGGGGCAGGGGTAGAGTAGTGTTAGGGGGGAAACACTGGGGCAGAAAAGGCTCATGAGTTCAGTAAGACATCTCTCCTAAGAGAGAACATCCCAAATAACTACTGTCTTGTAGGCAACATCAGGAGATGGAAAGGCTGTGTCGGAGTGTGTTAACCCACGATGATGTACATACTGGGATAATTTTGGGTACACATGCTATTACAGAAATGTGGTCATGCGACTATCAATCCTGTCATCGTGGCGTTGCTCCTATCAGCTTAAACCGGGGAGGAGAAGAGATGAGCCTCTTGCCTCAAAAGGGCCCACGCAAGCTACTGGTGCCTTTGCTAACCAGGAAGTCAGGGGAAAGTAGAGTAGTGCTACTCACCAAACCAAATGATTCAGAGTTGCTCAGTGGAATGTGGAAGGAGTGTGAAATAAAAAACCTGAGCTACAGAAATTCGTGAGGAAAAACCAGATCGACATAATTTGCATACAAGAGATTCACCTAAAGAACACACAGAGATTCTTTATTTGAGGTAATGAGTCCTTCCGCCAAGGTCAATCCAAAAGAGTAAAAGGAGGAATATTGACATTTGTAAAAACATATACTGACATTTGTAAAAACATCAATACTAGCAGTAGAAGTAAAAAGATCAGGAGAACTCAAACATTTAACAGTGAAATTGCTGCTGCCTGATGGAGAAATATCAATCACAAACTGTTACAGACTCCTGCCACAAAAATAGAACTATATAAACTAAAGATAAAGGAATCAAGACACCTAATAGTGGGTGACTTTAATAGACACTCACCAAGCTGGGTCTACGAGGATATGGATCATAGAGACGAAGAGCTAGAAGACTGGATCATGGAAAATAAACGAATTCTAATAAACCAGCCGGATGATACACCAACATTCTACTCCAGAGCCTGGAAAAAAAACTAGCTCACCAGATCTTGCCTTGGCAACAGATGACAGATACAGACACATTGCAAGAACAGTAGAAAGTCAACTGGGAGGAAGTGACCATGAACCAGTCATCCTGCAAATCTTAAAGACAGGAAGTACAGGATAACATTCCATGTCCCCCAAGCTGGAACTTCAAAAAAGTAAACTGGACCCTCTTCAGTGAACAAACAGACTAGCTCTGCCAGAATATCACACTCACTAACAACATAAATCACAATTTCGTTAAGAGGAGGTAGGGGTTACCTTCCTTTAGACTAAATTTATAGTACAGAAAGTCATGTTCTGAGGTTTTGGGAAGGGGGTCACCTCCCACCTACAGGCATGGCACTAAATACTCACAATTCATAATACATGTCACCACCAATGTAAATGAGTGCACGGTGACTTTGTAGACACCCAGTATTTATATATATAAATACATATTCATGTGCCAATGCTTAAAATGAATGAATAAACTGATTAAGGACAGTAGACAATATAAATATAGAAAGAAATGGTGATGTAAGAATGATAAAACACCATTAGAAATCTTCACTTTCTGTTTCTTTATTGTCCTGTTATTCTGAAGCAAATGTTCATTTGTTCATGTTAATCAAGTCACTATATTATTGATAAGTATAAATAGACTACATCAGAATCTTCAATTATAAACCAGGCACAAATTGTTATAATTTTCTAGCTAATGTGGAGGAGGACAGTTTACCTATGACATGAAGATTTTTAGCCAAAGACTAACAAAGCATACTTGTAAATATATAGATGAAAGGCATTGAGGAACAACTATGACAGTTGTGCAAGTGCAATTATATATTTTTTTGGGAGACATAGTTATGTAGTGGGTAATTCACCAGCAGACTAGAAGTGTGGATTTTTAAAATTTCATTCAGCATTGGTAGTTTACAAAAAATAAAGTGAGAAAAAAATCCCCCCCCAAAAAACCCAAACAAATACAATTAAAATATTTGTGGCTGATCTAACTACCAAGAAATGGCTACCAGGGCTTTTTGTCCGAGAAGGTCGAAGTATGGCACCCTCACTACCGAGTAGGTGAAGCATCATTATTCAAGTGTTTTCTGATTACTCATTGGCTAGGTCCACTTAAGGGTTGTTGGTTATAAATCAATGTCATTGCACTTTAGGCAAGCCAAAGACGCTTAGTCCTACAAGCAGTTGCTGAAGTGAATGCATACTCATGGTTTTCATGGCTTAGTGGTTAAACATATTACTGATTCAGCCCTACAATTTACGTCTAGATACAATGACTAACTATGAATTCAAGTACGGGGAATTCATGAAACATTGCCAGGATGTCCCCTCACTCAACCATGTTTCATGAGTATAATTTAAAAATATATGAGCTTCGTGAATACCAAATACTTCTTAAGAATAATCCTGATCTCACTCAGCATCACATTTCTGTGCTTATTCAACTTTGTCCGTCCACTTTATTGGTCAGCGATGCAAAGTACATGTAAAGCAATCAACGGGCAGTTGCATCAGCCAAGATGGGTGACGCTGTGTGTGAGATCAGCACATATGACTATTCTGAAGAAGGACTTGGGTAGGTATTATTTGGAAGCTCCTGGCTATTCTTGGTAACAACTAACCCTTTTTGTGATGCCATAAGTCCTTTTGTATTCTAGATTTCTGTGGTCCTCCACATGCCAGACTTAATTATTAATAAAAAATAATTAAAATTAATAAATAATGTTACAAACGTCCCATTCTTAGCTACATGTTGGCGCTCTGATCTATCTTTCACAGCGAGTTTATATTGTCCTTTGGTCTACGCCCCTTTGTTTCAAAATATATGACACATCTAGGCTTAAAATAGCTATCACTGAATTACTAAAATAACTTGTTTACACGCAACAAAAATTACACGAGACATGATAATGTGCTGTGTTGACTAGCTTAGGCAATCATGAATCTCCACAACTCTCTACTTGTAGTGCATTGTATATGGATGGATGCTGACTCATGAGACATACAATTTTAATATTACATATGGTACCCAATGTTAACAAACACAAGAGGAAAGTTATGAATAGGTAAATAAGGGAAATAAAATTGGTGTACCTCTCATATGTCAAGTAAGAAGTATGTGGCCAACAATGAGGAATAGTCTAGTGCAGGGGTCGGCAACTATAGGCATGTGCGACAGAAGTGACATGCAAGCATTACTTTCAATTGTAGAGTGGAATCCCTCTATAGCGCATCCTTTTATAACAAACTTTCCTTTTTAACAAATTTAAAAAATCCTTAATTATATTTATTCTTTACTGTTTATACTGTATACAGCGAATTTCTGTTATCACATACATATTTCGTCTGTTCAGATCCAGATGTTATAATCAATAATGAGAATTGACTAGTTACCAAAAGAATTAGCTAAACTGTATGTTAGGACACAAGAGATATTGCAAACATGGTATTTTTTCTTGATAACATCATACTAGGGTGCAGTGCTCGAAGCTATAGTCCTACTTTAAAGATTTTTGTAATTTTATTTAGGAACATCATTACTGCATCTTTTCTAATAGTTTCTTCATCTTCTGTTCTCAAACTCCTGCAGATTAGCAGGAGGTAGTATGGTGAGAGGTGCAAAGGGTACCACACTGCTTTCGACGGACCCAGGGTTAGCAGATAACCAAGATCCAAAAAGTACCTCCTCGTGGTGCACCCTGGTAACAGAAATACAGCTGCTCGTGCTGATTCTGGTTAAACCTTTTGGGGATCGTGTCCATGAATGTGGAGGCAGGAGATGGAAAGAGAATTTACTGCAAAAGAGACAGTCAATATCTCCGACACCACTACGTCAACACATGCAGTGGCACTGTCAACGCTAGTCAGAGAATTTGGAGGGGCGGACAATGAAAACGACACAAAAAGGTATACATGGCGAGAGATGACAACATACTGAGTACAATGAAAGGGCAGTACAGTGCCAAGTGCAAATAGAAAGGGAAAAAGTTCCAAACCAATCGGAATTACAAACTCTGTTTGCTTGAGACAATCTTCTAGTTACAAGTGCTCCTTACGGGCAGAGACCCAGACCCAATCGTTGGTGCCTGGCAAAGAAAGCAACCCTGGCCCAACTCTAATGATGAGACCTTTCCTATACCGGAAACATGTTTGCAGAGAGAAAGGCTTCAGTACCTGATGGACTCAGGCACAAATGGGACAAGGTCATTCAGCTCAAGAACACACCTCGTTCTCAAACGTGTAGTGAGACTCCGACTTGGACGAGGGATTCACGATGTCAGTGAACGACACCTCGGCTAAGAAAGTGAAAGAGTCCGGGTCCAACTCTTCTGCAGAGTTCTTCTTTCATCAAAACCAGGCTAGGGGAGAAGAAAAGGTTCAGTACTTGATGGGCACATGCACAGCATGTTTAATTATATGAGGCAAGTTCACTGATGGTGGAACACCTCATGCGAGATAGACGTGAATGAGAATTGTCATGGCGAAGAGTCATTACACACCCCCGCGTCAGTCGACAGATATTAAGGCTGCCACAGGCTAGGGAAGCCTAGTACCCGAATTAAAGGCATTATGAAAACGGATGTACTGGACCTCAGATGTCCAGACCACAAAGTGAGCCAACATACTTCCCATTCCCTAGCAGAAATCACACAATTTCGTTGTGGTTATAAGAGAGTGAAAGCAGAAGTTCGGTGAACGGAGTGCATTGTGTCATTGTTTAAAACTACCAGCCCAACATATCCAACTTTATCATGGTTTCTAGGTCACTGTAACAATGTATGGAGGGACAGCCAATCTCATCCTAACCCCCCAACCTCTCAAAACCTCTTAGTTGCCTCTAATGAGATACATGACAGGTCACAGCATTGCTACTCTCCTTTCATGCCTTGGCAACACACAGGCATTTCCAATAGCAATTCTCACTTCAGTTTCTTCGAACACAGGAAGACAGCAGCAGAACAAACACTGCAGTAACCAAAGAGGGTTCTTAACATCATTTTTTCTTAACTTTCTTGTTAATGTACTTTATTTTCAGGAACAAAAAAGAATCATTAAATTGTTTGATTGGTTTGAATTTCCAGCTTAGACTTCTCAAATTCAGATTGACTTTCCAGCCGAGACTTCTCAAGTTCAGATTGACTTTTCAACCTAGACTTCTAAAGTTCGGATTAGCTTTCCAGAATAGACGTCTCAAGATCAGATTGACTTTCCAGAATAGACTTCTTAAATTTGACTTGACAGCCTAGCCTTTTCAATTTCAGAACAGTCAAAGGTTATTTAACAAGTACAGTGTGTACAGAGTACCTCCAAGTTCAGAATAAATATATCATTATATATTTTACACCACCTATTTATGGTTAGGGAGATCGGTGGGATATTTATAGGGATATTTGCTTATATTTTCATTTATGAATCACCATATTTGAGAATAAAACCCATTACATTTGTGACAATCTATAGGCTAGTGAACCCATAAAACCTATATACCAGCCCACATCCTTTCCTTAAAAAACTGCAAAGGTGGATAGGTTAGACAAAGAAAAAAAAAATTGCCGACCCATGTTCTAGGGTAACAGGAGAGTTGGGAATGTCAGGAATCCTACTTACACTGGAGAATGTACTGCCAACTGCTGCCCAGAAAACCTAATACACATTTCCAGAGCTTGGGCTCTCTCCTGGTGGAAATACAGCAACATTTCACATACATAACAAAAACAGATCACACAATCATAACAGCACATTGCTCATTTATCATAAAGTCACATAACACATCACTCATAATAACACATCGCAATTTACTCCTGGTGACACGCATTTCAATGGCATTGATCTGCCCATGACATTCAGTTAAGCGCGATAAAATATTGTACCCCTAACAATAGAACTTGGTGTGTCCTTGAAAATCATTATATATCGCAATCTGGCACCCATAAGCCAATTGGGCTTAATACAGATCACTCATTTATTCAGATTTGAATGGTGGGGCCTCTAATGTGTTGTCTTGATGTTGTTTTCAGGTATACTTGTTTTATATCATTCTCATTTCCCATATTTTTTAAATTCGCATCTCTATGACAATACTTATGTATACGTGCATCACTGTTACCTTGGACATCTCTGCTGTTATTTTCTGCTAACTAATGAATTTGTGATAGTGCGTTTTTATTTTTACCATTTTCCTTGTATTTTCTTGATAGTGACCTTAGGGTTGAAACATTGAAAATGCCATATAATGTTATCTGTATTTTTCAATATATGTACTCAATAGTCTGATAGTTTGTGCGTTCAATGCAAAGCTAATCGACCGTCTGTTTTATGCAAGTACTATTGTTATTCAGTCTTACAGCTGATTATTCAATGTCACACATCAATCATAACATATCATACATCAATCATGTCATATCACAAATCAATCATAACAACATATCACACATCCATCTTAATGTCACATCACATATCAAACATAATAATAGTTCAAATCATGACAACGAGTACGTTCCTACCAACAGAATCACATAACATCAAACACAAATAGAAAGTAGTTCTACAAACATATGCCTACAACCTGGGAGATTTGGGACTGTATTAATAACAGGTTAAGGTTATTTAATGGGTTCACACTAGGTTCTCGATGAGTTGATCAGTAAAATAGATGTGAAGAGTGGTTTCTTCTTCTGCATTTGTTCTCAAACTCCTGCAGATTAGCAGGATCTAGTCCAGAGAACGGAATGGTATCATTGTTTACAGAATTTTTAGCGATATCTGTGTCCATTGTCCTAATACATCTGACTTCAGCATGGCTTATGGGTCATGTTGACCTTATATGGAATGGGGCAGCTAACTCCACCTCATTAGTAGTCTCTTATGACATACATGGAAGGTAAACAATGTTGCTATTATTTGTCTCCCAACACACACGCAAACAGTGATTTCAGGCGGAGATTGAAGTTTGAAGGAGTCTCTTTTATTTGGTCCATGCAAAACTTGGAAGTAGGGTAATGAAGTTTTGATAATAGCAAACACACTTAAAACTGGTCATGTGGGTGTACGGGGTAATAAAAGAGTTAGTAAAGTGGCAAGTTCTGCCACTCAAATGAGCAGTACAACAATAAACTTGGCTGACATACTGATCTCCTTAAGGAAAAACAGCATGAAAACCAAAATTACTTTTGGTCACAAAAATTTCTTTTATAATAAAAGATCTGGTCTTGAAATGTGGTGTCGCCAGAAATGAGCATCAATATGGGTTTAGATGAATGTTAGCCTATCAATAGAGAACTGGAACTGTTATTCATTGTATAATTGGGATATTTTTAAGGGAAGATCAGAGCACCTATATGTGTGCCTTGTGTGTAATGAAGATGATCTGATGACTATCTAACTTACATTAGGCTCAACAACTGAAAGACCTGATCTAAACACCTCAATATAAATACATTCTATGTTCTAGAGCAGATTGCCACACACTGACAAGCCACCAGTAAATAATGAATTAAGAGATTTAAATTTATGTGATTAAAAAGCTTTGCAGTCTACTCACTGTTAAAATATAAAGGAAATTCATAGCTTATAACGCCATAAAGCCAAGGGTGTGGAGTATCGAAAAGCTGTACAGCTGTAGGTTATATTATTTGGAAATGAGTTTATCAATTTCTTTACACTAGGTCAGCTAGCTATCTAAATTAGTAGACTATTACACAAATTCTGTGAAATAATTACACCAGTGCTCCTATAGTCTTATACCAGTGCTCCTAGATTATTAAACTAGTGCTCCTAGATTATCACACCAATGTTCTGAATATTAGATTACACCAGTGCTCCTAGATTATTACACAAGTGCTCCTAGATTATCACACCAATGTTCTGAATATTAGATTACACCAGTGCTCCTAGATTATTACACAAGTGCTCCTAGATTATCACACCAATGTTCTGAATATTAGATTACACCAGTGCTAGGTGTCAGTGCCATGTCACTAGATTATAGTACCAATGCTCTTAGATTACATTAGTGGCCTAAACACTAAATTATTATATAAATGATCCAAGATTATTACAGCTGTGTTATAACCACTGGATTATTACACAAATGCTCTCAACATTATATATTATTATCAACACATCAGTGCTCAACATTATACTATTGCATCAGTGCTCTCAACATTTTATTATTACATCAGTGCTCTCAACATAATATTAATTACATCAGTGCTCCTAGACTATTACACCTGTGATCCTAGATTATTACACCAGTGTCAGAAAATTTCATAGTGTGTGACCCATTCAACCCACTTGTAAATTCTATCCTAATCTCTCATGTTATTCCATATAAAGCCTATGTTTGATAATATTGTCAAAGCACAGGGGAACAAGGATTCTATAAACCAGGAAGAAAGATAGTTTTTATTATATTGAGTTATGACTTCAGGATATCACACTGCTCAAGTCCATATGTACTCAATCCCTGTCTCAATAAATCCATCAGAGTGTCCAATAGTTTCAGTACCGTGCTGATTTATCCATCTCTTTAAATATCAATTATCGCCAGGGTGTTGCCGGCCCAAAAGGGTAGCAAAGAATAGCAACACTGTTTACCTTCCACGCATGTCGTAAAAGGTGACTAAGGAGGTTATGGGATGGAGTTGGCTGTCCCATCCCATATAGGGCTAATGACCCAAAGCCATGCTGAAGTCGGATGTGTCAGGCCGAAAGACGCAGATATCGCAGAAATGCTGTAAACCATGACACAACACATTCCGTTCTCCGGACTACATCCTGCTAATCTGCAGGAGTTTGAGAACGAACGCAGAAGAAGAAAGAAAATATCAATTACATTTCTCTTTGCAGGCTGTTGTGATCTTGACACGAATCTCACACAGTCTTGAGAGCAACCATGATTCACAATCTCACACAGTCTTGAGAGCAATCTTGAGAGCAACCATGATTCACAATCTCACACAGTCTTGAGAGCAACCATGATTCACAATCTCACACAGTCTTGAGAGCAATCTTGAGAGCAACCATGATTCACAATCTCACACAGTCTTGAGAGCAACCATGATTCACAATCTCACACAGTCTTGAGAGCAACCATGATTCACAATCTCACACAGTCTTGAGAGCAATCTTGAGAGCAGCCATGATTCACAATCTCACACAGTCTTGAGAAGCAACCATGATTCACAATCTCACACAGTCTTGAGAACAATCTTGAGAGCAACCATGATTCACAATCTCACACAGTCTTGAGAAGCAACCATGATTCACAATCTCACACAGTCTTGAGAAGCAACCTTGATTCACAATCTCACACAGTCTTGAGAGCAATATTGAGAGCAACCATGATTCACAATCTCACACAGTCTTGAGAAGCAACCATGATTCACAATCTCACACAGTTTTGAGAAGCAACCATGTTTCACAGTTTTGAAAATATTCAGAGCGGAGGAAGTCCCTTAATGCATTAACTATTTCAGATTGAGCTATTGATACTGTGACCAAGATCACCAATGTATCGGCTCACTGATAGCCTTCAACCTCAGCATGTCCTGGCATGGATATAACAGCAATCATTCTGGTCATTGATGGTGGACGGTGGATTCCTGCTTCAACTTCATGGATCATGTTCATTGAGCCACGGAGTATGCATGCATGAGAATAGTCCTGTGACATCAGCCATGACAGTGCCTCCATCACAGCCGTTATCTTCATCATAAGATTCATGGTTGTAGTGAAGGCACCTCCGGATTCTTTGACAGATTTTATTACCTTAGCTCTCCCACAGATCATTTCTATTGAGATAATTCCTGCCAGTTTTAATTTTTTACGTCAGTTTTTGAGTGAGTTTTCATTGGACAATTTTTTACTGAATTAATTATGGGACTTTTTAATGCATTACAGAACTGGATCTTACTGACCGTTACTCAGAGTAAACTAGTCTGATAGTTTCAATGACCAAGTCTCTGATCAACTAATTCTTACTGACCGTTACTCAGAGTAAACTAGTCTGATAGTTTCGATGACCAAGTCTCTGATCAACTAATTCTTACTGACCAAACTCCTAGTTTTTATTCTTCTTCTGAGGGAATTAGTCACTATGCGTCCACTCTGATATTGGTCATTTCTAGGGCAGTTTATTTTAGGTTTCTGTGTGCTCTCCACAATTTTGTTTTCAGAGATTCTCCTGTGGGCCAGACTGTTGCTCTATGAGATTTCTGTAGTGGGTCTATATATTCTGGTGTTTGTGGTGTTACTCTGCAGATGTAGGCCTGAAAGTCACTGATGTAAATTCGGTATAAGTATGCTTTTGGATGGCAGTGTCCCAGTTTCTGTCAAAATTCTGTAGTTTCTTCATTTCTGTAGTTTCTGTGTAGTTCTCTCCACTGAGATCACAGATTCTTTTAGCAGAAACTTTACCTTCCTGATTCTTTGGGTTAGTTGGTACAGAGAGAGTTTACCTTCTGTTTTTTTTGTCAATTCACCTGCTACAGGAATGCCACAGAGAGCTGGTATCCATTGTAGTCATCATCATCACGTGAAATTTCTTTCCAGATCGTTGTCTTTGTAATTGATGTCCTGAACCCAACTCTATCCTGTGCCAATTTGTCTACCTCCTCCAATGCAATCGTTGATGTCATCTGTCCATCTCCTTTTAGGTCTACCTCTTCTCATACTTCCCGTTATTCTGCTCAATAATTATGTATCTTTCCATGCCATTATGTCATTTTAATGTCCGAATTATTTCAGTTTTCTATGTTATATTGTATTCACCAGTCATCCTTCCTCTATATTCAGAATACTCAAAACCTCAATATTTCTTATCTTTTCTGTCGAGGAAATTTTTAATATTGTCCTATAACACTTCAGTTCGAAAGTCGATATTCTTTTTTTTTTAAACCGTTGTTCTATTTATTGTCGAAGTCTCACTGCCGTAAGTTACAACTGGAAAAATTGTATATCTAAGAAGTGTAACATTTGTCTCTTTATAACAGTTTTTCCAGATATTTTTCATTTCTTTTATTTTCGTTATCGCTATTGCTAATCTTTTCCTAATTACCATTGTACAATCACCTAAGCTGTTTATATTTGCACCCAGATAATCAAATTTGTCAACGTTTTCCAGTTCCATGTTTTCTATTTTAATTCTTGGTGTTACTTTAGCTTTATCTGTTGTCATGATCCATTGTAGTACATGTACTGATGTAGTTTTTCTAGATAATTCGATGTTTTGTTTGATGAGTTTTAATGTTTTATGTTGGATGGCTTGTACATTTTGAATCGCTAAAGATTGTAATTTCTTGGGCACAAAACTACTAGTGAACAAATTTGTATTGTCTAATTTCCATATGGACTATTTCTTATTGACCAAGCGCAGTCCTTATTGATCAGTGCCTAGTGAGCTGTTCCTTACTGGACAAGATCCCTACAAGCTAGTTGGTATTGTGCTAATTAATTCTTATCTACCAAGCTTCTATGGAACTAGCTCTTATTGACAAGTTCCTTGTAAGGTAATTCTTACAGAGCTAATTTTTAGTTATCAAGTTTCTCTTGACCTAGTTCTTATTGAGGTAATGAGCTAACTTGTAATGAGTTCATGTTGATTAAGCTCCTAGTCAATTCATTCTTACAGATTTAGTCTTTAATAAGCTAGCTTCTTTTGAGAAAACTTTATTGAGCAAGTTCTTATTGAGCTACCAGTAATTCTTATTGAGAAAACTTTATTGAGCTAATTCTTATTGAGAAAACTTTATTGAGCAAGTTCTTATTGAGAAAACTTTATTGAGCTAGTTTATAATTGAGCTAACAAGCTTATTGTGCTAGATAATGAGCTAGTTCTTATTGAGCTAATGAGCTAACTCTTATTTGGAAAAGTTCATTTAGCTTTTGAGTTAGTTCATATTGAGAAACTTTTAGTGATCTAGTTATTATGCTGGTTCTTAACTGAGATCTGACAGAGTTAACTCTATATCTTCTGTTCTATAGCTATATCTTCTGTTCTATAGCTATATCTTCTGTTCTATAGCTATATCTTCTGTTCTATAGCTATATCTTCTGTTCTATAGCTATATCTTCTGTTCTATAGCTATATCTTCTGTTGCCAGATGGAAGACAGTTTTCACTTCACAAATCTAATAAATGTTTAGTCGTGCACAATTTAGCACAAGTTCAACATAAAATACTTCAGTAAAATAGAAATCAGGAAGATTATAGAGTTGGTTATATTTGACCTGGTACTATACTGAGATTATAATATTGACAAGCATAAGAAATGAAAATATGTACAATATAAATAAAAATGAAAAGAAAATGTCTAAGTTAGATATGTCAAACTGAATGGAGCAAACAGAACACAAAATGACTTTTTTTTAGTGACTATCATTTACTTCTTAAGCGTGTTACAAACGGAGGTATTCTAGAGAATGGAGTGCGCTATGTCAAGGTTTACAGTTTAGCTGTGATATCTGCACAATTTTTTCTGATACATCTGATTTCAGTTATGTCTTCTGGGTCACTTTGAGCCTCTGTGGGATGGGGCAGTCAAACCCACACCAAAAATCTGAATTTACCTCCTACAACATTCATGGTAGATAAAGTGTATGTTATATTTTGCTCCCCTTTCAGGCCCCACAACATAGGGGTGAACATTTATCTAAACTACAGGTGTATGCGTGTAATTAGTCAAAACAGTATGAGAAATGTCACATTCACAAGAACAAATTTTTATTTTAAAAATTAACAGCTATACCATTTATTTTTTGGGTTAAATTTAAAAAAAAGGGTACAAAAGGCAGATGGTTGACTTCATTATATCTATGTTACCTCATATGTACTCAGTCTCTCTTAAGAGAACAGCAAATGTACCCAACAAAAGGACAGCTAAAATCACCCACTCTGCAGTTCAAAGGATAATCACCAAAGTCCTAAAATTTGCACTTGGAAATAAAATTACGGCCTGATGTTTAGAACCCACAACCTCATCCATACTAGATAATGTAGTTATTTAACCATAAGGATTCTCTTTTTGTGTATTAAATTCTTATTTTTCTGCATTCTCAAACTCCTGCTAGTTAGCAGGATGTAGTCTAGAGACAGGAATGCATTGTATTGTGGTTTACAGTTTGACTGAGATATCTGCAATTTTTCTGCCTTTCTTCTTCAGCATTCTCAAACTTACGCTGAATCTCACTTGTAGCATGACCATGGTCCTACTAGATTCCTGGCAGGATGTAGTCCAGAGAATGGAAATGCGTTATGTCACCATTTTATTTGCGTCACTGGACCGACACATCCGTCCTCAGTGGTGCTTTCTGCCTAAAATATCAGACTTCAGCATGACTTTCTGTCTCATTCAAATATCAAAATAATCAAAATCAAAATTTTGATATCAGAAGATCAAAATACCAGGTATACCAAAAACCATGTTGAAGTCTGTTGTGTCAGGTCAAAAGACACACACGTCGCAGCTAAGCTGTAAACCATGACGCAACATATTCTCTTCCTCAGATTACATCCTGTTAAGCAGCTGATGTTTGAGAATAAAATGCAGAACAGGAAGTCACTAATGCAGGGGTGGTCAACTTTTTACATTAAATGCAGAACAAGAAATCACTAATGCAGGGATGGTCAACCTTTTACATTAAATGCACAATAAGAAGTCACTAATGCAAGGGTGGTCAACCTTTTACATTAAATGCAGAACAAGAAATCACTAATGCAGGGGTGGTCAACCTTTTACATTAAATGCACAATAAGAAGTGACTAATGCAGGGGTGGTCAACCTTTTACATTAAATACAGAACAAGAGGTTACTAATGCAGGGGTGGTCAACCTTTTGCATTAAATGCACACATTTTTTCTCTCACTAGTTGAAATGCACCAATTTTTTACACTTTAGCGCTCAAATGCACAGATCTGGTAAAATTCTAGTTCAAATGTGTCAATTTTTGCACCCTTTAGTTCAAATGCACTAACTTTTTTAACAATCTAGTTCAAATGCAGCAACTTGCTAACATTCTAGTTCAAATGTACCAATTTTTTAACACTAAAGCTCAATTTCATCAATATTTTAGCATTTAGTTCAAATGCACAAATGTACCCACATTGAAATTAAAAAATATGTTCATATGTAGAATTGTTATATCACCTTTATGTCCTTGAACAAGTTAATGTTGTTTGAATTCCTTAAAATTGATGAATAGTTAAGTTTTATATACACAGCTTTTTTTACTTGGTTATTAGCACCTTGTGTGTAATGAACCATTTATAATTATGCAACCTATTGGTTGGTCACCCTGGCACTAGAATCTTCTTCTTCTATGTTCACTCTCAAACTTCTGCAGATTAGCAGGAAGTAGTCCGGAGAACGATATGCATTGTGTCATGGTTTACAGCTTGGCTGGAATATGTGTCTTTCGGCTTGACGTACCCAGTATACCCAACTTTCACATGGCTTTTGATCTTCTAATGGATGGGTCAACTAACTCCACCCGCAAACCTCCTTACTCATAACCTAAGACATGCATGGCAGGTAACAGTGTCCCTATTCTTTGCTCCCCTTTCTGGTCATAATGACATACAGGCAGACATCTATTTGGGGGTCATGGTATCTATATTAGGGGTGTACCGGATTTCGGCTCTGGAATCCAGCCATTTTTATAAATCCTGCTTCATCTCCGGTCCAATTTTGCCGGATTTAGGCCGGATTTGTGTTGCCTAGTCACGTGAATTTTCTGTACATGTTTCATGAGGCCAAGCTGAATTTTAGGCAATAGCACAGTAGCACTTCCTGGTTTACTATTTTTAGCTGATGTAAATACGAATTTTAAGAAATAAACACTCATTTTGAATTTTAATGGCACATTACTTTATGAGTTTGTGGGACTTGAATATTTCGTATTTTCGTAAATTTCTGTGGTCTTGCTGATACAATAAAATGGCATCAAAATCTAGGTCATACAACGCCGTTTGGGATTACTTCAAGATTAAAGACGATGATTCAGCGAAGGTAATATGTAAGTTGTGTGACAAACAGTTATCGCGTGGACGATCAGATCGTCCCAAAGACTTCTCAACATCATTAATGTAGACCCATTTGCGATCGATGCACAGGAAAAGCTATGACAAAATGATGGAAAAGAAAGCATCACCGGAGGCCAGTGTATTGGCGTGGTGACCACATCTATGATGAATCCGTGTTTGCACAAAGCAAGCAGCAGTTCCCAGCAGTCAATTTTGCAGGCATGTGACCGGGCCAAAATTTGGGACATCAACTGCAGCTGTGTGCGTGTGATGGTCTTTTAAGTCTAAAGTATGTTGCTGACATCATCAGTACTGGAAGAAAATTGCTAGGACATTTCAAACACTCTTCGTCAGCAACTAATCGTTTGCATGAACTTCAAAATGAATTAAACCTACCAAAACATCAGCTTATCCAGGACCTGACAACATGATGGAACTCAACGTTCTATATGCTGCGACGTCTGTTAGAACAACGGCGCAGCATCAGCCTGTACTGTGTTGAAATTGATTCGGTAACTGGGCTAATGGCACAGCAGTGGGCAGTCACGGAGAATGTGGTAGCTACTTTGGCACCATTTGAAGAACTCACACGTGAAATAAGTGCAGCTCAGGCATCAATATCAGTTATTATCCCATTAGTGAAAACACTCATGGCTTTCCTCCAGAAAGAAGGAAGTGATGCTGGAATCAAAACTATGAAAGCAGCCCTGCTTGAAGCTGTTAGCAGCAGATTTGCGGACATTGAACCTAACAGTATTTACACCTGTGCCACACTACTGGATCCTCGATTCAAGCTGTGCTTCTTCTCCAAATGTGGCAGAAGTGATGAACGAGCCCATCTGATGTTAGCTGCTAACTCCATTACTGATTCAGAAAACACAGTCAGTGCACAGGATCCATCAGCTACTAGTAGTAGTACTAGTGTTTTGACTTCTGTGAGCACTGCCACACAGTACGAGTCCAGCCTATGGAGCTGTTTTGACACAATTGTCAAGGAAAATCCCACTGTAGATCATTCTGCAAGTGCCGAAAGCAACAGCATTAACACTGAGGTGACACAGTACCTGTCAGAGCCACTTCAAACTCGACAGTCAGATCGTTTCATAGTGGAATGCCAATAAGGAAAGATTTCCAAGTATGGCTAGACTGGTGCAGGCATTTCTTGCACCACCACCTACAAGTGTGCCATCGGAAAGGCTGTTCAGTACTGCAGGAGACATCATCACTGACCACCGTAGTAGCCTTGTACCACAAATTGCGCAGACGTTGATTTTCCTGAAATACAACTCGTCCCTTCTTGACTCTGAGAGTTCAACTTCACAGTCATAATGAAGGCTGACTGACAGTACTGAATGAATGTATTTCAATAAATTCAATCTGTTCAATGACTGTTGTTGTGAGTTGTAACTGAGCTGCCAATTTGCCAACTGAAAACAGTGTGAAAACTGAAAACTAAAAATTAAAATGACTAAATTAGCATTATGTGCTTATGTATTATGTTTCATCTTGAACGTATGGAACTTAATATTGCTTAGTCTAATGTAAATGTAATTATTTTATATTTAAATGATTTAATATGAGTATATGCCATGTCATCATTGTCATGTCTATAGTAATAAACTGCAGTAATGAATAGTCGAGTTACTCCACTCACCTAAGTCAAGTGATGTAGTACGTTATTTAATTTTTATTTTTTAATGTGTAAATCTGGCTCCGGCCAGATTTCACTTCATAAATCCGGCCAAATCCGGATTTCAAAAATTTGAATCCGGTACAGCCCTAATCTCTATAAACTACCTTTAGGATCATTCTGTATTTCAATCCTAAACATCCCCTGTAGTTAGACCCTAAATTCCATATAAAGAGTAATGTACTGAAATGAAAGCAAATACTAAAAGTAAATACAGGTATATTGAATGACATTCCAGTATATTCTGTACAATATACAAACATGGCCATAGATATGCTCTCCCCAGGAAAGGGATTTTAACCTAAAAACAAATGTCATTTGTGTGTTTTCCTGTATCAGATCTTTGATGATTTTTTTGATGATAAAAAATTTGATTTTTTGATGAAAAATTGTGGGGGGGGGGGGGGAGGACAAGAGGAAGGTTTACCCTTTGTCTGCCTTTAAGGCAAGTTCCTAGCACTAAATCATGTTCTGAATTGCTAAGGGGGTAGGGTTTGAACACCCTCCTCCCCCTCCCCCACATCCATGGGCGTATATAAGTGCTAATATATCTGTAAATGTTTCCAGGTGTTCCTTTATCTGGTGACAGATGTTATATAACATCTTTTTATCTTTCTCTTAAAGTGCCAATTTGTGTGACAGATAATGTGATTTTTTTTGAGTGTAGATATATATTTATCAAATTCTATCAGGGTCTAAAACACCTAGGTTGAGTGAAGTAGAGCTATGATCAAAAATTGCTACTCCACATCACAAGTGGTGACACTGGTAACAGGGTGTATAATTAAATTCTGACTTAAGCAAAAAAAGGACTGAAGGAGAAAAGCAAGTTTGAAAAATGGTGTAGTAAAATTGATGCTTAAGGCATAAAGGCACAGATAAAAATGGTAATCAGCATAAGAAATGTTCTTCTTAATCTTCTTCTGCCCCTTCTTATTCTTCTGTGTTCAAATCTGTGGTAAATGTTGCCAGGGTAAAGTCCATGGTCTTATTCAGGTTAGAGTAGCTTCTCTATAGCTTTTACTTCTGCATCTCTGATCAGACCCACCGTCTCTGAATGTTGACTAGTCCTGCAGTATGTTTTCAAGAGTTTGGATTCTGGATTCGCAGGACATTTCATTTGTGTATTATGTTCTTAACTGGTAGCAGTGTCCCAACTTTCTGCAGTGGCCTGCTCTCAGACTGTTGTTTCTTTGGAGGTTAATCATCTAGTTTTTCTTCCATTTATTTATTTACTGTAGCGTGTTCAGTTTTGCTTCTCTGTATGACAATGTGTATCTAGGTTGTTATATTTTACCACCAACTCTCTCAATTCAAATAAGAAATAAAAATACAAACATACATGGAGCCAGAGAACAGGCAGTAACTTTCCATAGGACCCCATTCTAAAGCTAAGCAGGTCACAGAAAACTACAATTTTCAGACTCCACACAGGACACTGCAGACTACAAGCACATCTCCACAAAATGAAGGCTGTCCAAACTGACCAATGCCTATGTCAAAAGGGTCCCCAGACTCCAGAACACATTCTGCAAAAATGCCTACTCTGTGATGACGCAAGAACTAAAATATGGCCCCAAGAAACAGATCTGAAGGTAAAGCTGTGGGGCAATTGTGGGGACCTCCGGCTGACTGAATTTACTGAATTCCACCTTCCTGTATAGACCTATGAGCATAGGAAACTGATTGCAGAAGAAGAAATAAGAAATATTCATGTCAATCTGAGGCAAACATACCAGAAGAATTATAATGTTATCTGCCATGTTGCTGGGGCCCAAGATGTCAGCACAGTATAGCATAACTATAACCTCTATCGCATGCTGTAGGAGGCGACTAAGGAGGTCTTGGGGTAGAGTTGCCGTATCCCACTGACTGCCAAAGCGACTCAGAAGGTAGACATGTCAGGATGAAAAGTGCAGATATCACAGCTAAGCTGTAAATGAAGACACAATGCATTCATTCTACTGACTATATCCTGTTAATCTGCAGGAATTTGCGAACAAACACAGAAGAGGAATTTTACTGTTATCTAAATGTTCTTACTCCAACTAACTCCAACTACTGAAGGAGTAGATAAACTGACCTAATCTTTCGAAGAATATTCATAGAATCAGTAAGAAAACAGTCACCTAGAGCACTTTGAGCTGCAACCATATCATTGCCCTGGTCACAACCATCCCTTCCATTTTCATACTACTAGTGGTTGAATATATAAGGCACCAGTTTCTTCCTTAATACACTTCCTGCTACATTGAGCCGTAAATGCTGCATCAGTGTGCTCGTATCAAACTACGGACCCATCATGGTTGACAATAATATCTCCTTCCGAGGAATTCTCACTCATCTTCTGAATATAAATGCACTGGAATACCACATTATCACATTTCCTGGAAAGTGTGATGACCACTTTAATGGAAGTTGTAAACTTGATAGGCTTACTTTCCCACTCCTCGAGGCGCTATGTCCCACAATGTGCATATCTGTTTAATAACCTTCTCTGCCCTTCCAATCCATGACTGCTCCCTTTTTAATCTAGTGCATTGTTCTTGACAGAACAGATGCGCGGGTATGAACAAGCACGGAAAATTTCCGCTCTTTGTATCATAGCAGGATAACCAACAAAGAAGTGCATCACCATTATTTCTGTATCTCTGGGAAATCCAAGAAAGATATGCATAACTTAATTTTGTATCTTATCAAATTTGTCAATCTGTGTTGGGCCAAGGCTCAGGATAGCCAAGGCATACTCTACCACAGACTTGACCTTGATATAGCAGTGCAAGAAAACATTGTTCACAAAATAATCACAGCCATCACTCTCATCATTATCAACCCCGTTTGAGTTCTTAGATTGCGTAATTTTCTCATACACCCTGTATATGCCACATAAAATTACATTGTTACTTCAATCAATCTAAATCTACCTTCCATTTATTTCTAACAATCTAAATGTACCATCTCTTTCTATCCACCGATCAAAATCTACCCTATCTTTCTTTCTAACGATCAAAATCTATCTTCCATTTCTTTCTAACAATCTAAATCTGCCCTCTTTCTTTCTATAAAACCTACTTTTTTAATTACAATCTAAATCTACTATCTTCTTCTTTCTTTCTATCAATCAAATTTATTTTTCATTTCTTTCTACGTATCTAAATCTACCTTCCATTATTTCTATACTTCTACAAATATAAACCTACTTTCTCTGTCCTTTCTGATTATTTAAATCTATCTTTCATTTCTTCTATTTCATCTTAATCTACTTTCCACTTTTTCAAACCATTTACATCTACCTTCTATTTCTTTCTGCTCATTTAAATCTACCTTCTATTTATTTCAGCCCATTTAAATCTACTTTATATTTCTTGTGTCAGTCTAAATCTAACTTCCATTTCTTTTCAGTCGAAATCTACCTTCCATTTTGTGTCAGTCTAAATCTAGCTTCCATTTTTTGTCAGTCTAAATATGCCTTCCATTACTTCCTACCAGTCTAAATATACATTTCGGTATCCATCTTTTTCTACTCATTTAAATCTATCTTTCACTCATAACTGATTGCATTAACTATTCAACCCACAATTGTTTGTCTGATTTCCTAGGCAATATAGTAGGAAGTAGACTACCACTGCTTTGAAAATCTTCACACATAGTCAGCTCGATTCTATTTTTCACTCTTTCCATTCATACATATTTATTTCATTCTCTCTAGTCTCAAAATTTGGCAAGACATCAAAAGTAACATAACATCATTATAACAATAACAAACTTTATATACGTTAAATTTACAAATATTTGTATGAACTATACACAACTGGAAAATGCTATATAATATAGTATACAGTATAGATAACAAAGGGGAAAAAATAAAATAAAAAGAAATTAGCAGTAAGAATAAAGCGCACTGCAGTTAACAAGTTTCCACATTTGATACTACTTCTACTAGCGAGGAATGAAGAGGTACCCACTGTAATAGCCTATGTAGTGTTACCTATGGTGAATACAGGTTCTGGGAAAGAGAAGGGTAAATACGATTCTGAGAAACAAGCCACATGTACAGATTCTATAGTCTTGTATGCATGCATATTTTGATATGAAAATATGTCACCTAGAGCTTGAAGCTTCTTACATTGTTACACATTTTATGATTAACAAAGAAATAAATTATACAAACACACATATACACAAAATGTGAAGTTATATCCTAGGTTGTGAAGCTGCAAACATAAAGGTAAAAATACAAATAGATATTTAAACACAGAAAGTTCAACACAGAAACAGAAAGTTACACACAAACAAGTTCAACAACCTCCCCCCTCACACACCCACAGAGAGAGAGAGATAGAGAGAGAGAGAGAGAGAAAGTTCAATACACAAACAGAAAGTTCAACATATAAAGTTACACACAGAAGCTACACAAAGATGTCCTTGTCATGAATCTAGATATGAACATGCTAAAACACGCACCAAGTATCAACTCACATAACACCATATCTACAACAAAAATGATTGATTCAAGAGCTCAGACTTAGTAAACGCACCCCCCCCTCCCACTATAGCAGCTCAGCCCTATTTAACTTGATTTAAAGTTACAACATTTTAGTCTCACATGTTGACAGATTAGAAGACAGTCACAAACCAAGGAAGCCTACAGGAATCACAGGCATTGCAAATGGATATTCTATAATTCAATGGTACAACTTAATCCCAGCATACTATACTCATGCTCTCCTGCTTAAGTCATGATTCTTCTTGGTCAATTCAGAGTTGAAAACATATAAACTGCTATATAACATTTATATATTTCTTTTCAATGACAATACAGAGTCCCCCTCACTCAATTTAATAAAGCCAGGTAGTCAACTTGCTCTGATTTTTTGAAGGGAGGGGAAAGAAAGGGGAACGGGATCAATCTGTCAGTCTCTTGCATGGGCACGGGAGACTTGATTTAGTATTTTATTCTCAATACTAGTTAGTAATTTAGTAATGGGGGGGGGGTGACATGACCCTATGCGGAAAGTCTATGATTCAAGGTAGAAGTTTCATTATCAGGAGATGGACAACTGAGAATAAGTTGGGCAACTGACCAGGGAATACAGATCAATCTCTCTAAGACAACAGCAACATGTTTTACCTTGTCAAATCAGCACGAAAATGTCAACCTAAAAAATGAAATTGCTTTAGAAGAAAATCCTATTTACCTTGGAGTTAAATTGGACAAGCAACTTTCCTGGAAGCAACATCTGACTGTAGTAGAGCACAAAGAAATCCAAAAGTTCTCCCTAATGAAGAAACTAACAGGCACAAGTTGGGGGGCAAATAGCAAAATACGTAAAAGCGTATACACAGAAACAGTTAGACTTCTGATAGAATATGGGATGACAGCATAGGCAACAGCATCCAAAACAAATACAGAACCCATGAAATGCCTACAGAAAGTTCCAAATGCTGACCTCTGACTAATCATGGGAAATGAAGACAACCCCAATTCAATCAATGGAAAAACATGTAATCATTCGGCCACTCGAAAACAGATGCACAGAAAAAGTACTCTTACACAGACAAAAGATTCTTCGCATGTTAAACTATCCAAAAAGCAGATTGAAGATAACACAATTCTTGCACATATCAAAACTGCATCACCAACAGGAAGATATTCTCCCCAGTTATGTGATGCCCACAAAAATTGAAATGCTTTGTGATTTTGATGAGCCAATTTACAGTCAAAGAAACACATCTCCATCATCAAAGAAGTCCCTGGGATCATCAACAGAAAACACCTGACATCACTTCAGCTAAAGTCTCTGGCACAGGAAATGATTGCACACAAATATGATCCTAAAATATGGACACGTGTTCACATATGGAGAGGGAGCTGTAAAAACACCAGGAGGCATCTTCATAAGATATAACAATGGAAAGATCCTCAGTAAAGCATTCCAAATAGGAAAGACATGCTCAAACTTCAGAGCACAAGCTGAGACACTCCTGCAGGGACAGAGAGCACTCGCTTCCACAGATCTTTCAATACCGTACAATGTAGTAATATTCATGTACTGCAAATCCTTATTGAAAGCAATACAAAGCAAAAAAAATGAAAACACAATACACAAAATTCGACTAGAACTGGCAAACATAAAAAAAAACTCCAAACATCACTCTTCAATGGCTACCTGCCCATTGTGATATCACTGAAAATGAGAGAGCTGATGCTCTGGCACCAGAGGAGGTAAAATGGAACAAATCAGCTATCCTCTGCCATACAGTGAGACCAAAACACTAATCCGCAACCATTATACATCACAGTGGAAGAAAGATATGGATATTGTCTCAAAACCAGACCCCATACACCAACTTCACAGGCAACAACAGACCATCATCTTTCGACTTAGAACTTTCCACTGCAGGCTACAGAGTCACCTGTACCAGATCAGTGATGCCCACACAAATTAATGTCCATACGGAACAGGAATACAGACTCCTGAACACATACTTTAAGACTGTCCAGAATACAAAGAACTGCGAGGCACGACGTAGCCACAATGGACTGAATTGAGGCAAAAATTTTGGGGCAGTCACTATACCCTAGAGAGGACTGGGAGCTTTGTCTCAGCGATTGGCCTGAATATGTAGCAAGATCAAAAGATTCCTGAGCGCAGGACATTTAACGAGATATGGCTCACATTCTAAAATTATTTTGCAAGGAACAGTCGACGGTAGAAGGATGAGAGGAGGACAGAGAAAATCCTGGATTGATAACATCAAGGAATGGCCTGGACGTGATATTTCTATACTCCTCCGAATCTCGCTGAAGATATTGTTTGGAGAGCCTTTTGTGCTGGTGTATCCAGTGTGCCATCTCTATGACTCTGATGTGTTTTGGGTCTTATTATTATTATTATTATTAGGAATTACACTATGAATATGTATACCCAACAACATGCAGGGTTTTCCTTACAAAGCAATATTTTCAGCCATGTCTGGCAATATAAAAATCACTGCCTACAACAATTTAAATTTTGAAATATTACAAAACTGATAGACTAATTTATATAATAAAGATTTTCTTGGCAACATTGATGATGACTGGATCTACTATATATACCTTTTTAAAAAGTTTGCAATAATAATATAGTAATGTTTGGTTTAACCTTATATTTAATGAATATTTCCATACAGAAATTACAGTTGAATATCTCTATAGCACATACATTTATAACAAAATTCAATATTTTAAATATTAAACTAATTTCCTAACTTATCTAACTTTCTAAATTCTTAAATTTCTCTTATTTCCCTAATTTCTCTAACTTTCCAAACTTCATTGATTTTTCTAAGTTTTCTAACTTCTCTAACTTTCCAAATTTTTCTAATACTCTAACTTTCTTAATTTTCCAAATTTTTCTCACTTTCCTAACTTCTCTAACTGTCCTAACATTTCGACCACAGGAGTTGCTCATCTGAACCATTCAGAAAACACTGGCAACCTACAGAAGTTAAATATTGCCTAGAAAATGATTGTAGCAAACAAATAAATTATTGGTTGATTTCTGTATAAATGTAATTTTTTTAAATTACCGGGGAGGGGGCAGGGGTGCAAAAGCCTTTATTATATATATATATATATATATATATATATATATATATATATATATATATATATAAAATATATATATATTGGAGGTAGGAAGATGGGCTATGGGCCAAAGAGAAAATGATGCATTCCAAAAAAGGGAATCTATGTGATGTCCTTTACAGAACATTGTGATCACTACCATTCTGTAAGCATCTCGGTTCTGTGCAAGCTACTCAGCTTCTTCCAGTGTCATGTTCAGAAGGTCTTTGATGTCATGTGTTCATTGCAGTCTTGATAGCTTTTTGTTCTCTTTTCTGGAACTTTCCCTCCATGATTAACCTTCCTAAACCATTGTGTCTTTTTATATGTCCAAAATATCTAAGCTCGCGTGTTTTGAAATTTTGAGGAGCCAGTCTTCTTCTATGTTCAGATCTTTGTGGACGTCTGTGGCGGTTCGTCTTTCTGTCCATAATATTCTTAGGACCTTTCTATAACATTTCATTTCAAATGCTGATATTTTATTTTACATAGCGGATAAGAAAGTGTCAAAGGCGAAAAAGGTTGAGTCACTAGTTTCGAAACTGCAAATTCACCACCTTGTAAAGAATATCTGGCTAAATTACAATGAAACACCTAGTCATGTGACATAACCTTTAGTCATGTGACAACCAGTCATGTGGCAACCACTCAATCATGTGACAGTTAGACAAAATGGAATTACACACAAAAAAAGCTAAAGATTCTATTAATAACTAGCATGAAAGTGATAAAAGATGAGCACTCATAAAGTTTTCACATAATATCTTGAATAGTTAAAGACATACAAGCAACAAACAAGTGAAAAGGCTATATCTTATTGAACAATTGACATCATCAAGCAGGCCTACAATGAGCTTGTGAATATGATGAAGAAGAATACAATGTATTGTTTAGGCCAGTGATTCTTAAACTTTCTGTTTTCATGAACCCTTAAAAAGTTTTTTCTTCAGAGGACATCCTGAAATATTCCATATTTGAAAACAATAGTAAATCTTTCTTTTTTTTGTTTTATACCCCTTTATGCTTTGCAGTGAATTTATAATAGTAAATAACCCTAACCCTACAATAGTAAATAACCTTAACCCTACAATAGTAAATAACCCTAACCCTACAATAGTAAATAACCTTAACCCTACTAGGCAGTACGTTATCACAAAATGCCAACGTTGATGATGAAGTGTATACAAGGATCGCCAAAGCAAGCAGTACTTTTGGCAGATTGTACGCAAATGTGTGGCGTAGAAATGGCATTAACCTACAGACTAAGCTGAAAGTTTACAGAGCAGTGGTACTTCCAGTGCTGCTATACGCTAGTGAAACATGGACTGTGTATAGACGTCATGTGAAAAAACTCAATCATTTTCATACAAATTGTCTCAGAAAAGTTATGAACATCAGATGGCAAGACAAGTTTCCAGATACCACTGTCCTTGATAGAGCTGGTATCCCAAGCATTGACACGATCCTGATGCAGACACAGATTCGTTGGGCAGGTCATTTGATGCGTATGCCAGACCATCGTCTGCCAAAGATACTTCTCTATGGTGAGCTAGAGAAGGGTATACGATCTCAAGGTGGCCAAAGGAAGCGCTACAAGGGCTCGTTAAAGAACTCACCGAAAGCCTTTGAAATAGACCACGATACATGGGAAGAACTTGCACAAAATAGATCTACATGGCGTTCTAAAATAAAAAAGAGCGCATCATCTTGTGAAAAGAAAAGCAGCAGCTCAACAGCGGAGAGCAGCTAGAAAATCACGGATAGACCAAGATCCGTCTACAGTCGTCATTCCATGTCTAAACTGTCCAGGGAAATTTACAGCTCGAATAGGGCTCATTTATTAGCCATCTACAAACTCATAATCAAGGACATAACTAAAATTGAATTTTCAAAAATGGATGTAACAAATGGTCATCATAACTTGTGATGGACGAACAACCTTAACCCTACAATAGTAAATAACCCTAACCCTACAATAGTAAATAACCGTAACCCTACAATAGTAAATAACCGTAACCCTACAATAGTAAATAACCCTAACCATACAATAGTAAATAACCCTAACAGTACAATAGTAAATAACTCTTTTCTTACAATAGTAAATAACCCTTACACTACAATAGTAAATAATCATAACCCTACAATAGTAAATAACCCTAACCCTACAATAGTAAATAACCCTAACTGTACAATAGTAAATAACCCTAACCCTACAATAGTAAATAATGTCTGCAATTGGAAATGTAATGGAATATGTTGCTATGTATACAGTAAAACTATAACAGATTTCTCTGTAACGAATAACATACAGATAATGTTAGAAATGGGAGCATCTAGAGGTGAGGTAAGGAAAAGTACATTTTTTGGAAAGTCCTGAAGATCACACAATCAACACCTGACCAGGACTCTGAGTCTACATACACTGAGATGGCTGCTGGAGCGGAGAGCGGAGCACTTATGGGAATGCCTCACATGCTGTGAAGCCAGTTTCTAATCAAGAACCAGATATCTCTGTCCAGTTCTCATTTTTAGTGTAAATAAAATGGCTCGTTATATTTCTTCAAGATTAGAGTCTGGGCCATATTATGTACTAGTTCTTACAAAGTAGAATTTATATAGAACATATTGAATAGAACATATAACCTAGAACATATTATCTAGAATATATATTTTTTTCAAGTCAACTTCTATAACTTACAGTTAGTTTAAGTATGTATTACAATTTTTTGGTTTTTGTTAACAAATGTTGAAATTACATAGGCCCCTATAACATGTTGAATAGAACATTATTTTCAATAGAGATTTATAAATGTTGAAATTACTTAGGTCATACAGAATTGGCAGCATATCCTATTCAGGATACAGTGCTCAATCCAGCATTTTCTGTACTATAGTGATTTTCTAGACAATATAAATATTTTTCAGTAGGTTGTCATTTCTTTCTGAATGGTCGGGATATATCAAAGGTCCAGATTGGGTAAATAGGCTATGTATGACATATTGTTTATGATAAATTTTCAGGACATTATCTGTAGAGCTCATTAAGCAATTATATTGTGCAAGATTTTGAAATAAATATTGAAATTATGAAGGACATATTAAATAGGACATACAGGCTAGGATATATTCTATACAGTTGTTTAATCAAACATATTCCTGCTTTGCTAATTCTTTAAAATTCTTCATGACGCATTAAATTGTATAGGGCACACTTTCTCTAGGACATATTATCTAAGACATGATCATCATTGGCACAGTGGTTAGCAAACTGGCATCCTAACTTGTTTGTCAATAGTTTGATTCTCAGTTGAACATGATTTTAATTTTTTTCTACCACAAACATCTATCGGTCAAATGAATTTCAATATTACGCAGACCATATCATACCTACTGTGGTGATAGACACAGAACAATACAAGTCTAACTGCATTTCTCATACACCCCAAAGAGTTGTTTTTACAGCTGACGGGAATTGAACCAGGTCTGTTCTAGCAGCACCGAATCGCTTTGCAACACAAGTAAACAGGTTTTCCGTACTTGACCAACCACATCCCCAAAAAAGATGTGGCGCAGTCAAGATTTTCAGCCTGTGTACTCAAGTCACTGAGAACAGACCAATCGAAACAAGGACTATTACAACATTAATGAACATCCCGTACAAGTATTAAAGTATCCTCAGGAACACAAACACAGAACATGCATTAATGTTTCCTTGTTTCGATTGGTCTGTTCTCAGTGACTTGAGTACACAGGCTGAAAATCTTGACTGCGCCACATCTTTTTTTGGGATGTGGTTGGTCAAGTACGGAAAACCTGTTATACTTGTATTGCAAAGCGATTCGGTGCTGCTATAACAGACCTGGTTCAATTCCCGTCAGCTGTAAGAATTATTTTCATTTATCCTCATGCTTCCTACTTGAATTTACTTGTAAAAGAGTTGTTTTATAGAGCATTTTCTATACTGCCTAAATTAGATGTGCCATTGGTGAAAACACAATGCTCACATTGCTTCTCTGTTATCTGGACTACATCCTGCTGGAAATTTAGCAGGACCATTGTCCTGCTTAAAAAAAAAGACCCAGTGGGAGTTTGAGAATGAACACTAACAAACAACAAATACTGTGATACCACATTCGTACAAGATCTTTAAAAGTTATTCCTATGTTGCAGCATACTTTTTAGGACACAATACCTAGGATATAGCTAGGGTATATCTAGAACATAGTTTACATTTTATTGCTGAACCTGGTACATTGCCACAAGCTCTTATGTTATCATTGCTGTTCATCATGTCTTAGGACATATTACCTAGGATGCATTTTCCCATACAGTTACTTAACCAGGCACATTTCTCCAAGCTTTTGAAAGGTTATCCCTGTTTCGCATCATACTGTATAAAATGCCTGTGTAATGCCGGAGCTTGAGAAAGGGGTGGAGTGACCTGTTACCTGCCATGCAAGTTGTAAGAGGTTTGTTTAGAGCGACTAATGAGGTTTTGGTAGTGGAGTTGTTTGTTTAGAGCGACTAATGAGGTTTTGGTAGTGGAGTTGTTTGTTTAGAGCGATTAATGAGGTTTTGGTAGTGGAGTTGTTTGTTTAGAGGCGACTAATGAGGTTTTGGTAGTGGAGTTGTTTATTTAGAGCGACTAATGAGGTTTTGGTAGTGGAGTTGGCTGTCCCATCCTATCGAGGGTCAAGTGACCCAGAAGCCATGCTGAAGATGGATGTATCAAGCTGAAAGGTGCAGTTATCACAGTTAAGCTGTAAACTATGACACAACACATTCCATTCTCCTGCTAATCTGCAGGAGTTTTAGAACAAACTCAGAAGAAGATGTACAAAGCATATTACATAGATCCACACTAAGACACATTACGCAGCATATACCTTGCCTAATTTGACACATTTTTGATATATTCTGAAAAATTCTCATTGTGTTGCAGCATGCTTTCTAGGACATGTAACCTAGGACATAACTAGGACATACTATTCAGGACACATTTTCTATAGTTATTTAACTACTTATCCCTGACAAGCTGCTAAAACCTCATTGCTATAGTTAAATATAAATACATTATGACAGCGTAGGAAACCGTTATGGAGATAAAGAGTTTTAACAGATACACTTCTGCAAGTTCTTGAAAAAATCATCCCATGACAATTTGCTAGGACATATTACTTAGGATACAGCTAGGACATATTACTTAGGATACAGCTAGGGCATATTATCCAGGCCATTTATTTATATACAGATAATTGACCAGATAAATTTCTGCAAGCTCCTGAAAAGTTCCTCCTGTTACGTATAGCTAGGACATTTTATTTATAACATATTATCCAGGGCATACAATCCAGGGCATATAATCCAGAGAATTCTATCCAGGGCATAATATCCAGAGCATATTATCCAGGGTTTATTACCCAAGACATACTAACCAGATATATTGTCTATACATTACAAATAAGATACATTTCTGTTGGCTCTTAAAAAGTTTATCTCATGTTACATAGCTAGGACATATTAGGTAGGACATATTATCCAACACATATTTTCATACAATGACCTAACAAGGCATACTTTTGCAAGCTCTTGAAAAGTTCATCCCGTGACACATGCAGAGCTAGATATAAAAATCAAGACAAGCAACCGTAGTGCAAAGCTTCAACAGCAGAAGTGCAACCACATCCCAAAGAGAAAGTACTTAAACATGGCCATAGCCTCGGTCTAAACAAATCAACACCAGGCTGTCTTGTAAATATTAATTTAACCCCAAGCTGCCTCCCTTAATACACTTGTCACCATGAGTCTACAGGTGTGACACTAAACTTTCTGTGGGTCTGAATCGGACACAATACCTGGCTGTGCTGGAGGTTTAGCTTGAACCTTGAACCAGGGGGTTTCCTTGTACAAGAACCACAAGTTTCCAAGCCATACCAAGAAGTTCAGAAAGCCAAAGATCTGGGGAAATGAATAATATCACATTATTATATGAGGTAGTTTCAAACAGTTCCTAGAATAGTAAACTAATGTTTGAGTGAAAGATGATGTTATGGAAATTATAAGTTTTAAGTTAGCAATGACCATGACAAAAGGACATAACAGACATATCTCAAAGTGAAGATACAGATGTTTGTTTGTGTGCTGTACTAGTTGCATTGTCTGAGTTGAAAAGTTCTTGTTTGAAAAATGTACTAATGTCAAATTTGGTGTTTTTTTAGAGAAGTCACTCTCAGAGACACTAACATTGCTTAATAAAACATTCAGTGATACATCAATGAAGGAATCACAAGCATCCTCCAACTTCTAAGAGATGATGTAATTAGAAGAAAACCACCACAAAAATGGAGAACAAACGGTTGGATTATGTTGCAGGACATTGCATCGGCATATTAATCCCTACTGGTAAAGCAGTAACCCACAATTCATAATGCGATTACCTTGGAACAACCTCCATATTCTCCAACCTAGCTTAGGTTGACTTTTTTGTTTAGTTTCCTCGTCTGAAATTGACAGAGGGCGAAAAAGAGAGCGAATGCAGAAAAAGAATAATACAAAATCAAAAAAATATTGAAATAAAACTAACAAACTAGGACACCCCACCAAGCATCTAGAAAATAACTTCTTTAACCTTTAGCACGCTGTCAGCACCAACTGGCATCAAACTAAATGTATATTTGAGTAGCTGTCGGCGCAGTGTGTCGCATGTTGCTATGCATTTCTTTTAATAAGGAAGTCATGATTGTAAACTAATGTTATTCTTACATGTAACACAGGAATCTGAAACAGATATAATTAACTTCCTCTTCTGTCAGTTCCGAAAATCTCTATGTCCCCATAGAGTTTAAGTGAATTATTTTTCAGCCGTATATAATCATTCCAAATTGTTCGGATATGTATCCATTATTGAGGAATGTTTATATGTAGGACAATTAGGAAAACAATAGTGAGATTTATGTGCTTCATGAGTTTACAGACGATATTCAGAGATCTTGACTTGGGAGTAGACATCATATATCGTATTGATTGAAAATTGTTTAACTCTCGGCATCATGAAGCAAAAACCAAGTTAAAATCACACACAATCAGGGATCTCTTATTTACTGATGACTGTGCCCTAAATGCAAACTTTGAGGCTGACCAAAAAAATTATTATAGACAAATTCTTTAAAGCCTGTACCAATTTTGGGCTTACTATCAACACGGAGAAAACAGAAGTCATGTTACAACCAGCACCTTGCAAAAGCTATCACAAGCAGGGAAAGTTGTGAATAGATTCACATACCTAGGTAGTACACTATCACAAAAATGCCAATGTTGATGATGAAGTGTATACAAGGATCTCCAAGGCAAACAGCACTTTTGGCAGAATGAATGCAAATGTGTGGCGCAGTGATACTACCAGTGCTGTTATACGCTGGTGACACATGGACTGCGTATAGACGACAAGAGGAAATTCAATCACTTTCATACAACTTGTCTCAGAAAAGTTATGAACATCAGATCTGGTATCCCTAGCCACAGATTCGCTGAGCAGATGATCTGGTACATATGCCCAATTATCGCCTGCCAAAGACACCTCTCTATGGTGAGTTGCAGAAGAGCATATGATTTCAAGGTGGATAAAGGAAGCTATACAAGTACGCATTAAAGACATCACTAAAAGCCTTTGCAATAGATCAAGATACATGGGAAGAACTTGCACAAAAGAGAGCTACATGGTGATATAGTCAAGAAAGGTGTTGCATCTTGTGAAAAAAGCACCCCCATTCCATTCAGGCCAGCTCCTTGTCATAAAGATGGGGCTTAGTCCAGCAACCAGAGTCTGGAAACTTAGACCGGCCAGGCCCTCCTACCAGCATACGGAAGGTCGGGTGGCAACCACCAGTGGCCACTAGACCAACAACCGTGCTACATTATATTTCTAGAAGATATGACTGTATAGTGAGGCTTTTTTGTTTGTGAAAACTCCACCAGTTTTATAACTTCACAGTTATGTTTTTATGTTATAATGTTCTGTTGATCATCCCCACTGAAGTACAGTACCGCCCAACCATGGCATTGCACTCCGTCACAGAATCTAGGTCATGTGAGACACAGTAAAGATCTCAACGGTTTGATGCTGTGTGTTGAACTGAAACCAACTTGAGGAAAGGGAAACCTGAGGTGAAACCAGCCGAGTCAGGATGTGATGATCCTACACGTCTTTCCAAATTTGGCAGACATGGCACACATCATGTGTGCTGGCAGACTGCTGGTGGTGGGGAATGGAGAGTGATGAAGAACGTATCAAGATACACTAACCATAGATGGGAGTCTAGACAGAGCAAAGACAGAGCAGCATTGTACCAGTTGAAAAATGGTGTACCTGGTCCCAGGCCCTATTCTGTTGGATCAGCCCACTGGGTTTGAAAGCAAGCTCCTTGCAGAAGATGAATATGTCAGGCCATTGGCACAAATAAAATCGCAACACAACTCATTTTCATTCTCTGGACTACATCCTGCTGGAAATCTAGAAAGACAATTGTCCTGCTACAAGAGAGACATGGCGGGAGCTTGAGAATGAACGATGAAGAAGAGAAGAAAGCAAGCTCCAGAAAAAATAATTTCAACATGAATATGTAAGACATGCACCTTCCACAACCTGGCACAGGGAAGAAAGAGTGAAAGCTTGCATCCTTGGTATCGGATAAGTAAATGTGAAATAGGAGAAGTGCAGCAGCTCAACAGTGGAGAGTTGCTATAAAGAAATGGGTACAAAAAAAAACCTGTCTATAGTGGTCATTTCATGTTCGAACTGTCCAAGGAAATTTGTTGCCAGAATAGGGTTTATTAGTAATTTCATTAATTCATTTTCCTTTTGCGCTGAAGTTAGTGCATAAGGCAGAGGTCAAATCTCTCCAATTCTGTCTGTTCAAAGCTATTCTGTGCAGTTTTTGAATAGTATGGATATTGATTGTTTTACTTTCTCTAAGTATTGTTCTTCTGGGTGTTTCTTTTGGTCTACCCCTGGCACTTTTGCGTGTAGGTATCCATTCAAGAGATTGGTGGTGTATTCTGTTGTCTGTGCGTAGGACATGTCCAATGTGGGACCAACAGTGTTTTCTGATAACATCTGTGATGAAATTTTGATGTGCCTCTACTCTGATTAAATATCTGATGTTGTAATACACAGTTTGTCACAAAATAATTCGCTAGAATGAAAAAGAATTGGAATGAACTGACTTCTGTTACACAAATGGGTGCAATAAATAATGCACAACATAAAAAATGTATGCAATATAATGAAAATATAATGGAAATATAAATACAATTTTAATGCTGAATGTTCTGTGAGCTCTCTGCGTTGTCTGTTATTTTACTGCACTATTTTTGTTCATTCTGTATTCCTTTCTTGATAAAGACTATTGGTCATGACATATACAAAGTTTTTCCCTCTTGTATTTTTTCCATTTATTACTTGCAGACATTTATTATCATCATTTTATTATAGGTATAAGTTACTTTGTATTATTATCTAAGCCTGAAGTGTTATCAAATAAAAAAAGGTTGCAGATGAAATTTAAACCAGGTTCATTCAGTTGACAGCAACTCATCTCGCAAATTGAGTCAACAGGTATTCTGAATGAAGACCAGTAATACAATATATGATACTTACAATAGAAACATTAAGGGTGGCAAAATTTCCAAGGCTAGCAGTGACACAGCTCTCTTTGGAGACACGACATTCAGGCAACCTGCTGTCAGTTCCAACAATGCCACCATCATCTGGATCGGTGTACATCTTGATGTTAGAAACACCTGCAGCCCATGCAGATGATGAAATAATCCACAGCAATGTCAGAACCAAGGAAGTGATAAAGTCCTGTTGAACATGACCATAAACTATGTTATGGAGGACATTATATGACATCACAGGACATTATAACATTACAGGCATTATATGACATTACAGGACATTATAATATTACAGGCATTATATGACATTATAACATTATATGACATTACAGGACATTATAACATATGACATTACAGGACATTATAACATTATATGACATCATGGGACATTATAACATTACAGGCATTATGTGACATTATAACATTACAGGCATTATATGACATTATAACATTATATGACATTACAGGACATTACACCATTATATGACACGACAGGACATTATAAAGTAAAAGTACAAGAAGTAACAGTATATCCCAAAACCCCAGTGGGGTTGTAGGATGCTGCAGAAGATGCATCAACACATTTGACATACCTAATCCACAACAGCTTTCTTCATTTATCTGTTGATATTAATGATTCTTGGGTCCAATACTGTTAAATGGGACTCCATTATTTTGCCACAAGCGAAATGAAATATCTTAGTTTTTTTTCCAGCAATTATTTCCCTTACATATAGTTACCTATCAAGGGTGGAAATATTTATTTAGGAGTGTTGTATGGGTGGGAAAAGACTGGGAAAGGGGTTTGGGTACTACATCTCTATTGTTCGCAGATAAGCTCAACATACTTACGATTGCGCTAGCCATTCTGTATCTAGGATTCAGCCGGCAGTAAAAATAAATGATTACTATAACAAGCATGGGAGGTAAAGAGATGTATACTCAGAAAAAAAACCTAGTGAGATACATAGAATTGTCAATAAATATTCAAAGAATTTATGAGTCCCATCTAACAATACTGTACATATTCTTAAAATTCTGCGAACAAGTTTGTTTTATTTCTGACATATTAATTTGTTATATGATCTCTATAAGAAATCTGTAATAATTTATGCTCAATGGCCAGTATCATTCCTTTAGATCTGCCGTAGTGTCTACTCACATCCATACAACATGATAAACAATAGTCATGATTTGTATCGATCTATGTGAGTAAATTCAAGTGGGAAGCATGAGGATGAAAATGTTCTTAAGGATGATGGAAAATGAACGAGGTCCGTTCTATCAACACCAAATCATCTTGCAACTCAAGTAAACAGATTGTCTGTACTTGACCAACCAAAAAAGACGTGATCTTGTCAAGACTTTCAACCTGTGCACTCAAGTCACTGAGAATGGACTGAATGAGACAAGGACTATTACAAAAACAACAAACATTCAGTACAAGTATTGAAGTATCCTGAGGACCACAAACATCGAACATCCACATTCGTACTACAAGGACCGACATGCATGTCGTAGGAGGCCAGTAAGAGAAGTTTGAATGGGCTGACAACCTGTTACCTGTGAAAACAACATTGTCACCTCATGTCTTGTCTTCATTTATTACTTTTGTCTTCTGTTACATAGCCCAGATGGATACAGTTCAGAAAACATTGCACCTTTATCTATTTGTTGCAAGACTCCTAGGTTGTGGGGAATGCTAGGTTTGCTATCACCGCAGACTGGTCAACAGATCTGACAGAAGAATGATGAGCTAGTTGACCCATATGTGTATGATACTCTCCTTGCAGGATGTGATGATCCTGGGATACTTCAACCCTGGAATTCCTCCCTTTGGGGGTTAAACGTGCATCGATAACACTTCCCCCCCCCCCAAGCACAACAATGTCTTTAAGGCAATACACCCAATTACTTAACTGAGGGGGACAAGTTCTTTCATCTGAAAAACTATTGGCTGTCAAGAGCTACTTGCTCACAGCTTCAGGAGTTACTTCATCATCATCCTATTGAGAATGTAATGTTCTATCAAACATTTGTTGCATGAAGTGATTTCATTAGACAATATTTTATGTTTAGTAGGTTGCCACTGCTTTCTGAATGAGTTGATTGCCCAACTTCCTGCAGCTGAAATTGAATCAGGTACCTTGGCCATCCAAGATGTGCTCTGTAACTTTAATTCATAGAGAGACAGTGACAGAGAAAGAGAGTGAGAAAGAATGTGAGGGAGAGAGTGAGAGTGAATGTGAGATAGTGAGTGTTAGAGAGAGTGAAAGAGAGAGAGATAGAGTGAAAGAGAGCGAGAAAAAGAGTGAGAGAGAAAAATAGAATGAAAGAGAGTGAAATATAGAGAGTGAGAAGTGAAAGAGTGTAAAAGGAAGTGAGAGAGAAATATACAGAGTGGGAGAGTGAAACAGAGTGGGAGAGTGAAAGAGAGTGGGAGTGTGAAAGAGAGAGTGAGTGAAAAAAAGAGAATGAAAGAGAGATTAAGTGAAAAAGAGAAGAGTGAAATAGAGAGTGAGAAAGAGTGAAAGTGTAAAAGAGAGACAGTGAGAGAGATAGAAAGAGTGAAAGAGAGAAAGTGTAAAAGAGAGACAGTGAGATAGATAGAAAGAGTGAAAGAGAGAAAGTGTAAAAGAGAGACAGTGAGAGAGATAGAAAGAGAGAAAGAAAGTGTAAAAGAGAGACAGTGAGAGAGATAGAAAGAGTGAAAGAAAGTGTAAAAGAGAGACAGTGAGAGAGATAGAAAGAGTGAAAGATAGTGTAAATCAGAGATAGTGAGAGTGACAGAGACAATGATAGAGAGATAGTGAAAGAGAGTGCTGGAGAGTGAAAGCAAGAGAGTGAAAGAGAGAAAGATAAGAGTGTGTGAGAATGTGAAAGAGAGCATGAAAGAGTGAAAGAAAGCATATAAGAGAAAGTGAGAGCAGAATGAGAGAGTGAAAAAAGAGAGAGCGAGAGTGCGTGATGAATATGAATGGAAATGGAAGAACTAATTAATGACAGAAGATAAAAGTGGTTTGTTGAAGACTTCTACTCCACAGGGAACAGAAAGATCAATGATGAAACCAACTCTCTTTAATAACATTTACTCACTACAATAACTATTCTGGTGTTTCTCCTGTAGGCATCGTCAAATACAATGTAGAGCACAAGAGCTCCAAGGCAGTACAGGAACACAATCACGCCCACAAAGACATAGAACTCAGCAGAAGACTTTGATCCCTCCAACAAGCAGAATGAAGAGTTTTTTTGCTCAGAGCAAAGTGGTGTAGCAAAACAAGAGTCTTCCTCCAAGCTGAAACCAAGGAGAAATGCCGTAAATATGTAACGTTACTATAGCAACGACATAACAAAAATACAATTTAAAAAGCATCCTAATTTCTACTACTGAACTTTGTATTGAACTCCCTACATTAACTTCCTATGTGCTGTAAATAAAATACATTAACTCTATGTGCTTTACATAAAATACAATAACTTCCTATGTGCTGTACATAAAATACATTAACTCCCAATGTGCTGTACATAAAATACATTAACTCCCTTGTGCTGTACATAAAATACATTAACTATGTGCTGTACATAAAATACATTAACTCCCTATGTGCTGTACATAAAATAAAATAACTCCCAATGTGCTGTACATAAAATACATTAACTCCCTTTGTGCTGTACAAAAAATACAATAACTCCCTATGTGCTGTACATAAAATACATTAACTCTATGTGCTTTACATAAAATACATTTAACTCCATGTGCTGTACATAAAATACATTAACTCTATGTGCTGTACATAAAATACATTAACTCTATATGCTGTACATAAAATACATTAACTCCCTACGTGCTGTACATAAAATACATTAACTCTATGTGCTGTACATAAAATACATTAACTCCCTATGTGCTGTACATAAAATACATTAACTCCCTATGTGCTGTACATAAAATAAATTAACTCTACGTGCTGTACATAAAATAAATTAACTCTATATGCTGTACATAAAATACATTAACTCCCTACGTGCTGTACATAAAATACATTAACTCTATGTGCTGTACATAAAATACATTAACTCTATGTGATGTACATAAAATACATTAACTCTATATGCTGTACATAAAATAAATTAACTCTATGTGCTGTACATAAAATAAATTAACTCTATATGCTGTACATAAAATACATTAACTCCCTACGTGCTGTACATAAAATACAATAACTCTATGTGCTGTACATAAAATACATTAACTCTATGTGCTGTACATAAAATATATTAACAATTTTGTGAAAAAACTTGTCAAGAATTCAGAGATCCCCGTGCTTAAATTTTGTAAAACTATTAATACCCCTCCCCCTTCCCTAAACAATTATTTTCATCAGAAAAAGGTACGGAAAAAATTACACATGATTTGTTTCACATTTTTAGAAATAATGTTTCTTCAAACAAAAGTTCGTTTGAAACTTGATTATTTATATACACAGTTTAAAAATGCTTCAAACTCAAACCACTTAATTGATTATCAAAAATAGTATTGTCGACGTCAACGTTTGTTAACCACCCTCCCCCTTAACTGCTGACGTAATTTATGGACAACCCCCTCCACGTGATTTTCTGTGCATGACCTCTTCCCAGTTTTTCTTGTTTTTATTTATTACTTTTTGATATCCCTCCTTCGTAAGCGAATGTGAGCATGGCGCTACACACAAATCCACGAGGTTAGGTGTTTGTTGTTGAAGACTTTATATAGTCGTGTTGAGGAATACCATGGTTGCTGTTGCGCCTTTCGACCTGAAATCTCCGACTTCAGCACCAGTGCTTGCTTGGTCAGGGCTGTGATCCTGCTCAATGTCAGGGATGGCCCAACCAATCATAGTTTCTAGCCTCTGTTGGCTGGACTAAGCCCCATTTTCACTTCAAGTAGTTGGCTTCGATGGGCCATTTTGGTGTTCACAAATAGCTGAGACGTCTATTACCCCTTGGAAAAGTTTGCTGCAAAAATGGGAATGGAGAAAGTCATGCGATGAAGGAAAGATGCTTGTTTTCTCCTTACGTTGTTCTATCTCTATATATCTATTGTCTATTTCTGCTGTTGTTGTGATAGTAAATAACATAGAAACAGGGACAATGTTGCTTCAAATAAAAGCTTATACAAGTAAATTCAAGTAGGAAGCGTGATAATAAATTAGAAAATTCTTAACGACCAACGGGAATTGAACAAGGTATACTCTAGCGGCACTGAATCGTCTAGCAACTGAAGTAAACAGGTTTTCCGTACTTGACCGGTGTATCTATCTATTGTTTTTTCCCTCTCTGTTTGTGCTGTAAGGAGTCGCAGGATGTAATGACGATCGGTTTTCCGGCTATGACACGTTTGGTTGATTGATATGCATTAATACTGTTCCGTTTCAGAATGCTGGTAATTCCTTCAATCCACCTTCTCTGTGGTCTTCCTCTGGTTGTTTCCATTTTCATGTTGTATGCTATTGCTGTTGGCCAATAAGGGTTCATTTTCATTAGGTGACAGAACCATTTCAGGCTCTGATTTTCAATATATGTGACCACTGAAGTTGTTCCAACAGCTCCTGTAATTTCTTCATTTCTCGCATGATCTCTTCTTGTTCTCTTTGCTGCTTTTCTTTTAAGTCTAAGTTCACACGCAGTAAACTTTCTCTCTTGTTCTTTAGTTAGTGTCCATGTCTCGCATTGACAACACAGTGTTGGGATGAATATTGAATTTATTATTTGTTTTTGGGTTTCCAATGGGATATATTCCTTAAGTTTATGGCTCTCTTAAATTTCCTGCAGCGTTCTACTTTTATTTCAAAGTTTTTAATACTTGCACTGATCTGGCCACGTCAGACTAGATGGTCAAGAGCTATGTTTTCCAATAGCTTGGATCAATGCTGCAATCAGTATATCTTAAATAGTCTTTCAGAGGTATTTTTTTCTGACACAGCCCACAACAGTCTCTTGTGAAAAGGCTGGTGTAGAGATGATATAACCAGCCCAACAAAGCTGAAATTCAATCAACAAGATATTAATGTTTTCCATTTTAAATGTCTAAAGGATCTCAGTGTCATGAATTATGATCCTATCATCACACAACAAGGAGTTTTCTGAGACACCAAAACTGGAATTGTAGCACGTTTCACTAGCTTTGCTCATCTTCAAAATGATGTATTTCAGAAAATATATAACGCATATAATTGAAATTTGTGTGTGAATTTAAAATGGTATAGACCATATTTTCATTAAAATGCAGCCATTGATTTCAATGGTCATTTATTTGCGATAAATATTAAGTCTACTTGTCAACACACCTTACACACATTTCAAAAGATGTTTACAGTCACTTATAAGACCTCATTTCCCATTTTTTGGTTTATCACGCAATTGACATGATTTATGCATGAATTACACTATTGTGTAATCTTGAACACAATACAGAAAGTTTAAAGTTGTATCAGAGTCACGCTCACATTGTCCGTCAGCAGTGTTTCTGCAAGTGTTGTGTAGTTTAGTAAGAAAAAAATGACAAAGGATTTTAAAGTATTTCTACAATGAAGCTACTCTATGAAAGCTATATAATTCTATTTCAAACCCAGAAAAGAGGACTGACTTGGGGATAAGTAAACGATCCTCAAATTACCACTGCTGGATAGAGAAATCTGAAATGTCTAATTCAAGTAGCTTACACACGAAAAGTATGCCAAGAGTGGTGGATAATGGTGACAGAGAATTGATCAGCAGAGAAATTTGCAATGTTTCACAATAATGAGGCAGTGACTTTAAGGAAGTTGAAAAGTTGGTTAAGAAAAAAAGGACATTGATATTTCCAAATCTACGGCTATGGAAGACTATTAGGAGTTTGGAATTCCCTTTTCGAAAATATGTTGGTAGAAATATTAATTGTGATATATTTGCTATGAGAAGCAAATATTAACAAGAGGCAAAAGAAATGAGAAGAGATTGTTATTATATAGCATATTTAGATAAAACTTGAATTAATGCGCACCACAGTAATGAATAAATATATTGTGTAATATGACCTTTTCATTAGAGGTGAGAGAGTTCTGCAGTGCTATATAACTCCTATACTAACATACGGTTGCGAGTCTTAGACAATAAACAAACTGGAAAGTGGGAAATTAGAGGCAATAGAGATGAGGTTCTATAGAAGAATGCTGAGAATACCATGGACTGCCAGAAAAACTAACGTGGAGGTGTTGAGTCAAATGCGAAAAGGACCTTAATCAATAATATAAGAAAAAGACAATCTTCATTTTTTGGCCACTTCATGAGACAGAGAGGTTTGGCAAGATTGAAGATTAGTCACAACAGGCAAGATTTAAGGCAACAGAGACAGAGGGCGACAACGTGAGAAAATATTATACAGTTTGACAACCTGGCATGGCAGAGAAACAACAACGACATTGATACATAATACTGTGGACAGAGAGCTGTGGAGAGCCATGATCGCCTATGCCAGCCGGCATGGCACCTGATGATGATGATGACGGTCAGTAATGAATGAGACTAGCAATCATCTAATGGGATAACTAAGAGACTAGTACCAAGCAACAAAGGCAGCACCTAATAATGACACAACCAGGAAGCAACCATCAGGATCTTCTAATATTTTATTCTTCTTATGGTCAATGCTGTGTGGCGTTGGTTAACATAGTCTTTTCACAGCCTTATATTTCGTGTGCTGTCAATCATTTCCAATACAAATGTTCTCCCATGCCACAATGCTAGGTTGTAACATTTATTTTCGCGACAGACAATAATTAGAATGCAGAGGGGTGCAAAGGGTCTCGCACTGCTGTCGTGCGAACCCAGGGTTAGCAGATAACCAAGATCCTAAAAGTACCTCCTCGTGATGCACCCTGGAAACATAAATACAGCTGCTGTTGCTGTATTCCTGGCCAACACTTTTAGGCTCGTATCCCCGAGTGTGGAGGTTGCAGACTGAATGAGATTTGATTGCACAGACAAGCAATATCTCCGACACCCTTTTTCCAACACGAACAGTATCAATGTCGACACACAGCGACGCAAGACAGCCCAGTCCGAGTATTGAAACAGCGGTAAATGCAGTTGACACCAAAAGGAAGATGACTGATGAGAGACGAAAATATAACATACTGAGTTCAATGAGAGAGTAGCACAGCGCCAGAGGGCAGTGGCTATGTGCAAACAGAAAGTGAAAACGATCCAAGGAAATCGGATCTACAAGCTCTGTTAGTTCGAGACAAGCTTCTAGTTACCGGTTCTCCTTACGGGCAAAGACCAAATCGTGGGCGCTCGACCAAGAAGGCAGCCCAGGCCCAACTCTACTGTCGATTCCTTCCTATATCAGAAACATGCTCGCGGATAGGGTTCCGTATCCGATGGGTTCAGGCACAAATGGGACAAGGTTGTTCAGCTCGACAACACGCCTTGCTCTCAAACGCGTGAGACTCAGACTTGGACGAGGAGTTCACGATGTTGGTGAACGACACCTCGGCTAAGAGGGCGAAAGAGCCCGGGGCCAACTCTTCTGTCGAGTTCTTCCTATACCGGAACCAGGCTCGGGGAGGAAAAAAAGTTTAATATACGATGGGCACAGAACGTATAATTAAACAGGCAAGTACACTGGCCGTGAAACACCTCGTGTGAGATAGACGTGAACAACAATAATCTCGGCAAAGAGTCATTACACACCCGCGTACCCGTCGACAGATAGGCATGTCACAGGCTAGGGAAGCCCACTACCAGAATTAAAGGCATGACGAAAACGGACGTGATAAACCTCGGATGTCCGGGCCACAGGGTGAGCCAATCGAGGTGTAAATAACGCAGTTCAACTGTGGAACTAGCAGTACAGCGTACTTCAAGCTCCCCGGTGGAAATCACAAGATTTATCCGTTGTGATTATAAGAGAGCGAACGCAGAAGAAGAAGAATTAGTATGCAGACAAAGATTAAAGGATTTCATTCTTTATAAAAACTCTGCATGATGCACAAATATAAAGTACAGTATATATTTATTGGGTCTAACCAAATATAACATTAAATTTTAAAAAATAGCATTAATACGGTAGTAGGCGGTAAATCAGAAAATTACATTTGATGGCAAAGTTAGTGAAACCTGCTGTATAGCAATATTCCAAGTGTGGTAGAAAATCTAGTTGATACACGTATATGTTTTTGAAGATTCTTTCAATACCTCCCCAAGATGTCTAACTCAGTTCAGTAGTATAGCTATCTTCATTCTAATTTTTGTTTCTGCTTTGTTGATGTTTCCATGTCTTTTTGGCATCAAATGTTACACCGGGCTACATGGGTTGGTCTATTGTTATATTGTCTTTTCCCAGGTGAATGATTGTTGATCGCATTCAGTCCATGTTAGTTCAAGGCTATCTTAATGTTTTCTATCCACCATTTTCTTAGGCTACCTTTGGCCTTACGCCCGGGTATTCTTGTATTATATTCTCTTATTGGTATTTGGTTTGGCTTCACTCTCATAAGGTGACCGAACCAATTTACTTGCTGTCTCTCAATATGTTCGATACACGATATTATACCAACTATTTTCCTAATTTCTTCATGTCTTATTTTATTATTGATTCTTGATTAGAAACTGGCTTCACAGCACGCGGGACATTCCCATAAGTGCTCCGCCCTCCGCTCCAGCAGCCATCCCAGTGTATGTAGACTCATAGTTCCGATCAGGTGTTGATTGCGTGATCTTCGGGACTTTCCAAAAAATTTACTTTTCCTCCCCTAACCTCTGAATACTCCCATTTCTAACATTCTCTGTATGTGTACGTTCTCAACATCATTGACATCATCTGCATCTTGAAATGAATTTATTACTGCCTTTATTAAATCTGCTTGATCTCTTCTTAGCAATGTGCCGTCTATCGCCGCATTGCCTGCCAGTAAGTTGGCTCTCTCGTTTCCTCTGACCCCAGCATGACCAGGGCAGTATATCCATGTAATGCTCTGGACAACTGAGTTATTCAATAAGTCCACCATTCTTTTCTTAGCATGAACTTTTCTATCTTGCGCAACATGCTTTGAGAGTCTGTGAGTATTACCGCGTGTGTTGATGTATCAGTTATCAACCAATTAAGAGCTGCTGTAACTCCCTCTATGTCCATCCTCATGCTTATGTGACAGTAGAATATGCTGAAGTTTTCTCAACCAACTTCACGCCATTTCCGTAGGCAACAAAACCCCAAACGCTTTTATTTATGTTTCTGCTAACAGAGCCATCTGAGTATATAATTATGTCTTGTGGTTTCGAGTGTAGTTGGGCGAGTTTGTGCACTGTATCCTGAGCCCTTACTGCCGTCCATTTTCGACACGCATTATCTAGTTGTATTATTACTTTAGTCAGTGATTTCTTCTCAGTGTCTACCTCCACCCATTCACTGCCCTTTCCTATTTCTTCCAATTCACATACTATTCGCAGTGTGTCTTCAGCCTCTGCCATCCATGATCTGCCATGCTTGATACGTTTTCCCTTTGACTCATCTAGACGATGGTGTAATGGGTTGTGGTTGTATTCTGTCACTTTAAGGTACGACTTAACTTGTGCTACCTGATGTCGCACTCTAATGCTGGGGAGATCAAGCAGAAATCTCATAGCAGAGATGGGTGTATCTCTAGTACACCCCAGTACCGCTCTCATTGCCTCATTTTGAACTTTTTCCAATCTATCGACTTGTGTCTGTGACAAAGTTAGTAGGCCAAGGCCATAATCTATTACAGATAGCACCACCACTTGCAGGAGCAGAAAAAGTACCCATTGCTGCATGTCGAAGGTCGCCATAACCTTGATAACACTGATCCCTCTTCTAGCCTTCTGAATCATATTTGTGACGTGCTTGTTGAATGAGAGACTTCTATCAAAGATTATCCCAAGATATTTAAGGTCCTGTTTCTCTTTCAATGAATGATCTGGTTAATGACACACTGCCAGCTGTTAGTTGCATGGGTCTTATTTTATCTAATTTGGTAACCATTGCAACTTTTCCCAGACACTTCATTTCACATGTGATGATTTTTCTTTGCTGCGAAGCTGTTAAAGACCATGTTTGACACTGGTAGCACAGTGTTGGTATGAAAATTGTAGATATCATTTGTTTTTTAATTTCCATCTTGATCTTTGGGTGAAGAAATAATGGTGAAAGTTGGTAAGTCAATGTGTTTGCTTTCTGGCACCTTGTTTCTATTTCTCTGTCTAGTCTTCCATCTTCGGAAAAAATGCTGCCTAGATATTTAAACTCTTTGGCTTGTTTCACTTTGGTGTTATCTATTGTTATATTCATTGGTGTTGAAGACTTGCTAATTTTCATAACTTCTGGTTTTTTTTACATTAATTTTTATGTTGTACTTTTGACAAGCTAACAGCAATGCATTGATGTGCTTTTGCAAAGTTTCCTCATCTTTGTATATTAAACTTTGATCATCAGCAAATAATAGTTCATTAATTTCATTATTAAGTTCCTCATCAGGTTTATTTGCAATGTTTTCCTCTTTATTGACATGAGCTTCTTTTATTATTCTGTCCATGTATATGTTGAAAAGTAGGGGTGAAAGGACGCATCCTTGTCTTACTCCAGATCTTGTTTCAAATGGTTCAGTCATTCCATTTGTTGTTCTTACTGAGCTTTGACATTTCAGATATATCGCTTTTATATTATCTAACAGTTGTCCTCTGATGTTATAAAGTTCTAAGGTTTCCCATAGAATGTTTATATCTACTCTGTCGAATGCCTTTTCCTGGTCTACAAATACTGTGTTTAAATCTTGATTGGTCATGTGTTGGTAATCTACCTTTAAGACAGTTTTATTTATACAGATGTTTCCTGCATTTGTTTTTGTGAAAGTGCAAAAAGGGTTGTAGCTGGCTTCTTTATATTGATACCTACGTACCATTTGTCTGCCCAATTGGTCAAAATGGATATCTTCAAATGAGCATCTATATATCCTCCCACTCATCCATCCACCCACCATTTATCCATCGATCCACCCATCTATGCATCCACTTTTCCACCCATAAATATACACATCCACCCAACCATCCATATAACAATATATCTATTCACCCATTCCTCCACCCATCTTTCCGCTCATCCATACATCCACTAAACAACCTATTCATTCATTCATAACTTACTCATATGGATAACTGTAAGAATACTTGACAGTTATGGATGATGATGCATTCACACAATGGACAGTGAAACTAGACGTGCTCTCATGGCTGGTAGTGGTAGCAAATGCGAATATGGACAGCACCTGCAGACAGCAAAGAAAAAATCAAACGATCATTTTGATGTTTATAATTTACTAATTTCATTTAACATTAATATTAATTTAATTTGATGTTTATAGTTTATTGATTTCATGGATAACAGTTGTGTTATTTCTGTTTGCTGATATGGCAAGTTTCGGAGAGCAGATGGTCGCCATTGAGTAAAATTATGTACACTGAAACATGTGCACAGTGGTAGCACTGGATTATCGGCATAATACGAATCTTGTTTTTTTTGTGATGAAGTTTCTAATGTGGCATTCCTACGACCCTATTTGGCGGGTTATGAGTTTCACAATAAACATTATTTATGACACGCAGACTGTTATTGGCGACTTATGATATTGATAACGTAGCGATCGACATCAACATGTTTTGGGTTGTAGTGATATTAATCGTCAGTGATTCTCAACATGGACCATATGGCGTAATTCAATGGGGGCTACGGAGACTTGAAAAGGAACATACATACGCTTTGGCTTGGGCACATACCTTTACAGGGGGGTAAAACGGACAATAAACAATAAGAATTACCAGGTTGATTCTTGGTTAGAAACTAGCATCATAGCACACGGGACATTCCCATAAGTGATCCGTTCTCTGTTCCAACAGCCATTCAAGTGCATGCATGTGACAGGAAATGTTTCTGTTCGCGTTGGATTGATCGGGGATTCACGTTGTCACTTAAGAAGCGACAGAATTAATTTCCATTATTTTTGACTATTTTATTATGTAGTTATTCAGCGGATAGACACAAACTGGTTTTGTCCAGCTTTGAAAGTACTAGACTTATGTTGATTTTTTTTTGTCACGTGTTTAGACTAGATGTCCTTGGGGACATTTTAAGCGGAGACAGGAATTATTCGATTTCAGGTTATGTTTTACATATAATCTGGAAAGAAGTAAATACCTGTTTACCGAAAAGTAGAGAGAAATCCGTCTATTGTTTTAGAATTAGGAAAAGTTTGAGGTAGGAGAAAGCTTGAATTTTGTAACTAATTTATAATTTTTCTAGCAATTCTTCAGTAGATTTTAGTAAAATATTACTATTGTCAAGGAATTGAGCAGAAGATAGTAGCTCCAAGCAGAACTAGAGATAACACGTACAGAAATGTGATGTGAGCTATTTTGAAGACGGTCCTTTTTACCCTGTATAAGGTGTCAGCGCCAGTGAATATTGAGAAATCTTTGTTGAGACGTCAGGATGTCAGGAAGGAATGATCACACATAATGGAACTCAATCTTTCGGCGCAAGTAAAGTATAGTTCTTCACTGTGACCTTTGTTCTAGTTTCGAGGTATAACCTAACCTTTGTTGTGTGATTTAGCAAGTTTAAGGTTAAGTACGTAGAGTACGGTTAGTATTAGAAATAATATTTTTAACGTGCGCGTGCACCTCGCTCTATGTGTAGCGGGCAGAAATACTGATCTCTCAGCACAAATAATAGGAAATTGTAAAAAATGTGTAAATTGAAAAACAAACAGATTATGCATAAGTTCGTCTGTGTCTAGAGTTGAACTTTGTGATTGTCGGGATGTGACGTCACAGCAGCCATTATTTTCATTAGTGTTACATGGAAATCCGTGACGTTGGATAGTTAAAATTGTCAACAGTGTGCCATTTATAGCACAGTGAAGAACTAATCTTTACTTTTACCAATCTTTCTTGTGAATTTATGTGATAGGAGATAGAAATTAGGAAGTGAGTTTATTATTGTTAAGATTAAGCAGATTTACAACCCTAAATTTCAATAGTAGAGATAGAAATTCAAGTAGAGTAAGGTAATTTAATTAAAAGTTAGGTTTGAAAATGTTATGGAAATAGCAGTGAAATTATGAAATAGAAATCAACAAAGTTGTTAAGATGCCGTGACACCCAGCAGGTGTTCACAAGCAACAGACGTTATGGATCCTAGAAGTTGAAGCTATTCCAGAATAAGGGTCATTCTGATGTTTCTGACAAATGAAGGACGTGTTAGAATATTATTCAGCTGTAATTTTTTATGAGAAATAGCAAGTTCTCTCCAACGTAATTTTGTCGTCGATGTTCTGAGTTAATACGTTTAGACGCCCATGTGTTGCCGGGGCCCGAAAGGGGAGCAAAGAATAGCAACACTTTTTGCCTTCCACGCATGTCGTAAAAGGCGACTAGGGAGGTTATGGGATGAAGGTGTCTGTCCCATCCCATATAGGGTAAGTGACCCGAAGCAATGCTGAAGTCGGATGTGTCAGACCGAAAGGTGCAGATATCGCAGAAATGCTGTAAACCATGACACAGCTCATTCCGTTCTCCGGACTACATCCTGCTAATCTGCAGGAGTTTGAGAACGAACGCAGAAGAAGAAGAATAAGTTTAGAGAGTGTAGTTTCTCTCCGACGTAGTTTTGTCGTCGATGTTCTGAGTTAACACGTTTAGAGAGAGAGAGTGTAGTTTCTTTCCAAAGTGTTAAATTATTGAAGCTCCTAGTTAATGAGTTCAGAGAGGGAAATTCCTATGAACATGGGTTTATGTGTGTGTGAGGTAAGGTGTAGTATAGAGAGGGTGAAATTCCTCTCCAACGAAGTACTCAACTTTGCCCTTCGTTTAGTTAAGAGGGACTGTTATGTTCCTCCAATGAAATTGTATACGTTTCTGTTCCTGAGATAACCTGTATTGAAAGTTATCCCATCGTTTCCTGAAATGAAACCATTAATGTTAGCAGCCTTTTAAATCCAGAGTTCCAGAAATAACCTGAGGTAAGGTTATAATCTTTTTGAAGTCGTCTACTGAATCAAGTCCGACATGAAGTCCTTTACTGTCGACGCCTTACAGTTTTTCGTGGAGAAGTGCAGATACCGATGTCGTCACTTGTTGCAGTCGAGCGGATGGGCTACATCAGAGAATCTTGAGAGTATATTTACTTTGAAGAATCGGGGAATACAAGAACAGAAGAAACACAAGCATGCGAGGATAACCTAGCGAGAAATTTATCGTATAATAATGTGAACATGTCATTATCAAGGTCACAACCATCGTTAATATCCGCCTTTCGAAATGTTAGTGGACAAATAACCTTTTTGGAAGGAACTAAGGAACTGTAGTTAAATGAAATGGACTTGTAAGACGAATTTTCTTGAATTAGTAATTAGCTTATTTGTGGTGATTGATAGCTAGTAGACAGCTGGGGTTTTCGGAAAGACAAGTAAATCTAGGCTGGGTTTTTGCCTCTAATGTGCAGGGATGAGCTAAAAAAAATAATTTATAATGGATGAAAGTGAAGTGCTGATCTATATATTTTGTTCATATTTATGTAACTTTTTTTCCTTCCTACATGTTGTGAGGAAGATTGTTAGTAAACGTCAATAATACCTGTAAAAGACAAGAATATGGACTACTTCTTACTTGAATATTGGTTAAATTATTTCAGGTGGAGCCTATCTTTCTCTCTCAATTCACATATACACAACAGAAACGTCCTTAGAAGTACACTTCAACAACATACAGAGAAAGCCATTACAAAGAACCAGAAACTTGGAAATCGAGAGCCACGTATGAATGACTAAGTCAACAAGAATTGCTGATTACTAGTCAAGCTAATTAATAGAGTAGATATAAGTGGGAGTGTTTATGCGAAACATATGTCAAGGATTAGTATCAGTGTTGGTAGGAACACGCAAAGATAGTGAAGTAATGTGACAATATATTGACAATATAAGGATTACAGAGTTTAGAAAAGTTACATTAATGCTTTTAGAACTTAAGTGGGGTTTACTACAATCGATAAAACGGTCGGTTACATGGAGACTCAAAGTCCCAGTCAGGTGTTGATTACGTGATTTTCGGTTCTTTCCAAAAAGAGTACATTTTTTCCTCACCTCTAATGACTTTCATTTGTCATTATTTGTATGTGCACGTTTTCAGTCTCGTTGTCAACATCTTCGGTTTGCAATGAAATAATGAGTGCTTTAATTAAGTCAGTTCTATCTCTTCTCAGTACTGTGCCGTCAATCGCAGCATAGCCCAGTACCGTTCTCCAGCGTGACCCGGGCAGTATATTCATGTAATGCTCTGTACAAATGAGTTGTTCAATAACGCAGCCAATTCTTTTATCAGCATGCCTTTTTCCATCTTGTGCATCATGCTTTGAGTGTCTGTGAGCATTACCGAGTGGGTTGATGTATCATCAACCAACTCAGTGCTGCTGTAACCCCCTCTATTTCCATCGATGTGATGTTCGATGTGATAGTGGAGTATGCAGATGATCTCTCATCTAACTTCGAGTCGTTTCTGTAGGCAACAAAAACCTCAACCACATTTATTTTTTATTTCTATTGACTGAGCCATCTGTGCATGTCATGTGGTTTAGAGTGTAGATGGGCGAACTCTTGTACTGTAACTTCTACCAGTCCATTTCCAACACGATTTATCTAGATTAATTATCTAGAAAAATCAGACAGATAACCAAAACAATTGTAGTATTGAAACACATCAAAAGACAATACGTCAAGTGATTTCCACACGTTTCCAGCCAGACTACCAACAGATATCATGCCACAATGACCATGACACATAGACACCGGCTATAAAGCCAGAGGCAGACCATGCAAAAGATGGATCACAGAAATTAAAGAAGCCACAGAAACAAGCTTACAAACATCACACAAGAAGGCCATCTCCAGAGAACATTTTTCCCTCTGACGCCGCAAGGCAAACAAGGGGTACAGCGTACAAATAGTGATTTTTTTTCTCAGTGTCGACCTCCCATTCTCTGCCCTTTCCCACTTCATTTCACATACTTCTCGCAGTGTGTCTTCAGCTTCTGCCAGTCATAGCCAATCCTGTATGATTCGTTTTCCCACCAAGGCGCTGGTGTAATGAGTGGTGAGTATAATTTGTTACTTTTAGATATGACTTCACTTGCGCTACTTGATGTCGCACTGGGTAGATCAATAAAAAAATATATATAATTGTAGTGATGGGTGTATCACAAGTACACCCCAGTATTTTTCTCACTGTTTCATTTTGGATTTGAAAGCCAAGGTCATAATCTATGACAGTTAGCACCACCATTTGAAGAAGAAGAACTAGTACCCATTACCGCATGTTCATGGTCGCCATAACCTTAATGACACTCATCCTCTCTTTGCATTATGAAACACATTTGTGATATGCTTGTTGAATGAGAGATATCTATCAAAGATTATACCCAAATATTTAAGGTCTTGTTCTCTTTCAATGAATGAACACATGCAACTGACAGTGTGTTATTGACTAGATTACTATCCAAGGAGTGCCAGACAACCTTTGCTTTCGAGTGATAAATCACAGCATTGTGTGTTAAGCACCATATCGACACTGTATCTAGTCCACTCTGTACACTATCAGCATATCTGTTCTGTCCCTGCCCGTGTTGTATAGTAGGATATCATCAGCATATGTTAGGCGTACACATTAAACAGCATCGGAGACAAAGGGGATTCTTGTGCGGCAGACCGGGTGCTATTGTTGTGATTTCAGATGTCCAGGAAAATATTAAATATTGCAACGAGTGAGAGTCAACAGGTGGTGTTTCTTAATGATGCAATACCTTCAAGCCCATGACAGAGATAAACTGCCAGACTTGAATGAAGCCATACGATAAGTGAGAAGAGGGGTAGTACTATAGTGGATACCATCCCACTGTGGGATACCAGGAAATTAAGAGGCAGATATTCTGGCAAAAGATGAAGCAACACAAGAACAAACAGACCAAGAAATAACCTACAAATAAAAAAGGACACTCAAAGCAATTAGGACAGTCGACCACCCAAAAGATAACTATATATATCTTGACAGAGCTGAGCAGGTTATCATCTTCTGCATTAGGACATGATACAACAGACTAAACAGCCACTTAAATAGACCAAAAACTGGTTCCATCACCTCTGTGTCCATGTGTGTAGGCAACACAGACCGCGAAAGATATCCTGTAAGACTGCAGTACACTAAACCGTTTACGGGAGGAACACTGGCCCACATAGATATCCACAGAAAGCTGTATGGAAACACTGATGAGTTTTCTAATACAGCAGAATTTATTAAGAAAACCGGACTTGCTATGTAGACATGTTAAACTGCGAGCGAGAAGACGAAGAGGAAATGCATGCCGAATATCAAACACATGATTCATTATTATTAAAGTTTCAAGAACCCATTAAAAAGCACATGGTTTTAATGAGAAACAACAGTTAAAGTTGAGAACAAAAATGTAGATTTTTTTGCGTGGTTTTTTTTTCTGTAACAAACCAATTCTACTGAAAAAACGCAAAAAAAAAAAAAATCTACACTGTGTCATACGGCGTTAAATTACTGTGCTGAATAAACTGTGAAAAATAACTTAAATTACCAGCCAAAACTATTGAAAATGTATTAAAATTACCGAACACTATCTACCTTTTGAAAATATATTAAAATTACCGAACACTATCTATCTTTTGAAAATATATTAAAATTACCGAGCTAAAACTCTATTCGTGAAAACAATACACGACGTTTTAACATTCTCGAGCCAAACAAATTTGGAGATATCCAAGTCTTTCCTTCTAATGAACATTAGTTCTTTCTTTCACGAAGCCGTGCCCGCCAGCTAATTCCCAGCAATAGTTCGCTTAGCTCACATATTAAAAACAAGAGTCGGATAAAAGAAGGAAATAACAAGGCAGAGTTATATGGATTTCATCAAGAATTTAAGCGGGAACATAAGTAAACAAAAAATGTATAGATATAGAGTCTGCTCCGTAAAATTGATATCAAAGAAAAACTGAACATCTAACAAGATGTTTCTAGAATAATGTCGCTTATTTAAGTGTAGAAATTAACACAATCTTCCATAATTTTACCAAATGTCCCGCGGAAGAAATCTTACACCAATGAGTTGTATTAAAAAAATATGATATTTGGTCGGTACTTTTTCTGCCACTATAGTTAATATTCGAACGTAAAAATCAGAGAAGAAACACATCAAAATTTCATCACAGATGTTATCAGAAAACGCGGTTGGTCCTACATCGGACATGTCCTACGCTCAGACAATAACAGAATACACCACCAATCTCTTGCATGGATACCAACAGGCAGAAGAGCCAGTGATAGACCAAAGGAAACACTCAGAAGAACAATACTTAGACAAATTAAAACACACAATATTCATACTATTAAGGAACTGCACAGAATAACTTTGAACAGACAGAATTGGAGAGATCAGAACTGTCATATGCGCTAACTTCAGCGCTAAAGGAAAATGAATGAATGAACAGTTAATATTAAATATAATAGAGTCAATCTCGCATGTCGTCTTTACATTTCCTTGTGTGCTTGTGGCACCAATTTTTTTAGTGTTAGAAGCACATCTATTCGGAGCCATTAATCCATACTATTTTGACCGTAGTGATTTTCTAGACAATATATAGTTATTCTAACTTAGTCCTAAGTTGCCATTACTTTCCGAAAGGTCGGGTGCCGAATTGACTGTAGTTGAAATTAAAACAGGTCAGTTTGTCGTCCGTGGTGAGCTTACTACTTCTCTACCACACCCCTTAACCACAGAGATACTAGATCTTTATTTTCTGAGATCGAAAGAAATCATTTTTGTTTGCGTTATCATACTGCCACCGATTCTATCTCTCATAGCAGGACAATATTCCTACTAGATTTCCAGCAGAATGTAGTCCATATAATGAAAATGTGTTGTGTCCACGTTTTATTTGCGCCAATGACGTGACACAGTTCAACTTTGTTGCTGGTAACATAAGTTAAGTGTTTTTACCGCTTCAAATAAACGGTGGACGTCTGTAACCATATCGTTAGTATATTAAAACCAGCCGTACGAGAGAAAACTGGTTCTCATACTTACATGCTTGTTACTTAGCTTAAACTAACCACTGTTCACCCCTGCTTGACAATTTTTTCAGCTGTCTTGCGTCGCTATCGACATTAGCCACAGACGTCCACAAATCCTCTTTAATTGAAGAAGGAACCATAAACACGCTGCTAAGAAACAGCTGTTCGAAACATTGAGCAGACTTAGCTAAAAATAGCTTGTTAGTTACAAACAGGATTGCCATACTAGCCATTTCATTGCAAAATTTCACAAATGTGACCATCTTTAAATGTCACTGGCCATGAATTTGTTTCGACAATATTTGTATTTTGTTAAATGTGAAAACGTATTTTATTTTTCCATATCTTCTTGTTTAACTCATGAATATATGAAAGTTCTGGTCATACCAAGCAAATCATGCTTTTGTCGGTATAATTGTTTCTCTCGTAAATGTTCTAAAAACATAATCGAGAATGTACTTTAATTATCTAGAAGCCATTATTAAAATTATAGCTTTTTAATTGCATTTCGATTACACCAAGCACGTTTTACTACATTTCCAGCAGTTTTCTCGGCAGACATAAAAATTCACGGAGAGATACAACACTTAGATCATTCTAATATCCTAGACCATAATCACAAATGATGATAGGCGTGAAACAGAAGTTAAGATGAGAATATGAATAGCTAATGTACATTTAATAACATGAGGAAAATATTAACATATTAATAAATCACAAAATATAAATGGGATGCTAAATCTATCCTACATTATTGTATGGTTCAGAAACATGGATAATTAACAAACAAGTACAAGATGAATTGATGCATTTGAGACGTTAATATATACAAGAATTGGAAATACTTCATGGGAAGAAAATAAAACGAACAAAGTAGGTTCTGATATCAATGTCTATGAAAAAACAAGCAACTATTAAAGGAATTAAAAATCAAACACAAAATATTTTGGACATATTAAAGGATGATACGCAGTTGAAGATTTTACTTATTGGCAGAGTTGAGAGGCGGAGACCAAGAAGTAGGAAGATGTCCAAGTGGGAGGGAAACATCACCAGATGGACAGTACACCGTGTAACAGAGTGCACCACCAAGGCAAGAGACAGAGGATTTTGAAACTGCACTGGAAGATGATGAGTATTTTGTACACAATTTTGGAGTCTGACCATGTCTTGGTCATTTTTTATGTACATAAAGTTTGTCTATCTAATGTTATATTCGTTACACGTACTATTAACGTAATCAATATACATGGTGTCTATAGAGTCTCTGTGCACTCATTTACATTGCTAGTGACACCTACATCACAAGAATTGTAGTTATTAAGTGATTATCTGTGTGACACCATTGACGCTAGAACATTTATGAAAAAATAAAAACAGCACTACTGCTCATGCCCATCGCGTATTGGATAAAGTGGCTCGTAAATAAACACACTTGCAGGTTATAATCAAAAACCACTTTTGGCAGTGGTGAAACGGTGTAAGCTTGTTTGGTTTGAACATGAAAAGAGACACGACTGGATTTCTAAAACTATTTTGCAAGGAACATTCGAGGTAGGAAGGAGAAGAGGAGGGGAAAGGGGGGGAGGGAAACAGAAAATCCTGGATTTATAAAGTCAAGAAATGATATGGGCGTGATTTTTCAACGCTCTACACAAATTTCATAGACGTCACATTTAACATATACATTTCAATTGGTATTTAGTGCACAGCAACTTTATATAAACCCTATATATTAAACTGACACCGTCAAGTGTCACAGAAGAGCTTCAAAATCGACGTTCCATCTTGGGAATCCTTCGCGCATAATCGCCTAATGTGACGCAGCAACACCAGCCAAGTTGACAATATCTCTGAGAAGCATCAAATGTCAGAGACACTGAGAAAACGTGCTGCACCAAAGGGCAGAAAAATAAAGCAGAAATGCCTAAATCTATTTTTAGACTATTCTAAATTTGAAGCATATCCTATTCAGCATGAAGCCATCAACGCAATATTGTTTGGCTGTAGTGGTTTTCTAGGTAATTTCTAAATACGTTCAGCAGTTGCGATTGCACTCTTAACGGTCCGGATACACAGTGTTCCAAATGTGGCAGGGAATTTTCTGACAGAATTGTAATTTTTCTTTAGCTATCTCTACACAGCACAGAGATACAACACAAATTTGAAACTGTAGTCATCATCACCAGTGATGGATGAGTATTATCTGATATACCACATATATTTGCGCGTAATAGACAAAATAAAACCTATCTATTAGTAAAAGTAAACGTCTGTGGCTGTGTCGATAGAGACGCGAGGCAGCGGCAAAATGTCAAGCATATTTGAAATCATAATCAGTTATATAATTCACAAAACAGTATATAGTTAGCAATTTACTACAACAACCACAACCCCTCCCCCCCCCCACACACACACACAACTTCATTGACGTATCTACAATAAAGAATTTATCAAGAAACATATACAGAACTCAAGGAGGACAGTCAATATAAAATAATATTGTAAATGGACAAGGCAGCAGATATTTAATAACAGTAACACCAAAGCACTAATGACGTATTGTGGTAGAAATAAGCGTTAAAAAAATGGAGAAATGAAAACGAAACAAAACAATATTCTATTGTGTTTTGTGACCCGTATAACTGATTACTTTTGTGTTTTCCGTTAATACCTATTAGTTAACAATTTTACATCGGTATCAGAAATTGACTTCCTCCGTCAATCTGTGGTAGAGTCTTGCGATTCACTGGCAACTTTCGTCTCTAATATATCGATCTCTCTCTCTCTCTCTTGTTCAGTGATTCGATCCATGAAAGGCTTAACGTGGTGAACCTTATCCTTTTTCAATTTGCCACGATCCATAATAGTATCTCTTCAGTTTACGGTTCCAGCTTTTAATGTCTACTGACAACGTTGCCAATCCAGTCAGATTTTATATTTCCCAACTAGTCTTTGGGAAGTAAGAAAGTATGAGGGTGCTTCAGATAAAAACCGTGAAATAGTGTTATATATATATATTATAAACATGACACTGTCTTGTAACATGTCTTCTTTTTCTTCACTCATTCTCCAGTCGAAGTCAGACGCTGATATGTATTTCACTAATGAACTGTGCTGTGATCACCAGTCCCGAGACAGTATGTTAGAGCTATTTCAGATGACCATAGTTTTTTTCCTTGTAGAGTGGTATAGTGGGAAATTCTGTAAAATATGTTCTGTGTATTCTGGAGATTGTATTCATTTATTCATTTTCCTTTTGCACTGAAGTTAGAGCATAGTGCAGAGGTCACATCTCTCCAATTATGTCTGTTCAAAGCTATTCTGTGCCGTTCTTGAATAGTATAAATATTGGTTGTTTTACCTTCTCTAAGTATTGTTCTTCTGAGTGTTTCTTTTGCTCTACCCCTTGCTCTTTTGCCTGTAGGTATCCATTCAAGAGATTGGTGGTGTATTATGTTGGTGTCTGAGCGTAGGACATGCCCGATGTAGGACCAACTGCGTTTTCTGATAACATCTGTGATGAGATTTTGATGTGTCTCTTCTCTGATTTTATCATTCGATTTGAATTCACTCCAATGGGTGTTAGTTATCCTACGAAGACATTTGTTCTCGAAACTCAATAATTTCTTTTCTGAAGATAAAGTTTTTCCAGCTCTCACATCCATATGATAGCACCGGAATAACGCAGGAATTAAATAAGTGCATTTTCGTGCGTGTGCTGATTGACTTTGACTTCCAGATATTATACAGTCTGTTAAATGCCCTTGGTGCTAGGGCAATGCGAGTTGTAATTTCTGGCATGACATCACCGTCGAGTGTTAACTTGCTTCCTAGATAGGAGAATTTGTGTACTTTTTCAAGGTGTTGTCCATTTAAAGTAGGAGATTGTATACATGGGTAAATATCGGTGTCACCAACTCTAAACTTCCCGTACATGCGTTGTTGAAGTCTGTTGTGGCATGCTCTCAATCTAAACATGAGTGTTCCTTTCTTCCAAGCCTGTAGATATCATTGTGTTTTTGGATGCATGAGTGAGTTGAGTTCTATTCTATGTTTATATAGCCTTTGATCATGGACTTCACTTTTGGATATGATACTGTATCTACTATCTGTTGTTGTTGCCAGTAACTTTCAATTTGTTCTAGCTGGTCTGATATCTGATTTTTCCAGTTTTGTGAGTAACATGGAATGTGCTGGAAAACCACTTCTTTTACTTGGTTGTTTAGTTGAGATTGCAGTGATTTTTAATCATTCACGTGGTATGTGTTTAGGTTCCGGAATGCTTGTAAAGTGGATTTGGCATCAATCCAGATCACCATCCTTTCTTCCACCATTCTGGGTGCTCTCAGATTTATCTTGGATTGCTTAACAGATGTAACCTGTCAATATTATTAACACAAAAAAAAACATCTGCAGGCAACATTAGATACGATGACAACACACTATCTGCAGGCAACATCAGATACCATGACAACAAACCAACTACAGACAACATTAGATACAACGATGATAAACCATTTGATTTCAAACGCCGTAAAGGTACCGCTCGGAGAGCAACAGAATTCCTGAAGCACGCATGGCAGCTAATCAATCAATATTTGTATCTCCGTATCAGAAATAATCAGTTACAGTGTAAATAGAAAATAGACACTATTTGCTCCCAACAAACACTGTATGTGAATAAGAGTAAAAGTGGAGCACATAACAGTCTGTATGCTATACATCTTTACTTAAACCGAAGAACTCCCTGGAGAATACAACTCTTATCATATTAGCAAGCGATCTGGTTGGATATTGAACTCAATTATTTCTCGCAGTGTTTCTCAACAGGGAAAGTGCCACCTTTCAGGGGCGTTTTAAAATCTATTCGGGAGTTATTAGATAATGGATTCTTACCCTTTTAAGGGCGACCATATCATTTGCGAGAAATAAATATCGCCCCCCCCCCCCATTATAACAGTTTTCCGCAGCCATTTGATATTTTCGCCGATACAGTTCTGTTTATGCCGTTAAATCATTGAAAAAGTGGTGTCCAATATGTGCTTCATCTTGAAAATAGTTATTGCTATACCGATTTTGAATGAACAGAGCACACATGTAAAGATTGTAAAGTATATGCTCGAATAACAATAAGAACAGTTTCATACAATCGTTTAAATATGAAAATTCGGAATACATATTAGGAGATTGCATTACATTCGTAATAGTCTTATTATAATAATTAAAACACCATCGAATATTATACAAAATTGTTCATATCGAACTAATCAAGTAAAAATGCAAAGCAAAAATAGCAAATTAATGTGAGGGAAGATCCTGATGCATTTATAAAAGTTTTTAATATGTGGCTCAACTGTCGTTAAAAACAGCCGTAAATCGCCACGCTCAGTTACATGAAATCGGTTCTTTTTTCCTTAGTAAATTCGTTTCAGCACTAAACCCATGGATCTTCACATAGGAAATGGAAATGCAATTAATAGTTGCTGCACTATTTCATAGTATCAAGGGTAGAGTGTTGGTATTTATTCCTGAAGCCAGAACTTTTGGTATCCACTACAGAATTTGAACTTTAGTTCTTCATTTGTTGATGGTTCTATGTGTTGATGGTTCTATGAGTACCTCTCCTAGATTTGATGATCCTGCTGTGTGCACATATTTTAAAGCATCTAGAATCCAATTTGGTATATTCATTTTTAGTGAATAACATTGAATCGCTCATTGAAATAGCACGGAGAACCTCCATGTGTTAGCAGTATGTACTAAATATTCCTGTTTGAGAGACACTGCTGATACATTTGAAAAAGTGGCTATATTCCCCTCGACCTAGATTCCGTTTGATCATAGATTTTTCCACAAAAGCGGCATCAAGGTTTTTTGGTCTTGAATACAATTCATTACCTTGTAATTGTAGATGGACACTTTTAAATATTTTATATAGGTCTATCAATAAGCAATGTCATTTTTGGATGTAAATCAGGTTGACCGTCAATCCGTCTCCTCTGCTTTCTAGGAATTCTAGTACTAAATTATAACATCGAATCAGACAAATACTTTTGAAAGCCAACGAACTTCTGTATGAAGCAGTAAACGATTGAAATCCTCATCGTTTTCACTACAAAGTTGATTAAAAAATCTGACAATGAATTGATTCTAATCTTTTGACTCTTCTAATGACATAATGGAGTACGAATGCAGACGTTCACTTAAATTCTTGTCAACCAAATGTTGACGAATAAGTACATAGTGTGTCGCGAGTACATTTGGTACTGCCTGTTTAAAAAGTTCTATGGAAACCTTTGTGGTGTCCTGGCATTGCTAGAGCACCATCAGTAGCAGCATACATTTTTATGCTGACGAATTTTACGCCTCCTCTAGAAAAATGTATTCATGGTATTAAAAAATATATTCTCCCTTTGAGCCTACTTCCAAAATTTTAGCAAACACAATTCTTTACAAAGTTTTTCATCTTTTATGAATCGTATATATGATAAGACTATTGCTTCATTATTTGGGAGAATTGATTCTTCGAGTTGAATGGAAAATTGACATGTCTGCAAACAATCGCAAAATGATTTTTCAACGTCATCAGCCATTTTATCGATTCCTTTGCACCGAATTATTGCTTAACGGAATTTTACAGATGATATCTAAGGCTAGATTATGAAGCACATTTCTTTATGACTTATATTTTCACCAAAATAAAAATAAAAAATAACACAAAACACCATTGTAGCCTTTGTCTTTAAAACTAATTGTTTTTACTCTAACAATTGTTGTTTATTTATGAGAAATGATGACAAGTCCAACTGCTTCTGGACACGGTGTGAAACAATATGTTTTTCTTAGTTATACAATGGAAACCCGCTATACTGATTCATCTTATAACACATTTCCTTACATAACAACACTTCAAAATCCCCAGTTATACTAATTCTTTATTGTTTATACATTATATATACGTATTTTGAGTTATGATGGGATTCCACTGTAACTAGTTCATAGACAGAATATTGCAATAGCAATTATACTTATGGTTGTAATCAGCGCTATTACAAAAATAAAGTTCAAAAAGGCTTGGATTAATTTTAGATACTTTTGTTGCTGGTCGCTTATACAGGAGTTGTCAACACCTCTGAAACACCAAATAACAGTGATTACATAACTAATTCAGAAGATAGAATACCTAGTTCATTTCAATCAAGGAGCCACCGACCCCCAATAACGCTTAAACGCCCCCCCCCCCCAATTTCCTCTGAACCCACTATCGCCCACAGACGGCTTCAGCGGCCACTGGGGCGATAACACCCACTTTGAGAACCTATGAGTTTGATAATTAATTATTGGAGGTCACTGTTTGTTTGTGTGAGACATTGTAGCCGATTTAGAATCATGTAAGTACATGATAGAATTCGCTGGAGGACACTGTGTGCGTAATCATCCAATGTGGTACCACTACGACACTGAAGGGTTACGGGTTTATTGAATGATTGAAGTAAATGTATTCAAGAGATTCTGACAAAGATGGGGAAGCGATTTCTTTCAGACATGAAGATGCTATTTATTACCTGTTAGTTATGCCAATATTGACTGCGTCAGTCTTAGGCTACAAAGAAACTGAGACACTCTTAAATTACAGGGAAACTGAGACATTCTTATATTATAGGATGACCAAGACACTCTTAGATTACAGGGACACTGAGACACTCTTACTACAGGGAAACTAGATGTCTTAAACTACTGGGAAACTATATAAGCTTTAGGTTACAGAGAAGCTACACCAGTCTTAGGCTACAGAGAAGCTACACCGGTCTTAGGCTACAGGAAAGCTACACCAATCTTAAGCTACAGAGAAGCTACACAAGTCTAAGGCTACAGGGAAGCTACACCAGTCTTAGGCTACAGATTAGCTACATCAGTCTAGGCTACAGAGAAACTGTAGCAGACTACTACAATTGATTATTAGTCTGTAACAAAACTAAATCAGTCTTAATTTACAAGAACTTCATCAGTCTCAGGTTACAAGAACATCACTAGTCTAAGGTTACACGAACGTCATCAATCTTAGGTTACAAGAACGTCATTAATCTTAGGTTACACGAACGTCATCAATCTTAGGTTACAAGAACGTCATTAATGTTAGGTTACACGAACGTCATCAATCTTAGGTTACAAGAACGTCATTAATGTTAGGTTACACGAACGTCATCAATCTTAGGTTACACGAACGTCATCAATCTTAGGTTACACGAACGTCATCAATCTTAGGTTACAAGAACGTCATTAATCTTAGGTTACAAATACGTCATTAATCTTAGGTTACAAATACGTCATTAATCTTAGGTTACAAATACGTCATTAATCTTAGGTTACAAATACGTCATTAATCTTAGGTTACAAATACGTCATCAGTCTTAGGTTACAAGAACGTCATTAATCTTAGGTTACACGAACGTCATCAATCTTAGGTTACACGAACGTCATTAATCTTAGGTTACAAGAACGTCATTAATCTTAGGTTACACGAACGTCATCAATCTTAGGTTACACGAACGTCATTAATCTTAGGTTACAAATACGTCATTAATCTTAGGTTACAAATACGTCATTAATCTTAGGTTACAAATACGTCATTAATCTTAGGTTACAAATACGTCATTAATCTTAGGTTACAAATACGTCATTAATCTTAGGTTACAAATACGTCATTAATCTTAGGTTACAAATACGTCATTAATCTTAGGTTACAAATACGTCATCAGTCTTAGGTTACAAGAACGTCATCAATCTTAGGTTACACGAACGTCATCAATCTTAGGTTACACGAACGTCATCAATCTTAGGTTACACGAACGTCATCAATCTTAGGTTACAAGAACGTCATCAATCTTAGGTTACAAGAACGTCATCAATCTTAGGTTACAAGAACGTCATCAATCTTAGGTCACACGAACGTCATCAATCTTAGGTTACAAGAACGTCATTAATGTTAGGTTACAAGAACGTCATTAATCTTAGGTTACAAATACGTCATCAGTCTTAGGTTACAAGAACGTCATTAATCTTAGGTTACACGAACGTCATTAATCTTAGGTTACAAGAACGTCATTAATCTTAGGTTACAAGAACGTCATCAATCTTAGGTTACACGAACGTCATCAATCTTAGGTTACAAGAACTTCATTAATCTTAGGTTACACGAACGTCATTAATCTTAGGTTACAAGAACGTCATTAATCTTAGGTTACAAGAACGTCATCAATCTTAGGTTACAAGAACGTCATTAATCTTAGGTTACAAATACGTCATCAGTCTTAGGTTACAAGAACTTCATCAGTTATATCATATAAATGAGTTTTTATGGAACCCATCAACAAATATACAATATTAAGATTCATAATTTCGCTTCATCACTTTCATTCTATGTCTATGAGCAAAAATATTTCTTCTATTATGGTAGTTAGTTGTCACATCATCATGACAGCACACTTAACACGTTCATGTGTGTCTCGTACTCTCATTGAGTATACAGGCAATGACACGACGACTGACAGTCTGACTTCTTTGATAGTTGACTTTCTACTTAACAGAATGCATTCAGCGTGCAGCGGATCCTGAGCAGTGAAAGCATATACAGGCTACAGCTGTAGACTGGAGTAAATACTGGAAAATATTAAGAAAGATTGAAAAAGCGTAGAGGATTGACTTTAGTGTACTCTGGTTACCTTATATGTACACAATTGTGGCAACTGGGGTCTAAATTTCTAGTTCACGGTGCAAAGAATAGGGACACTGTATTCTTTTCAGGCATGTCGTAGGAGGCAATTGAATCCTGGACTTCTAATGTAGGGTGTAAAGAATAGAACTACTGTATTCTTTCCAGGCAATAATCCCCATGTATGACGAAGAGATATTGCACCTTAGTCCTTTTGTGGTAGACTCCTATGTGGAAGGAAACGCAGATTTGTCATAACTACGATGGATCAATAACTCTGACAGCAGAATAATTAATTAGTTGGCCCAGGTGTGTTTGCTATGCATCTGGAAGGACATGGTAATCCTGGGATACTGGCGAACTGAAATGCCTCTATTCGGGGACTAAACATGCATCCATAAGCCCTGTAACATAGCCATACTTTTCAGGACTTACATGAGTCCGAGTGTCGCCTCAGTTACACAACTGTGAAGAATCTTTGCTTTTGTTAGAAAGGCCATCGGTTGTCAAGAGCTACCTTCTCACAGTTAAAGGCATTATTTCATCATCATCACTCTATGTCTACTCCGTATCTCTTAACGGAACAGCACGCCGACGTTCCAGAGTACTATCCATACCACGCAATTCCGTAGCTTCAATCGATAATCCGCAGGAATCTCCTAAATAATTCACTTTATAAACACGAAGTCGCGAGAGGGATTAAAACACACAACCCATTGAGCATAAAGCTAAAGGCCTAGTCATACACGGAGACAACTGGAAAAATTACAGCATGTATCCAAGTTTTCATATCGCTATTGAAATTTTAATTACACGTGTAAGAGTTTTTTTCTCAAACTCCCTCTATATATCTCCTTGAACAGAACCATGTTTCAACTAGATACCCAACAGAATAATGTACCTTTATTATGTGATTGATTACCGGTCTCTTCGCACATCCGACATAGACTCAGATCTCAACGTCAGTAAATCTCTCAGTGTATAACGGCTCCGGTTCTAATATCTGTGTTAGGTCTTCTCTATGGGCCACTCCCAATTCGCGCATTCTCGATACTGACTCAAGCTCATGTAACTCAAATTTCTTCTCCTCCGATCGTGTGAACTCGCGAAGAGCATTGATTGTTTCTGATAGGCCTACAGACTGACCATCTATTGTGGTGGCGATGCTGGATAATCTGTCGACTCGTCCGTCTCCCTAATTTTCCGCATTGATCTCACTTGGTAGCCCTCTACAATGCTTCCACCAATAGCCTATGCATATCACCTTTTTGACTTTCTTAATCATATTCATTGAGGAAGTACAGAGAACGGAAATACGTTGTATCAGTGTGTTATTTAAGCCAATGACCCGATAATCCAACTTCGGTGGTACATAACTACAAAACGGGAGGTGGTGTGGTGAGGTGGGGTGGTGGACAAGAAAGGGATTAAACTAACTGATTCGAATTACAGTCTAGGAAAAAAAAACTCGTGGCGGACCTCTACATCGGTACAACGGCGATATGAACGATAAATATATATTTTGAAATCTATTGCGATTCCTATAACAAACTTCTCTAAGTTCTTCATAATCTGAATATGAGTGATACGATTGTTGTGTATGTGTGTGTGTATCTGTGCGCAAAATGAAGGGGTGGGGGAATCATAAAAAGTACTTGTTCTGAAGTCGGCCGCTATGTCAATTAAGGTTGAGAATCATTGATTTCGCACGTCAACTCTTGTTAAGTTTATGAGCAGACGATATGCCGACATTATTGATTTGTGTATTAACCAGCGAGTTCTCTTGATTAAACATAATTTTTAACATTCATCATATATTAATCTGTGTGTCGGTCTGTACTTTGTTCAAGTTCGCCATTTCGGTTAATAACCACTCGTATCTAAATTCTTCATTTCGATTATTTTACTAATTAATTCCAAGAACATCGGTTCTACTTTTATTTACTTTCCAAAGAAAGTGAATTCTATAGAAACATTTGATTCTTGATTAGAAATCAGTATCAATGCGCAGGATGTTTTCCCATAAGTGTTGTCATCGACAGCGATATTGTTATCTAATATTACATAAGTATAGTGTTCTACTATGTTTTATTAACTGATCGTCAAGTTGCTCAACAAAGGCCTTTCAGAATTAAGATCATGGTCTGTTTTATTAGCTGATCGTCAAGTTGCACAACAGAGGACCTTCTCAGAACTAAGATCATATCACAAATATCTATCTATCTGTTTCCTTTTAGTTCCTGTGGAACAGGGCTGCAACAGTCACTCTTCAACGATAACTGTGCTGTCCTCTTCATCAATTGCTTTGTTCTCTTCCTCCACTGTTCTTCTCCGTGCATTTCTCGGTTTTTCAACTATCCTCTTTTCCTGTGGGTTCTACTTTAGATCCTATCTAGTTATGTTGTCAGAATTATTTTGTGGTTGGGTTCTATCCATCTTCATCTTCTATTTTATATCTAAACTTTCACTGGGCAATGGTGTCTTCTCTTCCACAACTCATCATATAATGCCAACTCTGACCATCTAATGCGAAGTCAACGATAGAGACATCTATGAATAAATATATGCAGCCCTGATGTGATTTTGTTCTATCTACATGCCATGTCTCAGTCATGAAACTACAATTGTAAACAACCTGGCCATGTTAAATCTCTAAGATAATGACAACAGGTTTCAATATATAATCATAAACATTACCCAGACCAACTGCTTGCAATATCATATTAAGTCCCAGACCAACTGCTCGCAACATACTATAAAGTCCCAGACACAATGATCTCAATTTCATATAAAGTCCCAGACCAACTGCTCGTAATAATATATAAAGTCCCAGATAACTGCTAGCAACATCATATAAAATCCCAGACCAATTGCTCGCAACATCATATAAAGTCCCAAACACCCTGATATAACCAAGGCTGGCTTTCATCCCAGGTTTAAAAGACATGACTCGCCATAAAGAGGCATTAATCAACGAAATAAAAAAAACAAAAACCTAAAACGTTTGGCGAGTGTGGGTTTTCGGGAGACAATTCATTTTATCCCATCTACTTTACTACACATTCTATCATTCTCCTACCACGTATATCTTTCAGCCTCTTCTTGTCATTTTGGAGGTACTTAAAAAAACCCACCAGTAAGCTACTGTAGCGTACTAGCTGTCATTCGTCCGTCCGGCCCCGATTACTAGAGGCTCGAGAGGGGAGAAAGATTAGCCACATTGTTACCTGACAGACACGTAAAAGGCAACTAAGAAAGGGGAATGCAATTTGCTGCTCCATCCCATAGAGGGTTACCATTTGAACAAATACAATGTTTTTCCAAAAAAGGTCACTAAAGAGATCCATGCACACATGCAGAAATTTCACACGAAAAGAACATTTTAAAAAATGTATTAACAACCCCCCCCCCTACCCCAACAGAAGACGTATCCACGGCCATATACCTGTGACTGATGTCTTAAACACATACACCATATACCTGTGACTGATGTCTCAAACACATACACCATATACCTGTGACTGATGTATTAAACACATACACCATATACCTGTGACTGATGTCTTAAACACATACACCATATACCTGTGACTGATCTCTTAACACATACACCATATACATGTGACTGATGTTTTGAATGCATTCCCTCTGGGGCCAGATAAATGGAACATATTATATGGAACAAAACAACAGCTCACAAACACATGCATATATCACACAATGGCATTGGGTCAAAGGGCATGAGCCCATGGACCGCTGGATCAGTAACAATCTCTTGAACACATACATCATATACCTATGACTGATCTCTTAAACACAAGCTCTAGCAACGACTCTAAAATTGACTCCAACTTAGGACAGATACAACGAAGACTTCCAACAGTAGAAGACTTACCAACACAATGCAGTCAAACCGTCTGGGTTATTTTTTTTTCGATTACTCTCGTGCATTTCGTTTGGTAGGCGTTGGCAGGCGGCACAAAGTATATAAATAGTGACCATAGATAATCACAGCAATAACCAAAAACATCACATAAGAAGGCAGATTCTGTTGTTAGGTCTTATTATGTATTTGTTCGCGTGTACTACCTCTTTATTTTCGCGATGGAATAAGACTGTGCTGAAGCTGAACATCCCCAAATAACACAAAAATTCACCACGAATAAAATCAAACATACCAACGATCACCTAATATTTTTTTTTTAAAAAGAGAGAGAGAGACGTATTAACTAGAGAGCTGGAGAAAATGTCACATAAGCAAGGTTTTTTTCTTTTCCAGTCAGAATCAGCCAATTCGTTTATATAAGATAAATTAATAAGCAGTTGCTATCGGAGCGGACCTAATTGCCCTATACTTAAATACGCCCCTGGCAGAAAAACACAAGTAAACTGGAAAACATTGCTTGATGTATAAAACCAATAAGCAAGGGAAGATATAAACAGTTTGCTAATCAGATGCGACGGCAGAAAATTGGAATACAATAGGAGGGAAAGATTAAGTGATGATGTCAAGGTGGAAATAAACACGCAGGGAAACGTAGGGGGTGGGGTAACAAGAGAGATACAGATGTATACAGGTGATAAAAATAACTGGAATTGTTGGCCAACAGCGGTTGCAATCATATGTTTCACAGGGATCATTTAGATCATGAACGTCATGAGCGGTTACAATCTTATGTTCCACAGGGAACGATTAACTATACATAATTCATTAACAGGTTAAACAGCCAGAATGCAGACGATAAAGCCGGTTTGATCATGTCTCTTCTAATTATCATCACATCCTGACTCTACAACAGAAATAGGCAACCATTTCAGGTCAGCGGACCGAAGTCAGCGGACCGAATTCAGCATCTCTCGGGCGTGTTAGACAGGTTTATACATTATTATTAGGAAGTTATTAATGTACATGGTTCTAGTGGCTTGCCGGTGGTACCAGTGGTTTGTTGGTGGTTCTAGAGTCTTTCCGGTGGTTTTAGCCGCTTGCTGGTGATTTTAGTGGCTTGCTGGTGGTTCTAGTGATTTGGTGATACCAATTATCGTATACTCAGTAGCCCGTGTGTTGCCGGGGCCCGAAAGGGAGCAAAGAATAGCAACACTGTTTACCTTCCACGCATGTCGTAAACGGCGACTAAAGAGGTTATGGGATGGAGTTGGCTGTCTCATCCCATATAGGGTCAGTGACCCAAAGCCATGTTGAAGCCTGATGTGTCAGGCCGAAAGGCGCAGATATCGCAGCAATTCTGTAAACCATGACACAGCGCATTCCGTTCTCCGGACTACATCCTGCTAATCTGCATGAGTTTGAGAACGAACGCAGAAGAAGAAGAATTATACTCAGTAGACATTTGAACCATTGGTGAGTTTAAAAGTACTTTCGTTTAAAATGGAAATCGAACCAACATCCGGTTAGTCGGACGCTAGTGTACTAACAACTAAGCGAACTCGGCTCCAAATAGCTAATATACGGAAGAAAAAAGATAAAAAATTCTCAAACTTAATGAGCGTTTCCACCGATTAAATTTACTGCATTTCATTTACAGCCTGGACATTTCAGTGCACGTACGACCAGACTCAGTCGAACTTCCGCCAGGTTTAACTAGTTTTCCTAGCTCTCGTCTGTTAAGGAAACATCACAGACCGGGGAATCTCAAGGGTTTCATGCATCCTTACAAAGCGCGTCGTTGCTAAGCGACTGACACCACTAAATGCACTCGTAGCATTGAGCGACAACAGAAGCAAACACTTGTGGTGGTTGTTCAAGAATATACGTGCTTGCGTTACTAACAATCTCAATTCTAGGAGCAAAGAATTTGAATTGTGGACTGTGGCCGGTTGAAGTAATTTTGGATTTTTTTTAACACTCACACGCACACTATCTTTTTTGTAGTTTTTATTCGTTCTTATCAGTTCCCATGTGGAATGCTGTTCATCCATCGTACTTGTCGAAGTCATTCAGCTCACTATGATGATGGTGAAGATGATGATGTCTTCAGTGTGCCCGTATGTGACTAATGAATCCTATGCGTGCTTGGAATTGTCTACCACACTTTGGGCATGTGTGGGAGGAGTCCGTGGACCACTGAGCAGCTCTTGCTTTTCCTCTAGCGCGTTTTTTGTTGCGCATCATTGTGGCTGAGGTTCTCTGCAGCTGCTGCACCACTATTGATTCTGGAACACCAGCTAAATCTGTCTCGTGCAAGATTCTCCCATGAATTTGAGTCTATTTTGAAGTGAGTCAGTGATGTCAGTGAGTGTCTTTAAAACATTTCTTCTGTCCTCCGGCTATGTGGGAACCACTCTGAGTTGTTCTCCATATAACAACATCTTTGATAGACGATGATCTTTCATGCGGACAATGTATCTTACCCAGCGTGTCTGCGCCTTCATCAACATTGTATGTCTGCTTACAGACTTAGATTTCATCAGTACTTCACTGTCTGGTATTGTATGTGGGATATGGAGTTTCTAGAATATAGACTGTAGCTCTCCGACGATTTCTGTGCTGCATCTTCTTCAACTGTGCTCACGAAGTTCAATTTGATGTGGTGTCTTCCTCTAATGTTCTTCTCCAAATGTTCCTCAACTTTATAACTCTCGTCTTTCCCCGTGAGTTTCAGTCCAGCGTGATTCTGATTATATTGTCACTTCTTTCTGAGGGCGTGTCATACCCATCTCCATTTTCTAATTTCCATCGCTACCTCCATCGGGCTCTGATGTGTTCTCGTGCACAACTCATCAGTTGATATCAACTTTGGTCATCTACTGCGAAGTAAACGACGCAAATTTAACTATTTGATACATATCCGTTATTCTGATATGATTTTCTGGTTGACATGCCATTATTCTCAGCACGAAAGCAATACAGACTTCACATTGAACAGCTTACATTTGTTTCTCTATGATAATGTTGAGGAATTCAATACTAGGAGTAGACTATTGAAACAAAACTGGTATTAATAATGGGTCTGTTGTCTATTGCCTTTCCCCAGGTCAATGATGGTTGGTCGTATACACATTTGCCGTTAGGCGTATGGGTTGGAGCCTCAGATATTGTTCAACGGCCATATCTGTCGACTTGGTGCGTTGAGTCCACGTTTTTTTCTCGGTTATCTTGATGTTTTCTATCCATATGTGTTTTCTTGTCTACTTTTGGGTTTATGTCCGGATATTTTTTGTGTTATATACACGTATTGGTATGTGGTATGGGTTCATTTGCATTTTCATAAAGTGACCGAACAATTTTACTCGATGTTTTTTTTTAGATATGTTCAATACATGATATTATACCTATTATTTTCCTAATTTCTTCATTTCTTATTTTATATAGTTTAGTAACCATTGCAGTTTTTCTCAGACACTTCATTATACATGTAACGATTTTTCTTTGCTGCAGTACTGTTAAAGACCCTATTTGCCATTGGTAGCAGAGTGTTAGTATAAAATTGTCGATAATATCCATCTTTTGATTTCCATCTTTCCTCCGAAGACGGATGTGTCGGGCCATTGGCGCAAATAAAACGGCGACACAGCGCATTTCCATTCTCTGGACTACATCCTGCTGGAAATCTACTAGGACCATGGTCCTGCTATAAGAGAATTCAGCAGTAGTTTGAGAATGAACGCTGAAGAAGAAGAAGAAGCTTTCCATCTTGATCTTTGGGTGGAGAAGTAATGGTGAAAGTTGATAAGTCACTGCGTTTGCACTGAAACACTTTTTCTTCCTACATCTCTGTTTAGTATGATGGATGAATACAGCTAAATCATAAATCAGAATGTGAACAGGCAAAAACAGTTTGGACGTGTAGAAAGGATGGAAGATTCCATAATAATTAAATAAATCTACGCAGATACAATACACATAAAATCAAGAAGGAGGTGGATGGGATACCAGACACCGCTAGGTCACAGATGTATTTTGGTATGTATCCCAAACGTAGTTAGATCGCAGAGGTAATGTGGTTTTAATCAGACCCTGTTAGGTCGTAGAGATACTGTAGTATATCCCAGACCACGATAGGTCACGGAGGTACTCTGGTGTATCCTAGATTCCATTAGGTCGCAGAGTTACTACGAAGGAAATAGCCAGCATAGAGATCTCTATTTCATAATGTCGTCTGCAGGCAAGTGTGTAGAATTCAAGGCATGACCATTTCCAAATACCAACAAGACCCCTTGAGGATTATGGCATATGCTATTGCATTCCTTGATGTTGTCAATCCAAAACACCTGCACGAACTAGGGGACAGGTTGTTTTAGAACAAAAACAAAAGATAGAGATCAGTGGTGAGGAATTGTAAAAGATGGAGAAGATAATGCCTAATAAACAATTGGAGAACACAGACAAGGGACAGGGTGGAATGCGTGGAAATTAATTTGTGCGTGCAGGAATAATTCTATTGTTTTCGTATCAGCGGCATGATTAAATTCAGAACAAGAATGAAGATGCTGGACAGCCTGATATTGTAAGTAAGGGGGGGGGGCTGAGAGATCTGCATCCTAAATGGCTGACAGAACACGAAACATAAGGCCGTGGACAGACAGATAACAAAGTCACGTCACGCCACCAACTATAAGAATGTGCACATGTTCAATAATCCTTAGAGGAAAAATATGATCAGTAATTTGGTGCCAATTTTTATCCCCCCCCCCACCACTTGTCAACAACTGTTACCAATTCAAGAACTCCCCCGTGTCTAATTATGTGAACCATTTTACAAGAAAATTTTTAGCAGAAAACAAATATATTTTGTTGCGCATTTAAAAAAATTAAATTGAAGAAACTTAATTCGTGTATAAAAAGCAGCATTAGAACTTTCATCCAGCCTACCTTTCACCTTTATCAATAATATTAAACCTTTTTCGGACCCCACTCCAAATTGTTGACGTAATGGACATTCTCTTAGTCGCATCCTTCAACACATATGGCAACTCACAGCGTCACTATTCTTTGTTTCCATCTCTGGTTCCTGTTATCGACAACAGAGACGACTGCACACAAACAACACAATGCTATCTTATCAAACAACTGCAAGCAACATCAAAATATTTACTTCTATCATACTCCCATCAAATCTACGTATCCACTGAAAATAGTCTGTCAAACTGGAAGTCATACATCACATGATTTGGTTTCCATGGTGATCTCTATAAATAGATCACGTTATTTCATCAGATGACCCTTATCATTCATCCAAGGAAGCGGATTTTGACGTGAACTGAAATCCCTAAAGAAATTTTAATTATTTTTTTAATAACAATTATTACGATTTCAAAATATTGTAAATTTTACAAGAATATAACCATTTTTTTCTAAAATGAAAGGGCTAAACATTCAATGCCGCAGAAAAGATCATATTGTGAATTGTGTGGGGAATTATACTTGTGACATGAAAGGTCGATTTCATGAATATTGAAAACACTTGTCTGGTAAATGTCAACGAACTGTTTATAATGCAACCGAGGAACAAAATACGCGAACACGTGAGCTCTGATACAGTGGAGCACTGACTGTTTTGGTAGTCAAATAGTTGCAGAGTGGTGGTAGTCAAATAGTTGCAGAGTGGTGGTAGTTCTGTGCTTACAGGGTTAAGAGTACTTCAGTAGTTGTTTGATTCCAAGGAACTAGAACCAATTACGCTCATGTTTCCTATGTGCAATACGGTTATTTATCTAGGTTTCTTTCATACATAGAAGACTGCAATTCTTATTTCTTATTCGGCGATTATATGACTGCAATTCTAGTCCACATGCAATGATTCGAGAGAAAAAGAAATAGCTGAAAGGGCATATAGGGTTGATTTCATTATAATCGGGTTAACCCAATGTAATCCCTCCTTCTCAACGAAGCGGCACTCCGCATGCACGTATTCGAGCACAACCCTGGCTCTCGACAATACATGACTCCTAGCTGAATTAATTTAGGCCCTGTTTGTTACTTTTTGATTATTGTTGGACTTTTAATTAGTCGCTATTTATATACCTGGAGTCGCATGCCATAAATAATCAAGGCCAACAAATAGACTACACGCAAACAGGAAACTAGTTCATGTTTACGTTTCACCGAGCGAGGTTCGAAACCGCGGCCATACAAGCACATAGCGAACGACTTAACCACTACGCCAGGAGATCCCAGATTACAGGGTTAGACAGCTTACAACGCATTTCAATTCTCTTTACTACATCCTGCTGGAAATCTAGTAGGACCATTGCCCTGCTACAAGAGAGACCCAGTGGGAGTTTGAAAATTAAGATTAAGTGGTTTTCACACACGTCCAGACTGCCAACAGATATTATACCATAAATAGCGATGACATAGACACCATGGCTATAAAGCCAGAGGAAGACTACGAAAAAGATGGACAACAGACATCAAAGAGGAAAAAAAACGGGAACAAGCCTACAAACAGCACATAGAGAACTCTTATACCCCTTACGCCGCGAGGCACAAAATGAACTTAGTGGTAATATCTGCGCCTTTTAGCCCGACACATCCTGCTTCAGCATAACTTCACTTTTACCGTATATGGCGTGGAAGAGTAAACTTCACCCCAAATTCAACTTAGTTACCTCTTTTGAGATGCTTGGCAGGTAACAATACTGCTATTATTTGCTACCCTGTAGGATCCCGGCACAACACGGGTGGCTCGTAGATAAAACATTATTTTAAAATGCCACTCTTAAGACCAGGACATTAATTTTCTGGACAATATCACGATAACATGCAGGAGTTCAAGCAAGAACAAGCAGCGCAAGAATTGAACAAAAAGGATCGTAAGCGTAAAAGTACCGCAGCATCGGCGAAGTCCCTGATGCATTTTTTGTATTGCCTAATTTATCGTAACTACCACATTTGATGTTTACGGTATCGTTTCGTTGTTTTTTAGGCAGTGACTTTTCAATCTTCTCAATTATTCACTAACTTCCAAGTGTTCTTGTAATATGCGCAGTATGTATATAGGGCCTCATATTTGTCCATAGTCAATGGAAGTATACACTTGACAGCATCAACTTTATGTCATTGGTTAGCTCAAATGTTTTCTTGGATAAAAACATAAATGAAACAAATTTGGAACTATCGGTGTGTGAGCCAGAGATGAAGCTAAATCTAGAGCGGCCTTTCGTTGAATGTCGCCGGCACTCGAAAGAAAACAAAAGATAAGCAATAATGTGTTGACAGGGCCCGAAATGGGAGCGAAGAATAGAAGCACTGTTACCTATCATTCATGTCGAAAGGAGGGGGCTAAAGATGTTGAGGGGTGACGTTAACTGTCCCATTACATTTGAGGGTACGAGGGTAACGAGGTTAGCAAAGAAAAAGCCATGGATTGTTCAAGAGGTGACTAAGAAGGTTAAGGAGTAGATCATGCTGTCCCATCTCGTAACAGTTCAAAGTAACTGACAAACATGATTCTGAAGTCAGACTTGTCGGGCTGAAAGACATATAGCTATCGACATCACGTCATACACCCAAATGCAACATATTTTGTTTTAGGGACAGCACAGTTATAACCAGACGGCGTTTGAGAATGAACACAGAAAAAGGCGATACCTAAAATATGTAATATTACGCGTGTTCTATGTACCGTAATTGACAAAGACCCAACAGCCGAAACGCTGACATAATTTAGAAAACTGTTTCTTCGTATTTTGTTTCGTTCACCTTTTATTTTCCCCCCCTTCTGATTTACATTTTACAACGGTGAGCAAGGAATATAAATGAAAGTTTACAACGCAACATAATCTACCATCACAACCTACACTAATCGGGACACGATCGTAATTATGCTCAGAAAATTGTAAAACATATCCGTATGAATTAACACCGGCTCAGAAATGTCAAGTCTGGTAAATATTGAACGAATCAAATACGACTTGGACATTTGTTTGCGGTTAGAAGTGGCTCAATTTGATCTTTCTTTCTGGCTCTCACCATATATATATATATATATATATATATATATATATATATATATATATATATATATATATATATATATATATATATATATATATATATATATATATATATATATATATATATATATATTATATTATATAATTTAATTTTATTATATAATTTTGTATTAAAAATTATATATATATATATATAAAATTGTATTGAGTGATGTATTCTTTCTAGAAAATTGTTTTCATCATGGAAACTGAACACCTCTCTGTCCTGCAATGGCTAGAGACGTGTTCATGCACACATTAATATCGTTGCTCCACTGTCTTCTTGGTCTTCCTCTTCTTATTACTGGAGGTCTGCATTCAAGAATCATCCTTTCCATGATATTATGTTTCTTAAGTGTCAAAAACAAAACAAAACAAAAAAACCAACCTGTAGCTTCCTTCTTATGATTGTATTTAAGAAGGAAACCTTCATTAAATTTCGGTAATTTCTATGTTCTCCTTTTCTCTGTCCATGATATTATATTTATTATAATAATTTGTCAATCATATATAATTACAAACTAAAAATTATAATTATGAAATGCTACATCTATTCTAATTACATGTATGACTCAGAAACATGGATAATGTACAAACAAAACAGAACTAGAACCATGAGAGTAATCATATATTACTTGTCTCTGAACTAGATGACAGAAGTGATGTCTTTGAGATGTGTATGTAAAGAAGAATAAGGAGGAACTTCAAGAAAACGAAAAAAGAGGTTTTGACAACACCACGTAAAAAAAAAACTATTAAAAGAAATAAAAATCAAACAAATTAAACATGTTTGTACATATTAAAAGACATGACACCTTATCGAAGAACTTACTCGAGGGTAGAGTCAAGGGGAGTGGAGCAAGAGGTAGGAAGCCATACAAATGGAAGAGAAACATCAGGATATGGACAGGTACCACCACCAAAGGTCTAGGCACCACCACGGCAAAAGACCGGATGTGGAGGTCCGCTGTACGTTGGAGCCAATCTTCGTTGCAGAGACGGCACGATAATGTATGATATCATATATATCATAAGAACTGTGGGTATTGAACGTGGGATTTGTGTCACGTCATTTGATGCAACAACTTCTATCAACAACAGAAAATACTCTACACGTATGGAATAAACATTCCCGTAGAGTAATGAAGTTATTTCTACAACATATGCTTGAAATGTCCATCATTGGTCTCAAGGTATGTCCTAAAGGCGTACATGGACTCTGGATAATTTAGTTTTGAATATTGATATATATTTCTCCTGAAATTGGAGGGCGTCTATATCGATGAGAATTTTGCACACTACTTGTAACACTGAATTTGTTTATACAATATCTAGTACGTCTTACACAAAACACACGATCAATCAGTTTTACAATGAACACATAGACAATCAGACTGTACGGTAAGGGTAGGCAAAAATACAAATAACAGTACGCACGATCGTTTCAACCTTAAGGTCTTTTTTCAAGTAATTACACGGCAATAAGTGAACAAACAGTAAAAAATATTTACACTATCACAAAAGCATTAGACGGCAGACATTTAACAACAGAGACATCCAAGGTAACAATGACGTACGAATGCACAAATATTGTCATAGAGACGCGCATTAACATGTGTGGAATGAGATCGAAATAAAGCAACTATGACTGAAACAACATGAACGGCAACACAACAAAGGTACCAAATCAAATTTCTAACCACATTACGGTGAGAACCTTGTGCACCAGGAACAGGGTTGCCATATGTATGGAACTGTTTATGACCATATTGTTGGTAAAAATGTGGCAAAAAATGGTCAAATTTCTAAACTGTGTATAAACTACTGAAAACATGAATCTTCAAGAATGTAACCTTTCACAAAACTTATATTACCTCTTTCCAATTATCAACATGTATTATTTCATAATGACCCATGTGATATTATTAACGTAATTGTATCACATTTACTGTTATTTTGAGTCTGGGCTTCTCTAGACATGAAAGAAATGACACTTGAACGTTTTGTTCATTCTAAAATAATAAATCTCACTTTTCACTATGTAGCAACTCGATCAATCAAGTGCCATGCCGAGTGGCGTAGCGATCACGTTTCTTAAAAACTATCTGTCTCTTCTCAGGGCCGGTCTTAGGCCATTGCAACCTATGTGGCCGCATTGGGCCCCGCACTTCATAGGCCCATAAATTAATATTATAATTTATTTTATTATCCTCTTCCCTACCCAGACTGGGCCCCGCGCAATCCGTTTCGCATTGGGCCCCACAATTGTTAGGGCTGGCCCTGTCTCTTTTTTTTGAAAATAAGTTCAGATGGTGACATCTTTTTGCGCCACAGATACAGAGATTTATTTCTTTGTCTTCCTCTGATGTTTCCGCTGGTTACTAAATGATCAAGTTGTGCTTTTCTCACTACACGCCTTAAAATTCTTGCCCCTGCTTCTATTTTTTGCGATAATTTGTCTTTGTTACTTCAACATCACTGAGAACTTCTACATTAGTTTTCTTGGCTGCCCCTGAAATTTTCATTCTTCTTCTAAAAAACTACATCTCAGTTGCCTCCAGCTTATCTTGTTTACCATCGATGTTTCGCATCAATGAAGGAATGAAGAAGAAGATTGAATGTAGTACATTAATTTGATACTGTAGTATCCAAAATTTTTCACTTTTATATATTCTGTGGGGTTATTAATATAATATAATGTGGTCGGTATAATTTCTAAAATTTGGGCATAATATGGACAATATGGCAACTCTGACCAGGAAACTTCTGTAAGAATGTTCTAACAAAGTATCATAATCCGTATTTATTAAAGACATGTTCCACCACAATTACTCTTTGTTCAGTAATTAGCACTATTCTTGGTCAGCGAATAAGTTATCGCTGCAACTAACAGCAAGTTGCTGAAAATGACGCAGTACACTGGTAGATGGAAATGGGCAACTTTTAATGAGGCCATATTGAGCACATATAGTTCATAGTTCATAAATATATATTGGGAACAAACTGCATCAGTAAGGTGTGAAAACAGCTACTCTCCATACATAGAAATAATAAGAGGGGTAAGACAAGGATGCATTTTATCATCAAGCCTATTTAATATCTACACAGAGAATATCTTTAAAAATATAGAAGAAATACCAGGACTCAAGATCAATGGGAAAATAATAAACAACCTTAGATATGCAGATGACACTGTTCTTTTGGCAGAAAGTGAACATGAACTACAAAGACTAATAGATCAAGTCAATAAATCAAGTAATGAATATGGACTTAATAAATATTAATAACTTGAATAAATATTCAAAAAACAAAAACCATGATAATCAGCAAAGACACAGAAGAACAGGAGGTAAACATAAACATACAGGGAGAGAAACTACAACAAGTAAAACAGTATCAATATCTTGGACACATAGTCACAAATGATGGCAGATGTGAAACAGAAGTTAAAAGGAGAATAGGAATGGCTAAAAGTACATTCAATGACATGAGGAAATTATTAATATCTAAACAAATTACAAACAAGTTAAAAATGAGAATTATAAAATGCTACATCTATTCCATATTAATGTATGATGGCTCAGAAACATGGACACTAAATAAACAATTAGAAGACAAAATTGATGCCTTTGAGATGTGGGTATATAGAAGAATAGGGAGAACATCATGGAAAGAGAAGAAAACAAATAAAGAGGTGCTAAAGGCACTTAATATGAAGAAAGAACTACTAAGAGAAATAAAGATTAGTCAAATAAAATACTTTGGATACATTAAAAGACATGACACCCTATTGAAGACCTTACTTGAGGGTAAAGTCAAAGGGAAGCGAGCATGAGGTAGTCAGAGATACAAGTGGGAGAGTAACATCACACGATGGACAGGATACAGTCTAGCAGAGTGCACCACCAAGACAAGAGACAGGAGATGTTGGGGATACGTTGCAGCCAACTTTCGTTGCGGAGACGGCACTTGATAATGATAGTTCATGTCAAACCCCGTATTTATATACGTGTATTTCTTTATTCATCATCTATTTAACATTTGTCTATCCGTGACCAATCGACGAATAAGACCTAACAGCAGACTTAATATAAAGCAGAATCAACCATCTTATCTGATGTTTTCGATTATTGCTTTGATTTTGTTGGTCTCTATTTATATACTTTGTGCCGCTCGGGTGTGTCCTGGCAACGCCGACCAAGGAAATTTATGGGAATAATCAAAACATGCCCCAAAATACTTGATCTATTTGTGGGTCTTCTATTGGCCAATGTCACGGTCTATCATTCAGACTGCTTAACTGAGACCGTTGGTAGTAGAGACCTTCGTACAGAAAGTACACAAGCCTTCATTCGCAACGTTTTTAATTATTGCCGTGATTTGCTTTGGTTACTATTCATATACGTGGAGTCGCATGCCGAAAAAAAGATAAGACCGAGAAAATGAACGAAAAAAAATAATCAAATAGCAATTTTTCAGGTCATGTTCTTTTCCTTACGTAGGTCTGTACTAGAGTCCAGTCATGGCCAAACCTACCCATCTGTCCGTCTATCAATCTATCTCACATTCCAGATTGAGAAAACAAATGCTGATATATTGACGGTTTGTCAATAGTTAACACGTTATCGCCGGATACTGTTTAATCCTAAAACTTGCAGATCAGAAGGCATGAATCAATATACAAAAGAAAATGCTTAATTCCCTGCTGTTGACTGAGAAATGATCGCCCAAGCAACAGAAAAATTCAAGTGAAAGGAACAAGTGTTGTGTTAATCCTTCTGATCAGAACTGTTGTTTTTCTTTCAGTTTTAGCAGCCTTGTGGCGATGTTATATATTATTATCCTATATCTTCTGTTGCGACCACTACTATGAATACAACAATTAATACTGCTACTGCGGCTGCGCTACCTCTACCACCATCTTATTATTTTTTATTATTTATTATTGTTATTATTATTATGGTTGAGTTTTTGGCCATCGTCGATTACGACGGACGAACATCATCACCATCGTCTACTACAATTACTGCTGATCCTACCATTACTGCTACTGCTGCTCCTGCCATTACTGCTACTACTACTATTGCTACTACTACAATTACAACAACTATCACTACCTCTACCGACAGCCCACTTGCTATATTTCTATCAACAACTGTAGAAATAAAACACAAATAGTCCCATTTCTATTTCATCATCGTTAAATGACTTTTACTCCTCCGTTCACTCATTCCATCCCATGTAACAATTGCCTCAATTACGTTCACTGACTACACTAAATCCTTTTTTTTTGCATCCCAGAATGAAATGGTTTATAAATGCAAGTTTCAATGAAAGATTGATTTCCGATTCCCAAGTTCATTGAAATGTAGATGTTTATGTCCCGACCTTAGCTATCGTTCGATGAATCACGCTAACAAATTGAATCTTGTGAGGTAATAAGAATTCCCCTTCTTTTGTGAGCATTGTCCGTATAGAACAAGAATAGGGCTGTCGAAGACTTTTTCAAAATCATATCCTCCGCGCCCGTGTGGCAACCGAGGCATGGACTTATAGTTCAGGATGTAAAGTATAGGGCCACTTGTTTTCCTTCAAGCATCCAGTAGGATGAGACTGATGAAAGTTAGAAATACATTGACAATCTGTCACCTGTAAAAGATGCGATTTTAGCCCAGACGTTGAACGTGTATATTCCCAAGCTACTATGTCTTGTCTAACATCCTTTTTTAAAGGGATGCAGTGTGGTCGAAGACGTAAAACGTGTTGATTCAAACTGCAAGGCGAGCAGGTGCAACCTGAGCGGATCTGGTTCAAATCCCGTTTGCTGCATTATGATTTTTCGTTTTCAATAAATCCTTGATGCTTCTATATTATATTATTTATTTACCCATGTCACATCTGAAGTAACATTGTTTCTATATTATATTATATTATATTATATTATATTATATTATATTATATTATATTATATTATATTATATTATATTATATTATATTATATTATATTATATTATCGATTTACCCACGTCACATTTGAAATAACCTTGTTTCTATATTATATTATTCATTTACCCATGTCACATTTAAGTAATCTTCTTTATGTTTATGTGTTTTTTATGTTTAAAAGTAGATCTAAATGGTCCTTGGATTTATAAACAATGAGGCCCTCTGGTTCGAGCTGATGTTAAAATGGCTGTGGTTCTCGAGGAATTTACATAGCTGTGCAGTGTATGTGTTGTTGGACCGGTCCATATTCATAGTAGCTTGGAAATATACACGTTGAAGGTCTTGACTAAATATGTATATTTTTAGGTGTTATCTGAGCGGACCTGGTTCAAATCCCGTTTGCTGCATTGTTTTTTCTTTAATAATAAGTCCTCGAAGCATCTTTATTATATTAATGATTTTTTCATAGCTGACAGATTTTCAGCCTATCCTCCAAATGTCCTCACTACATTGCCGAAAAGACAGTGCTCCCACTCGTCCAAGCCAGTGTTGCCACACGGGAGTAATATAGAGAGAAACAGAAGCTTATATATGGTGTAAATGTATGTAAATGTCATTCATTGAATGATTTCATAAGAGAGGAAACCACGGAAGACTAATGTGTCAGGCCATTGTCGCAAATAAAACGGCGACACAACACATTTCCATTCTCTGAATTACGTCCTGCTGGAAATCTAGTAGGACCATTGCCCTGTTAAAAGAGAGATCCAGTAGGACCATTGTCCTGCTACAAGAAAGATCCAATAGGACCATTGTCCTGCTACAAAAGAGATCCAGTAGGACCATTGTCCTGTTAATAGAGAGATCCAGTAGGACCATTGTCCTGCTACAAGAGAGATCCAGAGAAATTTAAGAATGAACGCTGAAGAAGAGAAGCAGACACAATTATAATATTGTGTTTACTAAAATAGAGGTAATAATAATACGGAGTGAGAGGGAAGGAGGAGAAAATGAGAGAGAGAGAGAGAGAGAGAGAGAGGTGAATACACAGATCATGTGTTTCATCATCATCAAGTGAGTTTCCGTTCTGAAACTTGACTGCAACGGATCTCCAACATCATCTATCTTATGCTTTGGTGGTACAATCTGATAGACGACCCCATGTCCCTTTCATGATGCTGCCCTTCCAATTGTGTCTCTGCCTACCGCCTACCGATTGCTCGCCTCCCCGTAACTCTACCTTCGAAAAAGTATTCACTAAGGTAGGCAGACTTTTAATATGTCCAAAATATTCCATGTGTTTTATATTGTATTTCCTTTAATAGTTTTTTTTCCGATACACAGTATTATCAGAACCGCTTTGTTTGTTTTCTTCTCTTTTCGTGAAGTACTCCCTATTCTTCTATATATCCACAACTCAAATACATAAATAATGTCTTGTAGGTGTTCCTCTTCGGTAAACAAGAGTGACAGAAAGAGTGCCTGTTAATATCTGTTTCAGCGTTGATTCTCATTGGGTCTCTCTTGTAGTAGGACATTGGTACTACTAGATTTATAGTTGGATGCGGTCAGAGAATAGACTGCGGTGTCTTCTTCTTCTTCTGCGTTCGTTCTCAAACTCCTGCAGATTCGCAGGATAGAGTCAGGAGAACGGAATGAGCTGTGTCATGGTTTACAGCATTGCTGCGATATCTGCGCCTTTCGACCTGACACATCCGATTTCAGCATGGCTTTGGGTCACTAACCCTTTATGGGATGGGACAGCCAGCTCCATCCCACAACCTCCTTAGTCGCCTTCTACGACATACATGGAAGGTAAATAGTGTTGCTATTCTTTGCTCCCCTTTCGGGCCTGGCAACACACGGGCGAAACTGCGGTGTGTCATCGTTTTATTTGCGCCAATGGCCTGATACACCTGTCTCTGGTGGAAAAGATATAAAGATAATATAGACACTGACAAACTGGAGGCCCACACAAGATTTACACATAAATACACACAGAGAGAGAGAGAGAGAGAGAGAGAGAGAAAGGAAAGAAGAATACCTATCTCACATGTATTGACTGCCAAACTGGAGGTTTCTACTAGAAAGAAAAAATGTACAGACGAATAAACATCTCACTTATATTGACTGATACTATGAAAGGCTGTATCTAATAACAGGCTAGTAGAATATAACTTATGGCTGATAGAGTGGGTACTACATCTGAAAAATGCTCCTCTCAAATAATTCCCCGCTGACTACAATTATGAATGATAGAAGACTGGTGCAGGAAGTCAAATGGTACATCCCCAGGATTGTGGATACAAAAGTCTACTGATAGATCTCCGGGAAGGCGGATACAAGACAAATAGTGGCTAATGGAATATAGTATATGAGAAGATGACGGAAATTACTAATAGAAACGTTCCCAGATTATTCAACGGGTGAGGGACTATACTTTGACAATTGGTATAGCACGCAGTCCCAGTTCGTATATAACAGTGAATCTCCAGATTTCGTGTGTCATAGCCCCGCTCACACAAATTATATAAGCCACGTCAAATCTCCCACTGCTATAGACGATATAAGACAAATTATATATTTAATTTTATAATAATATATATTTAAGTATATGATCGAACAGAAGATCTTTTGATCGAAAAGTTTTCGATTCTTACTTTAAAAAAAAAATTATAGTTGTTTTCATCATCTTGTCATTAGTAGCGGTAGTTATTTGTAACATACATTTACTTATTAACCATTGGCATACAAGACAAGATAATGTCAGCATTCGCATGCATTACACAAGCCAAGTCAATGTCACCATTCATATTGATTACAAGCCAAACCAATGTCACGATTCATATAGATTTCATAAGCCAAGCCAATGTCACCATTCATATAGATTTCATAAGCCAAGCCAATGTCACCATTCATATAGATTTCATAAGCCAAGCCAATGTCACCATTCATATAGATTTCATAAGCCAAGCCAATGTCACCATTCATATAGATTTCATAAGCCAAGCCAATGTCACCATTCATATAGATTTCATAAGCCAAGCCAATGTCACCATTCATATAGATTTCATAAGCCAAGCCAATGTCACCATTCATATAGATTACAAGTAAACCAATGTCATCAGTCATATATATTACATAAGCCAAGGCAATGCCACCATTCATATAGGTTACATAAGCCAAGCCAGTATCACTATTCGTATAATTTACATAGGCCATGCAAATCCTCATTCGAACAGATTGTATAAAAGGTTGAAATGGTTTTAAAAACGTAGAGGATTGGGTTCAGTGTACTCGGATTACCCGATATCAACTCTGTCCCTCTCAACGAAGGAGGACGCTGCCTGCCGAGAGTATCACTCACAGCACTCAACTCTGTAGCTTTAAACGCTAATGCCCAGATTTTCCCCGGAAAAAAAGCACGTTATAGGCAGGAGCGGAAATCGAACACGTACCTCTTGAGCACAAAATTTCATAATTTCTAGCAATACTAGTATTGTCCATAGTGCAACATCAATGCAGAATCATACTGCAATGGATTTCATCTCACTGTGGAATAGAAGGAAATGAGGGAGCAGATCAACTGGCCAAGGAAGGCTCTAACATGCAACAACCTGATGTATCAATCAGCTATCACCAAAAGAAATACATGATACAGGACACAGCGATAGACTAAATCACCTTCACGGGCTGACTACCATCTAATAAACAGACAAGAACTGTTCATCATATTTCGACTGAGAACTGAGCACAATATATACACACATCTTAAAATTGGCACATCAGCAAAGTGTACATGTGGGCAAGGAAACCAAACCGCAGAGTAAATCCTTCAAGAATGTGCAAACTATGACACAATAAGATTCACATACTGTCCTTCTGATAAACATACGAATGTTAAACTCTATGGTACAAAACATGAAATGGAAACGCTGTTCAATTTATACTATAAACAACACTGCAGCTATAGACATTATTAGTGAACGAAAGAAGAAACAGAAGAAATCATGTCTACCCTTGATGCTAACTAGCACGTGTTTATGACGTGTTATAACGTCCATTTTGTATATCTATATGTCTCTGGTATATCACTCAATAATTAAATATAATTCAGAATATCAGTTTCAATAATGAATTGACCATGTATTATTTATACTAAAATATAAAATAGATTAAAACAGAAGTTTTACATGGAGCAAATACAATATACAACAAATCGACATTTCGAACAAAGGGTCTTTATAAAGATATGGACAAACAAACAAAAATTTAACAATAAAACCCGCTTTAGATTTATTTACCAAATAGTACGCAGTTTTACGGCTGTTTTCCATTCATGCAATTCATTTCTTTACGACACCGAATACGGATGTGTCGGGCCATTGGCGCAAATAAAACGGCGACACACCTCATTTCCACTCTCTGGACTACTTCCTGCTGGAAATCTAGGAAGACCAATGTCCTGCTACAAGAGAAATTCAGCGGGAATTTGAGAATGAACGCCGAAGAAGAAGATTTATTTACAACTGGTACTTCAAATTCTATTAATTAATAATCTTGTATTTGTTGTGTTGTGTGTTATTGTTACTACGTTTTTTAAATATATACTTTCTTCTTCTTCTTCTTCTGATCCATGCTGTGTTGGTATCTCTACCAACAACAACAGCAGCAGTAATGTAGCAGCAGCAAACACAACTACAAGCAATTATTATGGCATTGAAACATGACGAAACAACTCGAAAGTACGAAAATATGCGCTAAGTGTGTGGGTTCCGGTTATAATTGGACCAAAAAAAATCGGAAGGGGTTCATTGAAAATCGAATGACCTCTGTATAATGGAATATCTAAATTACTTCAAGTGGCGCACGCTAGCTATAGCTCTAATATGGTACTTTTTTGGAGGCTTCCAAACTACGTGCGAGAACGTATAAGAAGCCAGGAGATAAATGGTAATCTTAACTAGCAAACACTCCGGGTGATCATACTTGGTCTAGACGAGGCGTTCATTGATAGTACCATGAGCGAACGGTTAGCTCGATCTGGGATGTTTAGCGTCAAATCGAGCACACGAGATGGGTGAGTTTGTAGAGTTGTTATGGTCACTTAAAAGTTTGTGTTGAGGTTTGTATCGGATTGCGGATGAGATAATCTGTACATAACGGAGTATAAAATGTGCGGGCATCTTTGAGTGTGTATGAGAGTAGAAGAGTGCATCGAGAAAGAAATGAGAGGTTTGAGAGGCGAGAGGGATGAGAGGCAAGAGGGATGAAAGGCGAGAGGGATGAGAGACGAGAGGTTGAGAGACGAGAGTGTTTAGAGATGAGAGGGGTGAGAGACAAGAAGGATGAGGACGAGAGGATTGAGGAACGAGATGGATGAGGGACGAGAGGAATGGGATGAGACACGAGAGGGAAGAGGACCATGTGGAATGATAATGATATCTCTTCTCCCACCCCACCCCCAACCATGATATGTAATCTCCCCCCCCCCCAATAATATTTATCAAGGGACGCTATAGATTCTCTTCAATTTGCAATGTCCGAAAACAACGTTAATTTTTACCATAGCATTGTCTCCCCTGATTATTCTTGCTTATCCCGTATTTTCTTCTTTAACCAAATTGGACGTAAAGAACGCAGATTTACTGCAAATTTTGCAAAAATTCAATCAATTTAACCAGTTGCTTTTATTTTTCAATCCAGGAAATTATTTTTAGATATTCATAATTTCTCTTTCTTGTCATCGAACGACATCGCGTGGGTTTGCGACATTACTAAATTAGATACATATTGCGATACATTTAAAAAGAAAAAGAAATATATTTATATCTGCATGAATTTCCTGTGATACATTCGTGATGATTGTATGAGATAAGGAAGATTTTCCAGAACTTTCATTCATAATCAAAATGTTCTATCAATCGGTGGGTGTGTAGTGAGTTATGATGACTTTCATAAATAGAAAACCTATTTCAATTAAGCCTTTTGGGTTAAATCTTCAATTATTCCCGAGAATTTCGTTGGTTATGTCCCGGAGGTCGTGGTAACTGGATTACCGCAGACTCCACTATTTTTAACGGTAAAAGCTCTGATATAATCAATGTGGACTAGCGTCCGCGGTTGTAAGGGTCGTACACCTCCATAAGAGCTCAATCAATCAAGTACCATGCCGAATGGCGTAGGCGATCATGTTTCTCCACGCCTCTCTGTCTCTTGTGTTGTCAATAAGCTTGGTTGGTGAGCTTCTACCGTGCCACAATACAAGTTCATCTAGTAACTTTTGTCTCTGTCGTCCACTATCTCTTCTCCCCTTGATCTTTCCAGTTGTTATTAAGTGTTCAAGCTGTGTTCTTCTCAGCACATGCCCTAGAAGCCTTGGCTGTCAGCCCCTAATGTTTGATATGATTTATCTTTTTACTATTGTCTATTGTCTTTCCCCAGGTGGTTTGTCATCCACTCTTGCCGTTAAGCGTAGGGGTGATTGGAGCTCGAGTTTGCGCTCTAAAGCCATATGTGTGACCTCGACTGTGCTATGTCCGTGTCTGTTCAGGATGTCCCTGACGTTTTCTATCCATCTTTTCCGTGGTCTTCCTCTGGAATTGTACCCTGATCTAATTTAGTTATATGCCTGTAAGGGCAACTTTTCGTGATGCCTTCATTGATCTTTTTACGCCAGCATCAATGAGAGCCCCTGCATTAGTTTTCTTAGCTGCCCATGATATTTTCATCATTCTTCTCAGAAACCACATTTCCGTAGCCACTAATTCGCTATGATCTTTTCCCCCATAAGAGGTACATTTTATGAATAATAATTTTTTTAAAAAGCATTTCGTAGATAGGCGTTGGCGGGCGGCACAAAGTATATAAATAGTTATCAACAAAAACCACATCAATAACCAAAAAACATTACGAAAGAAGACTGATTCTGAACTGTTTTGATGCTTCTGTTATGTCTTTGGCGATTGGTCGCGAACATCCACAACAAATACTTCTTATCAGTTTGGATTGTTTGATCATATCTAGAATCTGGGGATACAATCATTTAGACAGAATGGCAGAAGAGATTTTAAAAATTGGCAAGTTGACAATACTCTCATCCTTCTCAATAATCCAGAGGTTACACCAACTTTATACTCAAGACGATGGCATAGTACCTTCACCTCAGACCAGGCATTCTTCACTCCAAAACTGGCTAGAATAGTGAAAAGAACAATAGGCGAGCAGCTCGGTGGCAGTGATCATCGCCCAGTCATCATATATAGAAATGGTTGCCAACGAAAAAAAACAGCAATAATTGTTTTAAATATCACGATAAAAAGTTGATTCTGCTTAGTTTTGATTCTGCTGTTTAGGTCAGTCTTTGGCGATTGGTCGTGAGTACTGTGATACGAAGCGTCCTAGTTCTTCAATCTCTCTCATCTTTCCTCTCTAATTTGTTTAAAAAAATTCGTGATTGTTTGATTGATTATCTAATTTATTTCTTGGCTATGATTTTGAATCGACAATATTGCCGAGATCGTGCACTATCCACCATCTTCCTATGCACAAATATCACGCTCGAATAACAAATAATAATTTAAAAAACCCACAGTATAACTGGTAATCTGTAGTGTAGAATGTGTTGTATTTAACCAGTCACGAGAATTATCAGCATGAATAGTTTGTGGTGTATGTTAGGGAAGAGTAAATACTTATCCACGGTTGTCGTGTATTTAATGATATTGGTTCATAATAACACATTTCAAGGGAGATGACTCCTTACAAGGAAATGTTCTTTAGTACAATTGAACTTAAGTCACTTATGTCTACTCGGAGATGTTCATCTACTGCATGAACAACGCTTACTATTCTTTTATTCTGTAATCCCAAACTATTGTTAGAAGTTTGTAATTTGAAACCGAAAAATATAGCTTGATTATCATCAATATAAATAAAGCAAAATAAGATGTTAACCATTATCCCGCCCCCTTTTATTGAACAAACTAGTGAAAAAATATTTTCCACCTCAAAATACCAAAAAATATTTGTTAGGGTACCCCCCCCCCCCTTTAGCTAAGTGGAATCTACGGCCCTTTCCAAAACTCATCTTCCACCATCACATTTAGTAGAGGCACAAGTTAAGCTCACATCTGTTCAAATGCACAACAATCGAAAGTTCATACTCCACAGAATCGCAATGTTCAGTTATTAAATTTAATTATACAAGTCATCCAACATACCAGACAAGACACACTCAATCACACCAGACAAAAACATATATGAATTATCAAAGAAAACTAAACTATCACTGTAATAGATATATGTGTACTGTAGCATCATTGGCAACAAAACAAAAGCAGACGCAATCGCAAAGTATAGGAAGTAATCTCACTCAAAACCAAGCAAGCCAAAGCATCAGGGAAGTTAAGTCGCTAAAGCAATCTATAAGATTTCAGTGGGGAGAGCTAAACGGAAACTACAAACCCTATAAAGACAACAGATTGAACCGAACCGAACAAGTAACAATATTTTGATTGAGAACGGCCCATTGCAGACTGAAAGCACTGACATTAAATTGACATACGCAACTTGGGGGCCTGCCTCTGCGGAGCAACACAAGATACCAGAGCACACACTACAGGATTGTCCAAGAGTTGCTGTTCACAGAACAGTCTGACTCACAGGAGCGTATCTGCAAAATAAATTATGGGGATCCCACGACAAATTAAAATAAACCGCACTATACATAAAGTAAAGTTAACCCCCAGGATTTATTAATGCCGTAGGGGTGTGAGATGTTAGTTAGCGGTATCACATTTCAGTGGCTGTGCTATATGAGGGCGGTAGCCATATACTCTTTCTAACACACCGCTCTATACATGGCCAACAATGGACTGGATGTTTAACAATTGATCGCAGAAGAAGAATTATTACATACTGGCACCTGGTGCCAAGTTAAAGACCAAGACATCATCAATGACCACATCATTAAAAACCGCGGATTGGACAAATATTTCCTCATTTACGTTTGTTTTCCGAGCATTTTCTTCAATAATTAGCATTATCCTTTACATTCATGTCGTCATAACTATTTTCTATTTTCCGGGAGATTTGTGTAATGCTCCTTGGAGATTATCGTTATATTCTCGCTTTGTGGGATCCTTCACATTGTTTGTTGAAGCATGCCACTGTATAATTGTGATCGTTCATCCCTTTGTTTGGAATCTCGTTGCTATTATTCTGTTTTGATTTTTTTTTTATCATTAGATGAATATATTCTTAACTTCTGACGACACAGTTAAAGCAGCCCTATATTCTTTGTTATCGTTCGCTCATGCGACCAAATTAATCTCTTTTATAAAGATGGCGGTCTGTCTCAGGTTTTCACATTGACATGGAGTTTTTTCTTTCATATTGGGGCTGGGGAGAGTCACATTTCTTTCCTACTCCATTAATAAAAGATCTTTTTCGTGTTTTTCTTTTGCTTACGTTATCAAACTCATGCAGATTAGAAGGATATAGTCCAGAAAGCGAAATATACCATGGTTTACAGCTTAGATACGACATATGTGCCTTTCGGCCTGACACATCCGACTTCAACATGGCTACTGTGTCACTTTCATCCTTTAAGATATGGGACATTCAACTCTACCCTAAAATAACGTTAGTCGAACAAAATTGCGACATGTGTGAGCGGCATGTTAAAGTGTTGCCATTCTGTATTCCCCTCTCAGGCCTCGGCGAAACAGGGCCGAATCCATGAAGATGACATTCTTCGAGTACATGTCCCACTATCTGCTTGTCTAAGAATGTTTAGTGATTGAGGTTGGCGGTCCAACCCTATAGAGGGTCAAAATGCACATACACCATGTTGAAGTAGCATGTGTCAGGCCAGAAGGCGTAGCTATCGTAGGCAAACTGTAAATCATGACACAGCTCATTTCGTTCTTCGGCTGCATCAGGAATCTGTAGCAGTTTGAAAATGAATGCAGAAAAAGAACTTCTTCAGCAAGAAAGCCCGAGTTGCCAGACAGTAGAAATTGGTTATAATAATCGCACTTCAGCTAAAACTCCAAACTTTTAATACGTTTTAAAATTGACAACACAGCAACAACTATCAAAATATAAATTTTACGAACAGTAACATTTTTAAAAAGCCAAATTTGTCAAATTTGACATTGAAATTGCCACATTTTAGTAACTATGAGTCCGGCTCTGTAGCAGAGTGGTTCACAGCCCAGTCCGTCTTTGACGGCCAACGTACCGAGTTCGATCACTGCCACGGGGAATTGTGCATCCGAACCACCCAGAAAGCACTTGCAAACTAATGAACGTATTTATATTGCTTAGAAAATTACTACAGCCAAAAAATACTGGGTTGATAGCCACGTCCTGAATTGTATATGCTACTAATAAAATGAGACGAACTGTTGGAACAACGTCTGTGGTCAAATATATTGAAAAACAAACTAAAGTATTTCTGCTACTTAATGAGAATGAACCTTTATTGACCAGCGGCAAGAGCATAGAACATTAAAATGGAAACAGCAGGACGCAGAGGAAGACCAAGAAGACGATGGATTGAAGGAATTACCAACATTCTGAGTCATCACATTACTGCATACCAAGCGATCAAACGTACTATAACCCGAAAACCGATCGTCAATCAATCGATGCGACGTCTTGCATCAAAAGCAGAGAAAAGACAATAGGTAGACGAACAAGAGCTACACGTTTGCGTCAATCCAGATTTTCAGCATTGCTTAATTGAAAAACCACATAAAAGCATTTCGTGTCAGGATTGTTCAGTAATCCATACAATATCCAACAGTAAAACAAATGAACACACGAAATGAAAAGAAATTAGAATCAATAACTCAACATTGAGAAGAAACACGATTCAACATCAATCAAGAACAATCATTCAAGTGAGATTTTGTAATTGTGTAGATATTCAGGGAGATCGAAGGTGGGTGCTATACATATTCACATGTTCGTGTCGTGCACTGCTTTAATTTAACACTCGGGACAGCAGAAATTAGAACTCCAGGGACAGTAGAAAATTGAACACAACATTGAAGATTGGGACAACACAATATGTGACAATACAACTGACTGGGACTATACAAGATTGAAGACTGGGACAATACGACATTCTAAGAATATCATGAAACTGATGTCGACTTTGTATCAAATTGTGAGACAATAAACGGAATAAAAGCAAGCCTACAAAAAGCAATGATAATGAAGATATGAATCAGGCAACAGAAATTACCTGGCTTTCAGGTAAGCTCATACAATCTACATGTAATCATTTCTGGAATAATTGATTTACACAGGTAAGTAGAATAGGAAGCTGTGTAGATAATTGTGATTGAAGGACGTTAGTAGCTAGTCGTTACATATTTGATGAGATGATTTGGGGGGGGGGGGGAGGCTGTTGGATAACTTTGTTGTAGGAAGGAATAGTTGAATAATTATTGAGGGCGACATGACGGACAGTGAGAGAATGTGAGATTCAGATAAAGGAAGTGAAAGAGTATGAGAGATTAAGACCGAGTGAGGAGGGAATGAGGGGGGGGGGGGTGATAACAATGTGTTGCCGGCGCCTGAAAGTGGAGCAAGGAATAGCGATACTGTTTACCTTTCCTGCATGTCCTAGAGGCGACTAAGGAAGTATTGGATGGAATTGGCGGTCCCATCGCATATAGTGTCAAAGTGACCAATAAGTCATGCTGATCTGCCAGGTCGAAAGGAACAGTTAACACATCAAAGTTGTAAGCATGTCACAACGCGTTCTCTGTACTACATTCTGCTAATCTGCAAGAGTTTGAGAATGAACAAAGAAAAAAAAAGAGTTCGATAGTAAAAAGGAGATAGACAGAAAATAGGAGAGGGAGTAAGAAAACGGGAGACTGATAGTGAGAATGGCAGGGTGGCATGGAGAATGAAGAAGAGGAGCTTTGAGTGTGACAGACAGAATGGGAGAGTGAAGCGGAGAATTAGAGAGTATTTAAGAGAGGGAATGAGTGATGCTGAAATAGTGTAAAAACGAATGAGAGAGTGAGAGAATGAGTGAAAATGAGAGAGAATAGAAGACTTTTTTCTTTTTGTTTCTTCTTCTTCTTCAGCGTTCGCTCTCATATAACCACAACAAATATATCGTGTGATTTACGCCGGGAAGCGTGAATTACGTTGTGCTGCAGGTTTCACAGTAAAACTGTTTTATTTGCACCTCGGTTGTCCACTCTGTGGTCTGGACTTCCGAGGCCCAGCACATCCGTTTTCGTCAGTCCTTTATTTCGGGTTTGGTCCCTAGTTCTTTTTGTTTTATACCCCTTTGTGATTTGCAGCGTCAGGAGTAGAAGAGTTCTCTGGAGATGTCTATTTTGTGTGTTTCATATATGTTTGTTTTAGTTGACTCATTTATTTCTGTAATCCACCGTTTGCATGGTCTGCCCTTGGCTTTATGACCATCGTACATGTATTGTAATGTTGTTTTTAGGGACACTGTCCGATGGTAGTCTGGAAGCACGTGAAACCACTTAATCTGTTGTCTTCTTTGTAGTCCAGGATTGGCATTGTGTTTGTTAGTTTTCTGATGTTTTTGTTTCTGATTTTATCTTTGATTGTTACTACGAGGTTTCTATGTAGTCAAGTCATTTAGAAGACTAAGATGTGAAAACTGGAGACAAAGAGAGATTGGGAAACAGGAAATTGGAGAGTGGCGCAAGGAGATAGAAAAATGGAATGAGAAAACGAGACAATTAGAGAATGAGAGAGAGAGACAAATAGAGAATGAGAGAGAGAGTGATAGAGAATGAGAAAGAGACAAATAGAGAATGAGAGACAAATAGAGAATGAGAGAGACAGATAGAGAATGAGAGACAAAGAAGATATGACAGAGAAATTAACATTATGTGGGCTGACCATTTCAATATATATCTTAACACCGAACCATAGTCAAATCGATCACTTTCATTGATGAATCACAAGGGGCAAAGAAGTCTACACCCACAGCCAAACAAGAAAAATGATCGAGGCATGACTTTCGGCTTGAACCTGTCACCACTTAGCCATCAATCTATGTAGGCGTGACAGGCGCGATGTTAAGCTGAAATTCCCCATTGGTATTACTCCACGCTCTTGAATATTCTACAAAACTGTGGGTCATCTCATTGCCTCTACTTGTGTATTCCTTGTGACAAGCTGACTTAGGAAGTGAAAGTCAAGTCTAGACTTTGATATCGGTTGCTCTTTCAAGGCTTACCGTGACACGAATATATGTGTACACGCCACTATATATCTCAACTCTTTCTCTCTCCATCCTCCCTTCACTCTGCCCCTCCTCTCTCTCCACTCACTAAATATCCATCCATATATTACTCGTGTCTATGATTTATAAACTACAACTATAAATTATTATAAACTAATATCAACAGATATCAAATATTTTTTTTTAAACACTGGAGAAGAAATGACATTAATTTGAAAATAAATATCTTTGCCGTGGCTAACCAGCCAGAAATATGACCTACCAATATAATCCAAATAAGCTTTTTGACGTCGTTTCCCATTATAATATACGTACGTTTCGTTGTTCGGCGATATTAGGTGACACAAACTACAAGGGATGGTCAAAAAGTAATGCCGGTCTAATTTATAACTTAATTAAATAGACAGGAAAATAGATCAAACTCACATTAAATTTTAGTCTGAAGTCTGTACTTCAACGATTTATTTATGAATGTAGTCTCTGTTATTTATTACAGTTTTTGTCCATCCTCGCACAAGGGAATGTATCCTCTAAAGGTACAAATCTTTGTCTATTTTCCTAAAACAATTGTGTACGGCGTGTTTAAGGTTGTTGGTGTCATTAACGTGATGTCTGCGTATATCTTCTTTTAGTGTTCCAAACAGATGGAAGTCTCAAAGTGCAAGACCGGAACTATAAGGGAGGTGTGGTAATATTGTCTAGCTAAATAATCCAATCGCATCAATTGTGCGTTTAGCGGTGTGTGACGTGGCATTATGTGCAACAGTAGTGCAGTTCTCTGATCTTTCAATGGGTATAGTCGCCGAATGCGACCTATAAGCTTCTTCAATGTTTCAATATCTTCTTCGTTCGTTTGCTATGTTGCAATAATGCATGCCATTCTGGTTGCTGTGGTGCGTCTTCTGGCCAAGTGTCTCTGACTTCAGCAACTTTATTTGCTAGACAAGACAGTGGCCCTGCCAGAATGTGCGAGGGCCCGGAAGTCTTAGTTTCGAGCCTCTCTTGGCTAGACTAAGCCCATCTCCTGGTCAAGGAGCTGGCCTCGATGGGGAAAGTTTCAATATAACAGTCCGCATTCATTGTGTTTCTTTGTTCCAAGAAGTCAAGAAGAATGACACTCTTCTCATTCCAAAACACGGAGGCCATAACTTTCCCTACAGATAGGTAACTCTTGAATTTATTTCTTCCGTCAAAGACGGAGGTGTCGGGCCATTTGCGCAAATAAAACGGCAGCATAACGCAATTCCATTCTCTTGACTACAACTTGCTGGAAATCTAGTAGATATCTAGCGGGAGTTTGAGAATGAACGCCGAAGAACTTCTTTTTTTGTGTGATGCCATTATATTGCCTGCCTCTAGGATTCTGGTTCAAAAAATTAACCCGTCTCATCGCCTGTCGTAGCGGTGCAGAAGGTTAATGGCTATGGTTGTCCTTGTTTCTTTACATCTGTTTGTCAATATTTTGGGCACTCAACGTGCACATATCTTTGAGTAAACCCAGATCTTTAACGATATTCCGGACACTACTTTACTAATAGACAACATGGCATGCAGTTCATCCAGTGTTACCCAACGATCACCACGAATGATGTCATAAACTGAATGAATGTTGTGTTGTGTCAATGTGGTATACGAACGACAAGTCCGCTTCGCGTCATCCATTGAGGATTGACCTACTTCAGCTTAGTCACGATGTACCCAACGTCGGACAGTGCAAACATTCACTGTTGAATCTCCATAAGCGTTCCTCAAACGTTCCTAGATGCGAATTGGGGTCGCGCCTTCAGCATTGACAATTTTATGACATATCGTTGTTTTAGCCGTACTTCTTTGACAGCCATTTTTAACGGTTACTGTGTTGCAAAGCTGTTAACGAAACAGGTTTTTTTGCTATACAGTGCAGAAGAGTGTTTGAGGATTCTCGCAAAATGAACAAATTGAACACTAATACAGTATTTACTTAGATATAAATTAGGAGGTATTACTTTTTGACCATACCTCGTATATAAACAGTGATTAACGCACATCACGGCAATAATTGAAACGTGAAGTCAAAAGGCGTGTTTAAATTCTTTTGCTAGGTCTCAGACTCAACCACTGGTCAAGATCGGAAAAAATGACTGATGCTGTTTGTGATCTGCACGCATACCTATTATTGAGAAGGACTTGCTAAATCTAGCGCCAAAAAATATCTTTTAAACCTAGAATTAAGAGACACAAGACAGGAAAAACGTAGAAGACGACTATTCTCTCGTGTATTCACCGCATACATTACATTTTATTCCTCTTGTTATGCCCTAAATATCCGCTGTCCTTCTAAGACATTTAACACATGGCTAGCCCTACGTCAATGATAAAAATGTCTTTCTAACCATCGCCATTTTGTGGACATCCGGTCCAAACTAAATATAAAAGTAAATATGCCGCGTAATGATCGCGCAAAGCAAACGATTTTCTCTTACCTTTTTTTTTGTTGAGACATCCATATAACTACTGAGATTGAAAATGGCAGCATGTAACCTAGAATCATTCCCTTTCTCTATTCGTGTTTAAGAATCACTCATTTCTGAAGTAAAGGGGATCAAGCGATGAACCATGAATAAATATGGACGCTCCGGGGTTTGAATCCGGAGTAGTTGATATCTAGACATGGTATATAACCTGTTTAATATCAGTTCTCTGAACGATTCCCTTTGTTCTGTTACTTCCATATTCGGATGATTAATTTTAACAAACAGGACGAATATTCATTAGAGGAACACGAGGTCTTGATGAAGAAGAAGTAATTGGATGACTGTGTGGCAAGTTTGGAGGTTGGTGATGCTGATATGTGCCAATGTAGACAACATCTTTAGAGTTGCGCAATCGATATGTTGTGCCCCATGTGGACAAACTCTTTAGAGTTGGTGACACCGATATGTGCTCATGAGAACAAACTCTTTAGAGTTGGTGACACCGATATGTGCTCATGAGAACAAACTCTTTAGAGTTGGTGTGACAACGATATGTGGTGCCCCATGTGAACAAACTATTTAGAGTTGGTGACACCGATATGTGCTCATGAGAACAAACTCTTTAGAGTTGGTGACACCGATATGTGCTCATGAGAACAAACTCTTTAGAGTTGGTGTGACAACGATATGTGGTGCCCCATGTGAACAAACTCTTTAGAGTTGGTGTAACAACGATATGTGGTGCCCCATGTGAACAAACTATTTAGAGTTGGTGTGACACCGATATGTGCCCATGAGAACAAACTCATTAGAGTTGGTGACACCGATATGTGCCCATGAGAACAAACTCATTAGAGTTGGTGACACCGATATGTGCCCATGTGAACAAACTCCAAAAAACACACAATATATTTTACAGAATTGTCCACTGTAACAGTCCACAAGAAGACAAATATGATCATCAGAAACAGCTCTGACGGACAAGTTATACAGCCATATCTCTGGGCTGATGACGTGACGACAATCCAGTCTATTGATGAAATCCATATCAACTCGACTGTAGAAAGAGGAAGAAGAAGACAGATAACTATTATTTATCATGAAGTGCCCTCTCCGTATCGACGGTTGCCTGCAAAAGGACCTCCAACATCCTTTATTTATTGACTTGGTAGGGTACTTTGTTAGAATGTATCTTGTTTTTCTTGTGAAGTTTCATTCCCACATGCATCTCTGCCTACTTCTTGCTTGGCACATCTCTACTCTACCTTCAAATAGGTATTCAAAAAGGTGTCACGCTTTTTTAATATATCAGAAATAGTTAATTGTTTGAGTTGTATTTCCGGTACAATACAAGAATCAGTGGACAAATCACGTGACAGCATACCAATTTATTAGTTCTTTGTTTCATACGTAATGTTATCAGAACCTGTTTATTTGTTGTTGTTTTTTAAGCTCTTACATAAAATAAGAGTAGTGAGTTGGTATACTCATCCTTACATCAACCCCCCCAATGGGTTAAAGGTACGTCCCATGGCTGGGATGATGATCTCTTCATGTACTAAGTCGCAGCAACTACTAGGCGGGGTGGCCAGTTGACTTCCTCGCTGTCTTTACCTTCCCTAACTCATGCGTCATGTATTCATTTGCAGCTGAGTCGAGGAGTAGTCATGTTAAGAGAGAAATTACAACATGGATTTTTCTATTTGTCTGGACGTGGTTTCGAACCTAGCTGTAACCCGGTGTAGCAAGCAATCTCACTATCAACTAGACTAGAACTTGGGACGCTGTAACCCGGTGTAGCTTGCACACTCACTATCAACTAGGCTACCGCGCTCCTCGACGTTAAATAAGATACATTAAATGTAAAAAATACATGTAATATAATATATTCGTGACAGAGTGCCACAAATTAGTGAAATTCGAGGAGATGCGAGTGTGAGATCTTACATGAACTCTAACCCTACAAGCCGATACAAGCATATTCAATTTCCTCATCGACATCATTTCTCAATAAAATGGTAGTCTAGTCATCATGTCAGACATATTTGGTTTGGGGTTGGGTGTATGTGTGTCAATGACTGTGTGAGTGCGTGCACGCAAGTAGTAGTTACAGTAGTAGCGTGTGTGCGTGTCTTGTCTTGTCTGCACGTACCATACATACATACATACATACATACATACATACATACATACATACATACACACATAATATGTACATATGTATGTAATGTATGCATATGTTTATATGTACGTAATGTATGTGTGCGCATGCATTTATTTTTTTTCAATCCTCAGAAATTAAGAACGATAATATTCCTGTTTCCTATGTGCAAAGGCGTTTCTCAAGTGTGTCCTTTCATACCCAGAAGACTTCATCTCACGGCGGTACGCAGTGAAATAGATGGACATGGTGGAAGGAGTTCTTGTTTAGTTTGATGTAGTTCTATACATTGAAATAGATGGACATGGTGGAAGGAGTTCTTGTTTAGTTTGATGTAGTTCTTGTTTAGCTTGATGTAGTTCTATACAGTGAAACAGATGGACAAAGTGGAAGGAGTTCTTGTTTAGCTTGATGTAGTTCTTGTTTAGCTTGATGTAGTTCTATACATTGAAACAGATGGACATGGTGGAAGGAGTTCTTGTTTAGCTTGATGTAGTTCTTGTTTAGCTTGATGTAGTTCTTGTTTAGCTTGATGTAGTTCTTGTATAGCTTGATGTAGTTCTATACAGTGAAACAGATGGACAAAGTGGAAGGAGTTCTTGTTTAGCTTGATGTAGTTCTTGTTTAGCTTGATGTAGTTCTTGTATAGCTTGATGTAGTTCTATACATTGAAACAGATGGACATGGTGGAAGGAGTTCTTGCTTAACTTGACTTTCTTTTCTACACAGAATACTCCAACTCTCAGCGGTATACATTCATCACTGACACACTATACAGTTTCTAATATGGTTTTAACTGGCATGAGATCAGAGCTGGTTGTTGTAGTATTTTATACCTAAAGAAGTTATAAAACGTAGATCTTTTGCTCATAACAGTATTCGAATAATTATAAGCACACAACTCACAACAACAACAAAAAAAAAACATAAGAGGGAGGAAAGACGAGAGAAGAAGAAGAAGAGTGACCACCGAGGTGAGAATGGAACCAAAAAAAAAATAGGAACACGTCAAGAAATATTCACAGAAATCGAATTTCTTGTTCCTGTACCTTTCTCGAAAATCGCATGTCTCTCTCTTTCTTTTATTGCCTCCGTTACAAATATCAATGCAAGGGTTTATGATCTCATTTTGGACACATCAATATCATTTGGAGACAGGCCGGCTGCCCCACGTTCCCATGGATACATAAACCAGATTCCATCTGGAACATCACAAATAGGAGGCAGTTTCTAGCGTAGATATTCTTAAGTCGTAAAGTATGATTTATGCATTTGCTTGATCTCAATTATAACCAGTATTCGTGAGGGGGTGGGGGGGGGGGTGGGTGGGAATAAATCAATATGTCTAAATAGCAGTAGTAATGGCATGTATTATTATTATTAGTAGTAGTAATAGTAGTAGTTGTTGTTGTTTATATTACTAGTAGTAGTAGCAGCAACAAAAGTAGTAGTAGTAGTAGCAAAAGTAGTAGTAGCAGCATCAGCAGTAGTAATATTGGTGGTGGTGTTGGTAATAGTAGTAGTAGTTGTTGTTGTAGTAGTTGTAGTAGGTAATCTACGGTATACAATTTAAATAATAACCAAACTATCAGAGGATATCTTAGAATGTCAAAATATAACAAAATATAAAATAATTTAACAAGACATAATATAACAAAACATAATATAATATAACAACACATGATATAACAGAACATAATAAAAACACAGTATAACAAAACACAGTATAACAACAAATAATATAAGATAACAACACACAGTATAACAAAGCATACTATAACACATAATATAATATAATATAACCACACACAATAAAGTAACGCAGATACTCGAACTATACTACAGAAACAAAGATAGTGCACGGAATATAGAGCAATCTCCAAATAATAAACTGTTATAGTCATATAACGCAGATTCGTGAGAGAATAATCTTATTCTAAGAATGTCCGGAAATAAAAGCAGACAGGCAGGCAGGCAGGCTGGCAGACAGACGGATTTATATAGCACATATATTAAATGACGTGTGCATTAAAAAAAAAAAGGAAACGATAACCCACATTCGATAAGCTCTAAAAAAAAAAAAAAAAAAAAAAATCCCCGGTGTTAACATTCTCCAGTGCCTTCGGATACAAAATTTACAGCTTAAGCTGCGACTAGCCCATATCGAGCCATAGTGGAGAGTATGATAGATCCTGGGAGAATTCACGTTGCGAGGCTATCTATTCTCAGATTACGTAATAAAGCAGATATATCAGGCACCCACAACCTGCACAATGATGTTCGTGAACTTAGTTTAAAAGAAACTATGATACATAAATTAAGATCTTTGTGTAGTAACGCTAGCAACTCAGCGGAAAACGGGTTAAAAATCAATGAACGTGGGTTGCATTCAGATTAGTGAAGGAAGCAGTGCGAGTAACGCTGTCATTTCCTAACCTCCTCCCCTTCTACGTCTTATGTTTACTCTCAATCTACTATATATAAAGAGGATATATTTCAGATAACACAATGCGATCTCATGGTTTATAGCTCGGTAGGTTATCAAATCCGACTTCAGGTTGTCGTCAGAGTCATTTGACCCTCGATGGGCGCATGACTAATCGTTGGTCTCATAGCCGTGAGTTCCACAATAAATTAACTGAATGCTGGTAACTTTGGTGATGATGATGATATAATTGTGTTTAGTGATGGGTCTGTACGCCGTGGCAAGAAGTCTGACTACAGCTAGCAAATGTGGTAGAGAATATCGTTGCCAAGCAAATGCCGTTGCCGAGAACAGCGGATCATACGGAATAACTACATCCAGTAATGATGATGGAAGACGAGGCTGTCACTGTTGCCCTCAAATGGATCCATGGGACATCAATCACCAAAGCGGTTATTGTGTCAGACTAGACTAGATATCATGCTACGAAAGATTCAAAACAAAATGGCCGATGTCGATATCAGTGGACGGCGTCTATAGCTACATCCAATCGCAAATGTATTTATTGCCGTGAATACGTCGGTGTTCACGGCAATGACAGAGCGGACAGACTTGCGCATCAGGCTCCAATATACGTTGGGTTGACAACGGATAAGAAGGGTGTACTGAAAATGCCTGATTGGTGCCTTCTGGATGCGGGAACAGCGATTAATGAAACATCCAGGCTGAGATTTGAGTAATTCGGTATTAAGTGTGGTAGTAGTAGAACTGCGCGCCAGCAGGAAGGAATGAGAAGAATGTTTAACTAGCGAGCCACAGGAACCATCAGTATGCGTGCACTTTGCAATCTGATAGGGAAGATGGCACCAATGGATCTGCCCATGATGGTTATCATATCCAATTACCAGAGTTGGACATGCAGTAAGGGATTGTGTTTATTTTGTTTTATGGTGAACTTAAAACATCGCAATGTACATGACGAAGCGACATCACGGACATCTGGAATTTATCCCCCACAGCAACAAGGTCCTCCCTGCAACACCATAACGGAAAAAAACATGCAGTAAAACAGGTTTTTTTTTGGAGGGGGGGGATGTGACAGTTCTCATTTGAAAACCCCTTATTGTCTCTTACATTATCCATGCCAGGTCACAGTGTTACTATTGTTTGCTCCCCTTTCAGACCTCATATCACTCGGGCGGTTTGACTCAATCTCTCAAACTGCCATAATGAAATACATTAGTAATGGATGAATAAAGATAACGGGGTAAATGCGGTCCTCCAAACACTTTCTTGTTCTGTCTCACTAGGCTGATGCGCGCTGGCCATTGCTAAGAAAACTATACTTGTAAGCTTCAAGAGACTAAAACAATGTTAAATACCTTCTTTTGAGCTACCTACCTATCCATCCATCCATCTATTCATCCATCCATCTATCATAATTTTCATTTGTAGCCTTAAGCGCCGGGGAAGGGGAGGGGGGTTGGGGTTGTCTATCTGTGGCGATTTGGACTGTACTGGCCATGGTCGACCCTTGTCTCTTTGCGGCTTCTTTGATTGTCTCCACCCATCTTTTGGAGATATTTTTTTCTAAATGGTTCCAATTGGTCTTTTCCCCTGCTGTGCAACTCGATCTTCTGCTGTTATAAGCACGAATGGCTGGTTGCGTTGGTTCCATTCTCATAATGTGCAAAACCACATGGTTTGCTGTCTCGCGATGTAGTCTTGAGTTGAGGTGGTCTTATTTCTTTTCTGATATCGTAATTTCTCCATCAGTCTCTTCTGGTGACATTTATTTTCCTCAAACATCTCATCTCACATACTGTGATCTATTTCGCTAAAGTGTATTTGTCAGGGGCCATGTTTGACATTGGTAGCACAGAGTTAGTATAAAAATACTATTTATCAATTAATTTTAATAATGTAGGCTGATGAGTGTTTGAGTATTGGCAACAGCTTGTAAGTGTGACAATCCCTTTCTGACATCTTACTCGATCTGTCTACTGTGTTTGCCATCCTCTGAAAGACGCTTCCTAAATATTTAAACTCTGAGACCTGCTTTAGTTTTGTACCATTGACAGATACATTTACAGATAACTTGCCAGTGTTCTGTTTGTCTTCATAGTCTTTATTTTAGATGTGTTTAGTTTCATGTTGTACTGTTCGCATGTAGTATGGGGTAGGTTTGTGTGTCGCTGTAAGTAATCTTCAGATTCGCATATAAACTTTGTCATCTGCAAATAGCAGTTCCTATAGTTAATTGTGTGTATTTTTTGGTTGGTTGGTATGAAGGTGGACAGTAGCAATGTTACAGTGTAGGGAGAAATTCTTAGTTTGGCCGATATCACAAGAAATAAGCTCAATCTGTCCAACCGTACCAAAAATGTGCGACCTCTGGTATCGATCAATCTATCAAGTGACATGACGCGTGGAGTAGGCGATCATGTTTCTCCGCAACTCTGTCTCTTTTGTTGTTCATAAGTTCAGTTGGTGACATTCTCTCGTACCACAGTGACAACTCATCCAACAATTTTTCTCTTTATCTTTCTCTGTCTCTTCTCCCCTTGATCTTTCGGTGGTTACTAAATGTTCACATATTTTTCAGAACACACATTAAAAATATAAATAACCCTGTTTGCTTTTAATGTTTGCTGTAATTTGTCTTTTTACTCCAGCATCTGAGGACTTCTACATTAGTTTTCTTTGCTGTTCATAACATTTTCATCATTCTTCTCATAAACTACATCTGTTCTTTTTCTCGTTCACAGTTCAACATGTTTACACAGCAAGTCCGGTTTTCCTGATAAATACTGCTGGGTTTGAAAACTCCTCAAGGAACCCATACATCTTTCTGTGGATGTCTGTCTCTGAGGGCCAGTGCTGGGCCTTCAACTGGTTTAGTGTAATGCAGTCTTGCAGGATATCTTCTGCGGTATGTGCTGCCTGCTCACATGGACACAGAGGTGATGGAACCAGTCATATTCTTTTTTAAGTGGTTGTTTAGTCTAGTGTGTTATATCCTGATACGAAAGATATTAACTCTCAGTAAAACGAGGGTGGAAACTAAGATTGGTAGGACCATTTCCCACATCGAGCATGACCACAATATTGCCCAACTAATCACAGGTGCTGAAGTCGGAGATACCAGGCCGAGAGGCACACCAGCAACCATGGTATCACGCAGCCCGATTAAGTAATACATCTGTTGCTTCCAGCTCACCTGGAACTCTTTTATTTTCCGTCCATACTTGACAACTATAAAGAAGAATTGATTCGAATAACCTATTCTGGTATATAAGAACAAAATTGAAGCGTAGGGAAGAATATATTAATTTGTTTCATGACAAAGAAATTCACGAAAAGTGATACTCCACAAGGAAGGAAAAGCTACAACCTTGACAATAAAGAAAGACGCGAAACAAAAAAATATCCCTGTGAGAAATGAGATTGTAATGTAAAGACACTACTTGCCCTTTGGGAAGACGTTGATGGAGTCTAATAGGACCTTGTGAAATAAGACGAATCTGTTTTTGGGGAATTTGACACAGACAAAGGGGACTTTTCTATACTGAAACAGAGAGATATTGACGCAAACAAATGCAGTGTTAGCACAAAATGCAGTGTTAGATTTCTTGAAATCAGACTCGTGAAAATTTGGTAACTTCCGTTATGAGGCATGATTGAGGGCAGATAATGCCGAAACAAATTGGAAGAGAGATACTCTCGTAAAGTGTTAGGTACTGTATACGTGAACCGGGTAAAAAGTCAATAAGTGTAACTCACAATTCAAATAAATAGCTACAGCAGGGGTTAATTAATGTGGTCTTCCTGGGTCCACGCGTTGTTTGTTGGAAATTGGGGGGGGGGGGGGGAGTGTCCACGAGTTATTAAAAAAAAACCCAACAGATATTTCAGGGAGGCACGGATCCATCTACGGAAAGTCGAGAAAAGTAACTTTGCAAGACCTCATTGGTGGCATCTTACGACAACGAAGATGCGAATAAGGTTTCGTGGTAGTTATAGGCAGTTTGATATCATAGAAAAGTGACTGAAAAGACAAGCTGAAATCGGATGTCTCAGACAGAAAGGAGAATGTTGCAAGTAAGGTGCAAACTATGACACTCAGCATTCCGTTCTCCAGACTACATCCTGCTAATATTAATGAGTATGAAAAAGAACAACGACGATATTTAATAATATGTATAGTCGGCAACCTAATTTTTAGTGGGTTTCAAAGGGAAATGTTTACCACAAGGGGATCACGGTTATTGCGTATTTTCATTACGTTTGTGTGTGACATCTAGATTACTGTCAAGCGCCTATTGGCTGGTTGACTACGTCTTCAGCACCAGTACGTGGTAGCGATGACTGTAATCTTGTTCAATTATTGGAGGCCTGACTAGTCTTAGTTTAAAGTCTCTGTTAACTGAACTATGCCACATCTCTGCGTCAAGGATCTGGCTTCGATAGATGTACATATGCACATTTGGACAGACAACACAATCGGCTAAACATACACTCTAAGAATGTCCTGAATATGAGATGATGAGAAAAACATGCTGGCCCACAGAAACAACACTGGAATCTAAGCTTTATAGACCTGAGTATGAGATGCAAAAAAGGTGACGCATATTTAGGAGACAAAATTACAGATATAGACATATTTTAAGGGGACGAAAGAAGGACCACGGGCGAAGAAATATTAACTGTTTTAGAAAACGGTGTTAAAAGTAAAATATAAGAGTAAAAATTCCCCCCCCCATTCCATCATTTTATATACAGGTTTGAATCCACCCATGACCTACGCATCTCATCTACATTGTCTTTTATTTATGTGTCTCTAACCTGTTGATTTAATGTTCAAGACTCGGAAAGCCCGCATTACATAAAGTGAGGGAAGATTTTTCACCCTTATATTTTGCTTTTTTACTTTTAACATCGTGTTCTAAAACAGTTAATATTTCTTCGCCCGTGGTCCTTCTTCTTTCGCCCCCTTAAAATATGTCTATATCTGTAATTCTTGTCTGCTAAATAAGCTTCACCGTCTTTTGCAGCTCATACAGGTCTATATAGCTTTGATTCCAGTGTTGTTTCTGTGGGCCAGCATGTTGTTCTTAGCATCTCATACTCAGGACATTCTTAGAGTATATGTTTAGCCGATCGTGGTGCCTGTCCATATATATATATACTTCTTCTTCATCCCAAGATCGAGATGAAAGTTAAAAGACAAATGATTTACAGTATATTCATACCAGCACTGTAATGCTATTTGCAGACGAACAAATCCTAGTAGCATCATCTGAACAACAATTACAAAAACAAATAGACAGATTACATCAAACATACAAAATCTTTAACATGAAGTAAACATAGAGAAGACAGATGTAATGAAGAAAAGAAACAAACACATATATATTGGACACAACAGACTTAAACAAGTGACAGAATTCATATAACTAGGAAGCAATATAGCAACAGACGGCAAGAGCAGCAAAGAAATACACAATAGATGTAGTAAAGCATAGCAAGCCCTATGACAAATGACACCAATCTTCAGAAACAAATAGGTAGATTTAAACACCAAAATAACATTATTCAAAAAAAAAATTATTATGCCAACGCTGTGTTACGAATGCCAAACATGGACAACGACAGCACAAGATAAACGTAAACTTGTGACAGCAGAAATGGTATGCTTGCGCAGAATCCTAGGAATATCATTAAGAGACAGTGAGAAATGAAGATATTAGACAAGGAACCGGTACCACTCCAATCTTGGAATATATTAAGAGACAACAGAAAAAATGGTTTGCACACATCAGCAAACTACCATCAGACAGCATACCACAGCAAGCTATGCTACACAGATACAGCGAATGCAGACCTTATATTCAGCACACGAGAGGAAACTCCAGAAAACTCTTCTACCCCTGACGCTGAAAGGCAACAAATGGTTTAGCTAATAGATAAATAGATAGACTGTGTTACCAGTGCCAACCCTGGTACCTGGTCTGTCTCTTTTTCACACTACAGACTGATAGTGACATGTGAGATGAAGTGATTGAGGAAGACCGCAGGGGTCACCAGGCTTGACAGATTACGAAAATCAGGGAAAGAATTTGGTATAACACATTGCACAGAATACATAGAAAGGCAGCAGTTCAAGTGGTTTGGCCCCATGAGAATGCATCATGAAAAGTTACTCTTGAAGGTATATAACCAAATGAGATCAGGGTACAAAGCCAGAGTGTTTAGTTCCTGCAGAATTGTCTGCCGTCTATTTATCTCATTTAGGTTTAGGTTGTTATTAGCACTAACTGAGTAAAAGTATTCGGCCAGTGCATTCATCATCATCATCAGGTGCCATGCCGGGTGGCGTAGGCGGTCATGGCTCTCCACAGCTCTCTGTCCACAGTATTATGTATCAAAGTCGTTGTTGTTTCTTTGCCGTGCCAGGTTGTCAAACTGTCTAATATTTTCTCACGTTGTCGCCCTCTGTCTCTGGTGCCTTCAATCTTGCCTGTTGTGATTATGTTCTCTAAACCTGCCTGTCTCATGAAGTGGCAAGTGCATTAGCCTTCTCTTTATCAGTTTGTGCTATATTTAATGCTGGCATTATGCTACGTTTGGATTTGCCTCCACTGATAGCTTTCAGTTTATTCCATACTTCTGATGATGGCGTTCTGAAGCTTATGGTTTCACAGAAAGTTCTCCAGCGGAGTTGTTTAGCTTTAAAGATTAGTTTGTTTGTTTGATTTCTTATTTCTTTATAGTTTAGTATATTCTCTTCTGATCTCTTATATATAATATATATAATATCATCATATATAAATGCAGATATAACAATAGGGGAAGTAATTAAAGCAATATGTGAGAAATCAAACACAGCTTCAGGTCCTGACATCCTAAGCTATGCAATACTTAAAAAAAGTACCTACTAATATATTAATGATAATAACTCACCTATTCAATAACATATGGGAATCTGGCACCATACCAAAGGCATGGAAGTCTGCCACCATAATACCAATACTAAAGCCAGATAAAGAAGCTAAAGAAGTAAGCTCATATAGACCAATATCACTAACTTCTCACCTAGGTAAAATATTAGAGACAATAATAAATAAAAGAGTAGTATTTCACCTAAATAAACATAATATATATAGTCCAACTCAAGCTGGCTTCCGGAGTCGCCGGAGCACGGTTGACCAAATACTAAAACTAGAGCATGAAGTAAAACAGGGTTTCCTAAAAGGTGAAAAAACAGCGGCTGTCTTCCTCGACGTAGCAAGAGCATACGACGATTGCTGGAGAGAAGGAGCCCTATTTAAAATTAAGAACATAGGTATAGATGGTAGAGCATACAACTACATTAAACACTTCATGCAAGATAGACAATTTAAAGTTCTAATAAATAATGACTTATCAGACTCCTATGAACAGGAAAATGGCATCCCGCAGGAATCTGTAATATCTCCAACAATATTCACAATAATGGTTAATGATCTAGGAGAAGAATTCTCAGATGTCAAGAACAGCCTGTCACAATTTGCAGACAAGGCCGCAATTTGGCGCTCAGGCAATAACATCAGTTATCTAAAAGTAGGAATACAAAGACAAATAAATGAAGTAACAAGCTGGATGGCAAAATGGGGTTTCAAAATTAATGCTAGCAAAACAGTAGGAATGCTATTCAGCAGAAATGGGGCTCAAACAAATAAAATTAAGGATATTTTTTATAAATAACGAACCAAGTACATTCTCACCAACCACCAAATTCTTTGGAATGGTATTAGATCAAAGCCTCAGATGGCATAAACATATAAACTAATAGTAGACAGAGGCAGAGGAGCCCTAAACATGCTTAGGTACATGAGTGGTAGCGGTTGGGGAGCGTCGACTAAGACAATGACGACATTGTATAAAGCCTTTATACGAGGTAAACTAGAATATGCCAGCATTGTGTATGAGTCGACAGCACCAGCCAATATCTCTAAAATAGATATAATTCAAAATAAGGCTCTCTCAACAATAGCTAGGGCGACCAGGGGAACATCTGCTGAAGCAGTTCAAGTAGCTCTAGGAATAATGACATTATCCCTAAGAAGGAAAGAACTGAGACTTAGCTACTGGTCTAAAATAGGAAATGATACCACACATCCTGCATATAAATCATTCAATAGCTTTGATAACACAGGCAAGTTCTCAATTGAAAGCTACCGAATACCAGCAGGGTGGCGATCAAATGCAGAGCTTGACCAAATACCAGAGCTTAGAGATTTAATATGTAATCAAAACCAATATAAAGCAATAATACCCCCTTGGGAATTAATATCACCAGAAACTGACATTTTCTTATCTTATATAGGGAAAAAAGACCAAAATAAAGATTCAACTAAAAATAGAGCAATAAACCACATAAATGATAGAACAATAAATAGTCTAAAAGTATACACATGTGGGTCCAAAGGAGAGGAAGGCCCAACTGGTGCAGGAATAGTAATACCCGACAGGAACATCAATAAGAGCTTTAAATTATCAGAACATACATCAATATTCACGGCTGAACTAGTTGCAATTCTAAAAGCACTAAAAATAATAAATGATAACCCACCTAAAAATGTAACAATCCTGACTGACTCATTATCATCAGTCCAGGCTATTCAAAATAAACATGACAGCCAAAGGCCAGATATAGTAGAAGATATACTACGCATAACAACAAACCTAGTTCACGTTGGTACGAGGGTTAATGTAATGTGGATTCCAGCCCATGTCGGAATACCAGGAAATGAAGCAGAGGACAAGAAAGCCAAGAAAGGACGAACACAAGGAACAGAAATCCAGGTAGGACCTGGCAGATCGGAAACCAGAAGCATAATAAAGGACACAATACTTAAGGAATGGACAGAAAAATGGGACAACAGTGCAAAAGGAAGACATGCACATGTAATGCTAAAAGGACCCACTAGGACCACTCAAATAAAGGAAGAGCTGGAAATCCCTGCCAATAGGAAACTACTACGACTTAGACTGGAAAATCATTACATTATATACTCGAACCAATATGTGAAGACTGTGAAGAGGAAAAAACAATAGATCATTTCCTACTCCATTGTCATAAATACAACCATCATAGGCAAGACCTAAAAGATTACTACCTAAACAATAAAATACCATATACATTAGAAAAGGTTCTGGGTCATGATGTACCACCAGATAGGCTAAACCTAATTAAACAATTTATAACCAGGACTAAAGCCCTAATTTAAAAATCTAAGCAAGTCATTGTTTGTAATCAGTCTTTCTACAGGTCTCTCTCCACAGCTTTCAACAAATAACAACCGAGGAACGCTCACCACAGGATACGACAGGCAATATGGACAATTTTTGGCATAATCGCACGCACGGTTTTTCAAACTCCCCCAGGCATTAGTGTCACTCTTAAATAAAAAAGCAATACCACCGGAAATAAACAGTTTAATACAACTAGCAACATAACATTCTTTTGCAATAATAGCGCGCACGGTTCTCAATTCGCCCAGACCATAGGTCACACTTAGAAAAAAGGCATCTTGGCCACAAATAAACATAAACTCCACCTAGCAATATCGATAATTCATAGCAATAGCACGCACGGCTTTCCAAACACCCAGACCATTAGGTCACATTTAGATAAAAGCTAATACGGCCTGATATAACCAAAATATACTTCTGTCTTAGGTTGAAAGAGTCGTGCCTCAGCTAAGAGGCTTTAATCCCCCATTTAACAAACAAACAAAAAAACAATACAAAGCCAGAGGAAGACCACGGAAAAGATGGATAGAAAACGGCAGGGACATCTTGAACAAAGACGGTCATGGCACAGCCGAGGGGACACATCTGGCCTTGAACACAAGCCCGAGCTCCATAAATCTCCTACTCTTAACGACAATAGTGGATAACAAACCACCTGGGGAAACACAATAGACATATATATATAATATATAATTTACATTTACAGCAGGTGTCTGAAAACATGACAAATATATAACAATTGAAATAGATATCTACAGTATTCTTAGCACGCATGCGCAAACGCTCACACAAGCAGTGACGTAGAACACACTTATCCTCTATTCAGTCGTAAACTTATACTTCATCCGTTTTTCTCTTTCTCAACGGGTTCATCAACGTTTCTCACCAGCAGATAAATACGTTAAGCGGGTCTTCGCTTATGCATAGGGAGTCGGAATCGGCTTATGTCCTAAGCTGTCCGGATTGACAGTAATGAAGAGCACGGACCCGCTCCCTGAAAGAATGTTGATCGTACAGGATGCTAAGCTAAGCATTAAATCATGAAGGTTAGATGGAAGATGAATTGTTCTGGTGCCAGCTTTAACGCCAAGTAGATCAGGGGCATCCGCAACGGGTTTGAACATATAGAATACAACAATAGAAGGGTACTATATCAAGTTATGTATATATATAACTGTCTACCATGGTGTCTACCAAGTCACTGTTCACTCGTTTAGGTAGTGTCACTACGTCATATGAACTATGAGAATTTAGTCCGTATCTGAGTAACGTCAGCGCACAGCTACTTTATATAAGCTATAAATAAGGTCATTGTATTCAAGTGTATATATCACAGCCATACCCAACCCAAATCCTAACTTATACATAATCATACGTAGACAATAATAATAGACAGTTGCTATATATAGGACAATGCAACATAAAGTTACTACATACAAACATAATAGTTCATTATAAGATAGAAGGTCATGTTAAATTGGCATAGAGAATAGAAGGTCACATATAAAGACACTATATAAAGGCATACACAATAGGTCACTATATACAGGCATAGAGAATATAAGGTTACTATACACGGGCATATTTAACAGAAGGTACACTATACACGGGCATATAGAATTAGAAGGTCACCATATATAGGCATATAGTACAGGTCACTCACTATACACGGACATACATAATTAGTGTCATGTGACGTATTCTTTCCAGAACGTTATCTTCCCAATGAACCCCATTCTGTTATGGGCGATGCGGCTTGCATTTTCCAACGATGTACTCATGTTATCTTTAATGTCGTCAGCCCATCGTCTTCTTGGTCTGCCCTTTCATATAGAATTGCATATAGAATTATGAAGGTCACTATATACAGACATATAGAATAATTCACTATATACAGGCATATACAACAGGCAACTTTAAACGGGCATATAGAATAGGTAACTTATTATATGCAGTAATAGTAATAACAACAAATAACCAAACTATCAGAGGATGTCCGACAAAACGGAGAGTGTTGCAGTAACAAATCAAAGAACCGATACATATTATATTAATGTAATAATGTTACACTGTATATTCTAACTATGTAAAAAAGTAAATAACAATAAACAAGGCAACAAGGACTTTTTTGCAAGGACTTTTTCTGTGTACTCAAAGTAATAAAAAGTACCTTGTTCCTTTGATTATTGTTATTTTTTACATTAGTATTTACTATTTGATAGAGTATCCAGTTACGTTATTACGCTAATATAGTGTTTATCGATATATGCCCAGTAATCAACATGTATCTATATATGCCCAGTAACCAACATTTATCGATATATGCCTAGTAACCAACATTTATTGATATATGCCCAGTAACCAACATTTATCGATATATGCCCATAAACCAAAATGTATCGATATATGCCCATAAACCAAAATGTATCGATATATGCCCATAAACCAACATTTATCGAAACATGCCCAGTAATCAACATTTATCGAAACATGCCCAGTAACCAACATTTATCGATATATGCCCAGTAGCCAACATTTATCGATATATGCCCAATAAACCAACATTTATCGATATATGCCCAGCAACCAAAATTTATCGATATATGCCCAGTAACCAACATTTATATATAATATATATATACCCAGTAACCACAATTTATCGATATATACAAAGTAACCACCATTTATCGATATATGCCCAGTAACCAACAAACAAAATACGAAAAATTGTTTAAATTAAGTTTGACATATATGACACTTACACATCACTTCGACAGCACGGCTTTTCTAAAAATACACAAAAAAGCAAACAGTAGGAATATAATTGACAGAACTGCATTTACAGTAATTATGTAGGCATCGATGTTACCATAGGAGGAGTAGGTGGAAAATATAATACAACAGAAATATAATAAGCTACTTGTTCTTGTTCTCAATAAGCTACATGTTCTTGTTCTCAATAAGCTACATGTTGAGATAGATTAGTAGATTATGTATATGTGGAAATAACTATTAGAACTAAGATTGACAGATAAGATATCAAAATCAGCAGTCTCTGATATTTATGAAAAAATTGTTCACACCTTCAATACAGCGGGCAATGATGTGTTGATCACATATCACACAATACAGCCAGCAATGATGTGTTAATCACATATCACACATATACAACATGAAAATGGAAACAGCAAAATACAGAGGAAGACCAAGAAGGTGGATTGAATAAGCTACCAATATTCTGTGACGGCATAGTATTACTGCATATCAAGGGATCAAACGTGCCATAGCTTGAAAAGCGATCGTCATTCAATCATGTGGCGCCTTCTAGCAAAATCAGAGAAAAGACAACAGATAGATGACCTCAGGATAGTGGCATAAAAATGAGATGAGCTAGAAAGTCCCTTAAAACATAGAGGTATGATAAAGAGGAATAAGTGGAAGCTCTCTTTTTTAGATACGTCCCAATATATCTAGCAACCTCACCCGGAGAAGGATTCATTAGTCTGGCACTTTAGGGCACACTTGGAGAGGTGGTGTCAAGATACGGAAGACATCGGCACAGACAAACGACGGATCAATGCTTAGACTCTGGGTTGTTTTACTCAGTGAAAATAATGGTGTTCAACTAAAAGTCTGGTGTTGGTTGAGAGCAAACATAGATCTCTAATGAAGTAGTCTAGTACTATCTAACAACAAACAGCGGGTTACAAAGATGGGTTAATAATGGTTTTGAGATAGGATCGAATATATGTATGAAAAATAACTGTTTTGTTCAGCTCTGGGTCTTCTTTGTTTGTTTTTTTAATACGACCAAATTGATTTTTCTTATAAAGGTGGCGGTGTGTCTCAAGCGTGCTACATAGCCATATAGGTTTTCTTTCAGGCTTGTTGAGGAAGACCAAGCAACTGTTCTACTTCCTACAAGAAGACGGCAATGCTGGGGAACATGTTCTACTGTCTACCTGTCTTCTCCACATGGACATATGTGCAACCACCTGTTTTGTCTTTTCCAAAAGGACACATGTCTGACTGACCATGTTTCAGCATATTGTACATGTGTTAGTTCAGTTTACAATATCCAGCTCTAAGTCAGAAGATTGTAACCTGGTCTCTTCTTGTCAGTGAGTGGTACGCATCTCTCATGTCATTTTTAAAAATGTTTTGTCAACTATTATTCACCGCCGCTGTGTTTTATTAACATCTTTATTCCTTCATATGAGACACTGTTCTCAGGTTGGCAATCATTTCTGGCCTTATTAGTCAGTTTATCTGCCTCCTAATTTCCATGTATGTTACAGTGGACTGGAATCCACTGTACTTTTACTGTGCTAAAACTATTACAGTGTAATCCCTGAATAGCGCATACGTTTATAGTAAATTCCCCTTATTAACAAGACGTTTTGCCTTCCCCAATCAGTGTATTTTTTTAATTGATGATAATTTGATAACCCAACCAAAGACAAATGTGTCGGGCCATTGGTGCACATAAGACGGTGACACAACGCATTTCTATTCTCTGGACTACATCCTGCTGGAAATCTAGTAGGACCATTGTCCTCCTACAAGAGAGATCCAGCCGGAGTTTGAGATAATGAACACTGACGAAGAAGAAGAATATAACGAATGTTGATTATTACATAAATATTTCGTCGGCATGGACCGTTTTGTTGTATAGTGAAATCCCTCTATAGTGAATCCTTTTATAACAAATTTCCATATTTAACAACATGTTTAACATTTCCAAATGATATTTATTCTATATTTTCTGTCTGAAAACAGTTACAATGGGCAATATAGAAAACAGGAAAGATCGAGGACGGCATCGTGGCATGGAAAAGCTTCAACAGCGATCCTAATAAAAAAATACTAGAAATAAAGTGTAGAGGAGATCCATAATCGACTACGTCATTCGGCACGACACCTCATGATGTTTGTTTGTACTGTATATAGCTTTGTGTGTATAAGTTTTGTTTTTACATACATACTTCGTCGATCTGGACGAAGAGAGGATACGTTGTTATAATGAAATATGACTGGACAAGGATTCAACTATAAGGTCAAATCCTATTATAACAACTTGGTCCGGGCCGATGAAATATGTATGCAATTACTTAAATTCGCTATATACAGTACAAACAACAAATGAATATAATAGGTGATTTTGCAAAGTGTTGTTAAATAGGGGCATCTGTTAAAGACGAATGCGTTAGATGGGAATTCCAGTATACTAACTTTCATTATCGCCTCGTAAAGATTATATAGATTCTCTGTTTTCCTATTCTGAACCAGCACTATTCTAAAGCATCATGATGTGAACTCAAACTCACCGCTACTTTTCATCTCTATTGCTCACCTCAGCCCAGACACCACTCCAGCTGTCACACTCCCACTGTTAACCATCGCACTAAATAATTCCTTCATTTCCGAAGTGGAACCTCCAGGCACAATATTCCTATCTCCCAATATTCATAAAATATATAATCCAGTAGTGGGTAGTGCTAAACACAGTAATATAGCGCTGATAACCATTGTCCAGAAAGAAGCCAAGTGAGTTTAATTAAGTTTCTGAGGTCGGGTTTATTCCAAGCAAAGTGTGAACACATAAAAGCGTGCTGGTTGTTATTGGTATTTGTACAGGAGGGGTGGGCGGGCGATTAAGAATTGTATGACCATATTCAAGTATTCATTTCTTGTCACAATACCTGAGACAAGATTCCCCACAACACATACAAACAAATAATAAGAGTAGTAATAATAATAATAACAATAATACTGATAATAGTAATCAATCAATCAATTAACTGTCTGTCTGTCAATCAATCAATCAATCAATCTATCTATCTATCTATCTATCTAATTTAGCCTAGTCCAGTCTAGTCCAAATATCCATCCATCCATCCATGTATTGTCTTTTCTCTGCTTTTGCTGTAAGGCGCCGAAAGACATGACGATCGGTTTTAGGTCTATGGCACGTTTTGTTGTTTGACATGCAGTAATATTGTGACGTCTCAGAATATTGGTAACTCCTTCGAATGGTAACTCTCTTCAATATGTTTTGTGTGTGTGTGTAACTGTTGCATTTGGAGTGCATTGGGTTACAGTAGCATGGATGAAAGCGCAGCTTAATCAGAAAATATTAAAGATGACAGTTGAGAAATATTCAACAATATTTTATTGCCAGCAACCAGGATTAGTTTCTTATCTCATCAAATCAATCTTCTTCCCCACGAACAAAGTTGGCACTAGACTGCAAATCTGCCAACTGAAACATAAAAAGCAGTGCAAGAATACTTATCAATGGGCCAAAGCTATAATGTGTATTAAGTTTCCTTTATTAAGTTTGCTTGAATTTAATACAAAAATTAGCTTCATCAGTGGTTCCAAACCTGAGGGTTTTCGATGATCTCTCATGGGTCATCTGTCCAAAAAAAACCTATAAATACTGAATTTTTCCCGTTATGGACATCGGTTTCAATGGCTTGTGTGATATATGTTGCATGCCCTTGCTGTAGCTACATGTTTAGTGTGGGTTTTTCGGGGCGAATAAATGTTTAAATAATCGTTATTCCCCGTTACACTGAAATTGATACGTTTCATATCCTTGTCATAAACATTGGAGATTGTGGGTCACCGAATCTCAACTTTCATAATTATTTATAGTAAAAAGCCCTGTGGAACCAAATGAGAATAACGTCTGCGGTTGAAAGCTGTGCACCTCAACATAAAAGGTACTTTTCATTTTAATTTTAAAAATAATTCACAATATGGCTCATGGCCAAGGGTTTAAAGCGTTGGTCTCACAGTTGTGAGATTATTAATTTGATTTCCTAAAATGGGTGGGGTTTTTTTAAATAAAAGAAACAATCTTCTCTAAGTTCAGGTCTTTATGTACGTCTGTGTTGAATTGTCCTTCTATTCATGCTATTCTGATGATGTTTGTATAGCATATAGCAGAATAGAATTCGCTGGAGAACTGTGAAGCATCCAATGTGGTACCCCTACAACCCTGAAGGGTTACGGGTTTATTGATAATGATAGCATTTTACCGAATTTGGGTGAATTTTCATTTAATTTCAAAGGCTATTTTCTTTTCCATTGCGGATGTCAATACCAGAGTCTCACAACCATATGCTACCATTAAAAAATATAGCTTAATAACACGGTCAAATCCCATTATAACAACTTAGTTTTTATGAAATACGTATATAATAACAAAATTCGCTGTGTACGGTACAAACAATAAAAAATAAAGTTTGGAAAAGTAGTGCTAAATAGGAAAATTTGTGTTAAAAGAATGCGGTATAGAGGAATTTCCTTGTAGTTTGTAACTTTTTTTTTTCTGTTTATCCCTTACCATATATTGTGCATATGTGATGTATCTATAAAAAGTAATGCAATGGTAAACTACTGAATATATTTATATTGCCTAGAAAATAATCTGTTAAAACGTGTTCAAGGCTACATCCTGAATAGGATATGCTAACAATTTTTCTGTATACGTTTATCTCAAGAATATTGGATAAAAAGGTGCATATATTGCACACTCCCTCCAGTCCCTATACAAAAGACACTGTTAAATAAACAAATAATTTGGAAATATATTTAGGGAGTCCCCGCAAGAGTAATATGTTTACATAGACTAACAACAGAAACACCATTTACAGAGGACATTGGAAGAGTAATATGTTTACATAGACTAGCAATAGAAAACTAATTATAGAGGACCATGAAATATTAATATTTACTTATAGATAAAACATATGTGGAAGAAAACATATTTATAGTGTCCGTGGAATAAAAACAGTTTATAGAGGGTCGTGGAAGAAAAGATGTATAGAGGATCGTGAGAAAAATCCGTTATAGAGCGTCTGTGGGAGAAAACATTTCTGGTGGTGAACGGTAAAGAAAAGATTCAGAACCACTGAACGACATATTAGTGCGCGTGTGAGTGCGCGAATCTGTATACGCACGTGCGCGCGAATACGAGTGCGGTTATTTACGTAAGCTGCTGCCACATGTGGACACTTAAAAATGCACTGTAAATATTCGCCACTAAAAAATATTAAAAAAAGTCGGAAATATTAAAGGAAGCGTAGGGTGAATATTATTGGAGCGATGAGGACAATAAAAACGATATTGTATAAAATGAGAAAACCTGACTGTAAAAAAGGGGGGAATGCGTACGTGCTGATACAAATATCAACGAAAATAAATATGATTGAGGAAAAGATGGAGCAAAAAATGTAATTGAGTATTTCAAAGTCCCGAACTAATGAAAAAGAAAAATAATGGATCATTGGCGGAAAAAATAAGGCCCGGTAAGACATTTTTCCTGGCTCGTCAGATTGATCTAAGCGCTATACACACTAGCCACAAAGCTCAGAAAACACCTTTTGGAAAAGGAATTTTTTTTTAATAAACAAAAAAAAAGTGTTTGGCCCATATACCACAAGGAAAATAGTCAATCCGGCCAGAAAACCCCCAAACAAGGTTGCGTACCTCTGGCCTAAATACTTTTGGGATGATGATGTCAGAAAGGTGACAATTACGAAAACACGCACTAATAGTGGACATCGCTTGTCTATTGGAGGTGCCATAGAGGGGGAACATTGGCGACGAGTAAAACAATAGAATAGATAAGCCACATTTGGATGACTGGGCAATGAAGAATATGTACCAGCAAATTCATAGCCTACCAAGCATAAGTGATATAATGATGATGATGAAATAATTCCTTTATCCGTGAACAGGTAGCTCTTGACATCCCGTAGCCTGTCTGACAAAAACGCAAGTTCTTCACAATTGTGTAACTGTGGCGCCACACGGACTGATATAAGGCATGGATATGTAAGGGGTTTTCATGTTTAGTCCCCGAAAGGGGGGGGGCATTCCAGCCCGCCAGTATCCCAGTATCACCACTCCCTGCCAGTGACATAGCACACACTTCTAGATCAACTGTCCCATCATTCTTCGGTCAGAATTTCTGCTATCTGCAGTGATGGCGCATCTAGCATTGTGTCACTTAGGAGTCTGTCACGAAAGTACAAAAATGCAGTCCTCTAGCATGTATAGGCATTTTCCAAGTCACTCATGGAGATTATTTGATAGAAGACAAAAGTCAGAAATTGAGACAAGATGTGACAATGATAACATTAACCTACATAAATTATTTTTTTTAAATTATTTTCTCTACCATGTCTATGTTTTTATGTTTTTCTTGTCACTTTTAATACGCGGTTTTTAAATCTGCAAATCGTTTTCCCCCTATCAGGTTGAGATCTCTAGAAAAAGGTGATTTGAAGTTTTTTAACAAAACCTATAGTATTACAACATTATTTGTAACAGAAGTTTTGTAGGCTTAAATATCTTTGCAGTCGACTTCCGTCGGTAAATGACATGTGGTACATCGCGATGAAGCATCTAACATTAATCAGCAAGCATGGTCACACTCCACCATCCTTGATAACGTGATTCCATCAGGGCAATATGATGGAATCGTTCTACGTGTTCATAGCTGACTTCGCCAAGGTTGTCAGGAAAAAAGTCAAGATTCGAATCGAGCATATGGATTTTGAGGGACATGTAACAACCCATAATTCTGTATGTATTTATACACTGCTTATAATATGCAAATAGTCAACAGATTTATGATTTCCCAGAAATATAGCAACAATAGATTTGAACGTCATCCATGCGCGATGTTCACAACCATGTAACAAGTTCTCGAATGGTTTATCTGCAATAATTTTTATAATCTTAGGTTCTACAAAGATACCTTCCTTTATCTTTCCTTCACTAACTTGAGGACACTTTTCTCGAAGATAAGTGAAAGCATTGCTCGTTTTATCTAACACTGTTACAAAATTCTTCATGAGCCCCAACTTTATATGTAATGATAGTAAAATGATGCTGTCCTTGTTAACTAATGGGAAGTGGATTTCATTTTTATGCCCCAGATGCACACAATCCCTGATAGGCCACACCTTTCTTGTATAATGTTCCTCTCTGTTGCGGCTGTCCCATACACATAGGAAGCAACACAATTTAGTATACCCAGTCTGCATGCCAGTGAGAACTGCAATGACTTATAGCTTTTTGGTAAGAACGAGATCACGTATTAGATATGAAAGTTCTGAATGGTTAATTAATTGAACACCATCGTTCACCGATATATAATCCAAGTCAGAATTGGTTTCTAATGCTGACGAACTATCACTTTCTGATGGTTCACTCACGTCCGACGGATATTATTCTGGTGCGATGGGTATCGTACACGTGATAGGATCATGAGACACTGGTTTCGAAGCAGATTCAATATTTGGGTAAACCACAGACTACTTGTTTTACAAGTGAAACCATGGATATTTGTCAAGCAGAAGTACAATCAGTAGCATGATTTTTCGGTTCACGCCATATTACTGGAACTCCAAAAAGGCATTGACTGAAAGTTAGGCGATTTTCGTAACCAACCTTCCAATGTATTTGCACAAGTCGAACAAACTGCAATTGGATACCAAGATTTATTTGCATCATCAACTTTCGAATAAAAATAAAGTTCATATGCTTTTTTTAGTAATGGTGTAAAGTTTTTCTTGTGAACACGATCGGTAAAATATCCGCACACGTAACAGAACAAATCAGCAGAATTTCTACAACTTCTAGAAGCCATATTTCGCTCAAAATTATTTCAAATTACAGTAAATGAAAAATAGCGCAACATATGTCAGACATGTTTTAGCAGTATAAAAAGTAAAATTATTATGCATTATATTAATTTTTAAAAAGTTACATAGTATAAATGAAACGGAATATATAATGGTTTTCAAAAAACAACAAACACATTCCCAAATATCTTAAGAACATGATGTGATATAGATAAAAGGATTTCAAATGTTTAAATAGCACTAGAAACTGACCTAAGAACACTTATTCTTATATAAGAAAGTAAAATGTTGTTGGACAGTGTCATTTTTTGAAGTTGGTAGGATCCTCAGCCTATCACCCAGGTTTTTCTTAGTCTCCTACACCATTTCTGGAAAAAAACAGTGACCCAATTCTTAGCCCTCTGAACTAGACCCAATTCTTAGCACTCTGAACTAGAAGTCTAGACCTCGGTTGCTTCACGGACGAACAATAAGTAGTACAGTTTGGAATCCCGTTATAGCGCATATGTTTATAAAACAATCTCATATTTGTGGAACCCCGTTATAGTACATGTGTTTATAACAATTTCTTATTTCTATGTAGACTCCCGTTATATCGCATATATGTATACCAATCTCCTATTTGTGAAAACCTATTACAGCGCATATATTTATAACGCAATTTCCTATATGTGAAAACAGGTTATAGTGTATATGTTTATAGCACAATCTCCTATTTAACATCACTTTTCGAAATCCTCAATCCATTTATTCTTTTTCTTTTACGTTTCTTCTCAAACTCCTGCAGATTATCAGAGTGTTGTCAGGAGAACAGAACGCATCGTGTCATGGTTTACATCTTGTCTGTGATATCTGTGTATTTCGGCATGATACATCAGTAAGACTTATGGATCACTTCGACGTTATATGGAATGGGGCAGCGAATATCCACCAACAAAACGGCCATAGTACGACATGCATGGTGAGTGGGATTTGACCCGTGACCTCTTAAGCACAAAGCGACAGGCTTAACAACTAAGATATAGAGAGATCAAAATGAACGCCAATTACACAAACATGAAAGCGAAAGTAAATCCCTATCGGTATTGTCTTTCCGTATGTGAATGATAGTTGTTAGTATCCACACTTGGTGTTAGCGTAGGTGTGGAAGCCTCAGTTGGCGTTCCAGTGCCAGATATGTCGCCTTGGTTGCGTTGAGTCCACGTTTTCACGAGTATCGTGATGTTTTCCATCCACTGCTGTCTTGGTCTACATTCTGATCTATATCCAGATATTCTTTTGTTATGTGCTCTTATTGGTATTTGGTCCGGGCTCTTATTGAACAAAGTATTTTCTAGATGCGACGATGCTTCATTTTATTATTCAGGCTTGAACTCTTACCGAACTAAGTATTTTTTGTAGATATCACGATGAATATCGTGGAAATAGCAGCTGGAACATATGCGCGTAGCGACGTTTATATGATGCCATCTATTCCATTGTGTACTACGGGGCTACGCCTGTGTTACATCTGGAACCTATGCGCGTAGCGACGTTAATATGATTCCATCTATTCCATTGTGTACTACGGGGCTACGCCTGTGTTACAGTGTTCGCCCACTGCTATTCACATCTTCATGTGTAAAAATTATAGTGTGAAGAGAAATTGCTACTGGATGAGGAGTTATGAAAATAATTCATACATGCATCTGTCCTGTGTTATGTGATGACCATATCATCCGTTGCGCGACGTTGGTCGATGACGCCGTGTACCCTGTACGCTTCAGGCATGGATATGTAAAACGTTTTTAACACAGCTATATATTTCCAAGAAGACAATGTACTGAATATATTAAAGATAACATAAATACGTCGTTGGAAAATTCAAGCCGCATTGCTTAAGACAAAAAATGCTCAGAGAGTTTACTGGAAAGACAGCGTTTTGGAGAGAATACGTCACATGACATATTTCCAGGTTGTTGGTTATCGCTGAGAATATTGTGATTTATCTCTTATTGGGAGAAGACGTACGACGACTATGTCATGATCCCCACAAATCAGTTGACGACTTAAATCACTTTTATAACGTCAGACGACAAATCCTAATGAATTATGCAGTGACATCAAATCTGTACTAAAGTAGCCAGAGTTGCCACATGACAATTTTAAAAAAGCCAAACCATACTAGAAACGGGTCAGAAAAGGACCACACACAATTCTACTTTCTATTGCACGAACTATTTTTTAAAGTTCATTTTTATTATTTTTTATTTAGACATCAGGGTTGTTCTCCCTGCAGATCGATTCATTCTATTTTTAAAAAACCACAACCATGTTTGCAACCTACATCACATTTGTAGCGCAAACTGCCACTATAAAATGACACTGATCATATTTATAGACATCGGATGGAGTTTTAAGCGCCGAAACGGGGTACAAAGGGAACGCATTGCTCTAGGCGGACCCAGGGTTAGCAGATAACCAAGATCCCAAATGTATCTCCTCCTCGCGGTGCACCCTGGTAACAGAAAACAGCAGCTCGAGCTGATTCTGGCCAAATCATTTGGGGATCGTGTCCGGGAATGTGGAGGAAGCAGATGGAAAGAGATATGACTGCAATAGAGACAGGCAATATCTCCGACACTATTTGCATCACCACATACAGCGACACTGTCGATATACAGTGACGCCAGTTAGTCCAGTAAATACATTGGAGGGGCGGAAAATGTAAAAGGCACGTAAAGGTTTAACTTTACCAAGATCAAAAGGCTGCAGTGAAGTTAGAGGACGATCTCTCAGAGTGGTTTGAGGTACAGAGTGGAGTAAGGCAAGGGTGCACACTCTCCCCATACCTGTTCAACATCTACGCTGAAAGTATAATGAGGAACGTGAGAGAAGACATACACAACACTGACTACCACGCTTTAAACATAGGTGGATTCCTAATCCCGGAACTACGCTACGCAGACGACACAGTACTTCTTTCAAACGATATAAAGGGATTGGAACAACTAATCAAGAACACAAAGAAATATAGCGAAGCACAAAATTTGTATTTAAACACGCAGAAAACAAAAATCATGTCAACAGATATAACAACACAACAACCAAAAATCAGAATAGACAATACCGAGATAAAATGTGTGGATACATTTGAATACTTAGGAGCAAACATCAACGGTGCAGGAGACTGCATGGCAGAAATAAGGAAGAGATTGGCAATGGCATATTGCAAAATAACACGGCTGAAAAACATATGGAAAAACAACAAAATAGAAACGAAAGTGCTAATGTTACGAACTTTTATTTTTCCGGTTGCAACATAAGGTTGTGAAACATGGACTCTTAAGTAAAACAGCGGCAAAGAAGATCAACGCCTTCGAGCTGAAATGCTACAGGAAGATACTTAGAATATCATGGAAGGATAAAATCAGAAACTCAGATATTATATAATCAGATATAATCAGAAACTGAATATTCCAGAGTGTTGGTTACTAAACACAATAACAAAAAGAAAACTACGCCTGTTTGGTCATATAAAGAGACATAACTGTTTAGAAAGACAAATAATGGAGGGAAGAGTACCTGGGAAGAGGAGAAGGGGCAGACCAAGAAGACGATGGACTGACGACATTAAAGATAACATGAATACATCGCTAGAAAATGCAAGCCACATCGCCCAAGACAGAGAGAGGTTCAGAGAGTTCATTGGGAATACAACGTTCTGGAAGGAATACGTCACATGACACAAAGGTGGATGCATGGCGAGAAATAAATAAGGGTCATAATGAGTACAATGACACAATGAACGGGCAGAACAGCGCCAGAGGGTAGCGCGAACTGCAAATAGAAAGTGAAAGGTTCATAGAAAGGGGAAACTACAAGCTTTGTTAGCTCGAGACGAGCTTCTAGTTACCTGTACTTCTCATAGGCAGAGACCCAGACCAAATCACGAGCGTTCGGAAAAGCAAGAAGACCTAACCCAACTCTAATGTAGAGCCTCTCTAAACCGGAAATATGCTCGCGAAGAGAAAGGGTGTCGTACCCGATGGGCTTAGGCAAAAAGGGACAACGATGGTAGTCCTGGTCCAACTCTACTGTCAAGATTTCCTTTACCGGAAATACACGTGCAGAGAGAAAGGGTTCAGTACCTGATGGGCTCAGGCACAAAAGGGACAAGGTTGTTCAGCTCGAGAACGCCTTGCTCTCAAACGCGTGGTGTGAGACTCGAACTTGGACGAGGGAACCACGATATCCGTGAACGACGCCTCGGGTAGGAGGGCGAACGAGCCAGGGTCCAACTCTTCTGGTGAGTTCTTCCTCAAACGGAACCAGGCTCGCGGATGAGAAACGGTTGAGTACCCGATGGGCACAGGCACAGTTTGTCCAAATGCACGAGATGAGTTCATAGACAGTGGAACACCTCGTACCAAATTGACGCGCTCGACAAGCATCTTGGCGAAGAGGCACTACACACCAGCGTGCCCGGCGACAGATAGACAGGCTGTCACGGACTTGGGACCAAACCCGATATAAAGGAATGACGAAAACGAATGTGCTGGACCTCGGAAGTCCTGACCACAAATGGCCAACCGGGGTGCAAATAATCACAGTTCTACTGAAACTTGCAGCACAACGTACTTCACGCTCCCTGGCGGAAATCACAAGAAATATTCGTTGTGGTTATTTGAGAGCGAACGCTGAAGAAGAAGAAGAAGCATCGAAACAATTTAAGCATCTTGCGTACAATAACACATTTGTCGAAATCGTCAGATTTCCTTTTCCGACTTTGATGTCGTTCATGGTTCAAATATTTACTGTCATGTTTTATCCAACAGTTAAACGTCATTTTATTTCTACCGAAAGCATACCGTGTTATTTTTGTTAAGGGTTTTGTATGCGGTAATACAAAAGGCCCCTTCTACCTTTTCTGCAGAAGTAAATATGCAACTGTGTAGTCACATTTCGCATAGTAGTTAATTTACACTACAAACTCATTTTGTAATAAACTACATATATAAATTGTCTAAACTGAACAAGATACCACAATAAATACACGACGAATATACAATAAAACCTTGAGTAAAACGTAGTTTAGCAATTTTTTTTTTAAGAGTAAGACATTAGGTCATCTAACCAAAAATACAGCGAAACTGACATTAAATTTTTCTTCGAAAGCATACCCCAGTATTTTCGTGCTTTTAATCGGTGACAATCTTGACAACACAATGATCAATGCAAACCACAAAGATATTCATGCCATATAAATTTACAAAGTCTGTCAATAACGACGAAATCTATACATAAACGGCAAACGAAAACACGTTTCTCACCCATGGAAAACTTGATTTCAGTACAATAGCGGTTCGAATTGAAGCGCATGAAAAACAAAAACAAAAAACAGTTGCATTTCACAGCAGTATAATTCAATCACTGATGACGTCTTCTTACTTTATGGAGCTGTTAATTGGCCAGTATCTTTATACTGGCGTCACAGCCAATGAAGAGTTGGAGAAAGAAAAATCAATAAACAAATAAGGCGTATTTCCCTCATCAACCGGGACCTGTCAGATAGACTCTGCTGAACTGTAAAAAAAATGGCAAATTACGTACATTCACACCTTTATAAATGTATACTTTATAGAGAAAATGTTTTAATGTAGTTACTTTTCTAAAGGGCAAAAAATAATTGCACATGGTCATCTAAAAATTCAAGTTTGATCTCCAAAATATCTTTTTGATCTATTAAAAAGTTTTGGAAGAAAAATAATTCCAACTGAATAAGATAAATTATGGAACGAACTATAGCAACAGTCGGAGACATTTTAGTAGTTCTAGGCTGGACCTCCAAATCTCCTTCTGCTTACGTTCTCAAACTTCAGATTAGCAAGCTAAAAGTCTGGAGAACGAAATGAATAGGCAGTTATGGTTTAAACTATAAAAGCTGCGGTATCTACGCTTTTCACCATAGCACATCCGACTTCAGGATTGGTTCTGCGCCACGTTCACCATCTATTGGTTAGGATAGCCACTCTAACAGCCTCCAAATTTTATTAGTTGTCTCTTACGTCATACATAACATCAACAAGTCACAATGTCACTATTCTTTGCTTCCATTTCAAGACCCGCCATTACAAAAGGGAAAGAGTAGGGTTGCCTAATGTCCATATCACTAGTTTTGGTGCAAAGGGTTTCACATAGCTCTTGTGACTCCCAGTCTTAGTAACAAAACCAAATAAAAACGATCCTAAAAGTACCCCTCGTGGTGCACCCTGGAAACAGATTTACAACGGCTACTGCTGTGTTCCCGGCCAAAACGTTTAGGGTGTCCGTGGATGCTGTAGGTGGTTTGAAAATTTATCGCAGAAACAAAAGTAATGTCTCCAACATCTCTACATCGACGTATCCAGTGGTAATGTCGAGATACAGTGACGCAAGCCATTCCTCCTCGTACAGCCAAAACGCAGATGCACTGCAAAGTTGGCCAATACCGATGTCCTGATATGGGTGGATATCGCTACGATAAAGCGGCGACAAGAGTACACAATGAACGCCCCTGGAGACGGCAACAAGCGCTAGAAGGCTGCGCTGTGTGTGGGAGACGATAGAGTGGTAACGAAATTACAATTATCCAGCACAAGACCGGTATGCGGAAGTGTTGTTCTTGGTCGAGAACACACACAAGTCTCACCACAATTGACCCCATTCAAAGCAGCAGCCATGACTCGGGTATTGGATAAGCCAATCTCAACATGTACTCCTGAGTATGGAGAAAAGATATGAATACAGCTCCTCATTGCATACGTGAAAAGAGTCAACCAAATGTGGGAGCTCATGTTGTCCACATTTCTGACCGAAGCAGTGCTGAGACAGATTCTGGACGCTATAGGCAACGTAAACGGGAAGCAAGTCCTTGTCTTTAAGAACGTAGCAAATCTAGTCTAATTCGAATGTCGCCGTTGTTAAACACGGCTCACACAAAGAATTAGTTTCAGTACCTAAAGGCACAAGGGGGGAATTGTGTCTTTCTTGCAAGAGGTTTTATCACCGATTGCAAAGCTCCTCGTCCGAGATGGGCGCGATTTATCAACTTCTTTGGGTGATAAATACAACAGCGAAAAGTCAAAACACAGACCGTGCTTGGCGATGGATTGAAAGGCTATCACAAGCGAACGAGTTGAGTGCGTGAGAAGTGCACAGGTCAAATCCCAGACTCATTCTAGATCCCAGAACCGAAACAGTCAGTTACCACATGTTGAAAGACATATTGAATATGAGATCGGAGCACCTATGCATTTATCCGAGGACAATGATAATGATCTGACGACGAACTAACTAACTAGGTAAAAACCTATTACGTTGAGTGCTATGCAGGTGACAGTTTTAGCCGCCAGTTTTAGACATAGAAGAAACAACTAGATATGTGGCTTATGTTGATTCCTCTGGAATAAAATTGACAAGTGGCATTGTGTCACATTCTTAAGACTCATACACCGGAAACGTGTTCATATGCGCTGGCCAAAAAGTGAAGAGAGAAAAAAAAAATTGTAACAATCTAACAATTCAAGAACAGAGGTAATTGTTGAAATGTCTACTGGGCGTGATGTTTCATACGTAATGTTCCGTTCTGGACTACAAAAAATATGGTAATACAATGGTGTCTTCGAGAATACCAATCAATTCGGTGCATTGATTTTTACAATAAATTTTCCAGGTAATTCTGCGGTGTATTAATAAAATGGAGAAAAATGGGGGGGGGGGGGAGATTTAAAATATTGGAATGATGTTCTTCAAGAAGTTCAATAAAATATACTTATTGAAGAAATAATACATTAGGGAGAATATAGGAAGCACTGCGAGATGAACATTGTTCGGGAATCCGAATGGGAAGAGGGTAAGAGACAAATTAAGAAACACATGAAGGAAAGAGGTGCATAGTGCAATGGATAGTTAGGATCTATGTTTTTTCTAAGGTGCGCGGGTGAGCGGCCGCGCAAGGCACTAGAAGAATCATGACTTGGACATAGATAGTGCCGTATCTTTACTCATCATGACTTGGGCATAGACAGTGCCGTATCTTTACTCATCGTGACTTGGACATAGACAGTGCCGTATCTTTACTCATCGTGGCTTGACCATAGACAGTGCCGTATCTTTACTCATCGCGTATTATATTGTTGTTCTTCTGCGTTCGTTCGCAGGCTTCTGCAGATAAGCACGATGCAGTCAGGAGAACGGAATGCGTTGTGTTATGGTATAAAGCTTAGCTGCAATACCTGCGCTTTTCGGCCGAACACATCCGACATCAGTGTGACTTCTTTGTACTTTAACCCTATATGGGATAGGACAGCCAACTTCACCCCAAAACCTCCAGTTACAACTTATGACATGTATAACAGATAACAGTGTTGCTATCGCTGATATTCGCACTGAAATACCCCATATGTCCATTGACTGGCAGCATCAAAGCGAGTATGAGCCGCTATAAGCTCAGGTTGCTGGAGTGGGTAGGATAGGGTTTAGGTAGGGTTAGAGGGTTGGGTAGGGTAAATGGGAAATTATAGATATTAGAACAAGAGAGAGCAATGTTCTTAAATCACCTTCCCTGAGTGAGAGGTGTCTTAGATTACAAGAAATAAACCACAGAGGAGGATAATGAATACCTGGCAACAAAAAATTATCCTAGGAGAGGGGAACTCTACCTCAAAACCCCGGGCAGATGGTGCTCGTTAACCCTGCTAGGCAAGCTGTCTAGGAGAAGGAAAACTCCGAAATGAAACCTCCACTGCCCTGTGGACAATCCTTGGATGGATAAGGGCTAGGGAAACACATCCTGACTCAAAAGTAAGATGGAAGACGGAGACACTGCACCGAAAGGTACAAAATAGTCCAGCCAAGGCTGAAAACCACAGTGTCACGCAATGACTTCACATGTCAAATAAAAGGTTACAGATGATTCGTTTTGGTGCTTCATTTGTGGAATCGCGTCAGGCGGATGAAGTGCCGGGCTCTAAGCCTTGAAGGAGCCCACCCTCAGCGACTGGTGGTACCTCTGTCTCAATTTGTGGAGCCAGGAAAAGAGATCAGAGGAAAAAAAACTGGTTCAAAAAATCACATATAGATCATGATGCAGACAAAGACAAAAATAAGCACTTAAAAATATTGCAGTGGAATGCAATAAAAAGAGGGCGTGTACAATAAAAAGACTGCACTTGCAAACCGATTACACACAGAGGAAATCGACATAGCATGCATACAGGAAACACACCTCACAAACAACAATAGATTCAACATCCGAGGATACCAAACATTTCGGAACGATAGAGAAAAAAGATATAAAGGAGGAGTTCTTATACTTGTGAAAAACAATATCGTTGCCTCTGAAATTCGAGTAGACACAGAAGAACAGGCTGAAATCATTGGAACCTGTCTAACCCTTCCAATTAAAGAGGTCACAGTATATAACTATTACTGTCCACAAGACAAGAGCCTATCTCTACACACAATTAACACAGAAAAAGATAACTGTCTTGTAATTGGTGACTTCAATAGCCACTCACAGAGTTGGGGATATACAGAACAAGATACTAGAGGAGAAGAAGTGGAAGACTGGCAATGTGAGGTGAACCTTCAACTGCTTAATGAACCTGAAGACCACCCAACTTTCTACTCTAGAAGATGGCACACCACCTCAACCCCTGACCCAGCCTTTGCAACAGACGCCTTAGCGAAAATAACATACAGGGAAGTGCTGGAGCAGCTTGGTGGAAGTGACCATCGCCCCATCAAACTCACCATTTACATTAACCATACCCCTGCTGGCCCTACAACCACACCCAGATGGAACTTCAAGAAAGCAAACTGGAGTAAGTTTGCTGACCTGACAGACAAATTCGCAAAAACCTTAAATCCAAGGATTAAAAACGTGAACAAAACTGCACAACTCCTGGCTTCTGCACTTCTTCAAGCATCAGCCAAGCAAACCATACCAAGAGGTGTTAGGAAAAATTACAAAGCGTACTGGTCTGACGAACTCGATGAGTTGGAGAAAGAAGTGTCAAAGGCCAGAGACACAGCAGAAAAAAAGCCCATCCACAGAAAACAACATATCACTAAAAGCTGCTGTAGCCTTATTAAGAAAAACGACAATTACAAACACAAGGAAAAGCTGGCATGAAAAAACAGAAAATTTAAACTTCGACAAAGAGGGAAGAAAGCTATGGAAAATAACAAAAATGCTCAACAACGAAGATAACAAAACAGCACCAGTAGCTATAGAGAATGGTGGAGATGTACTCACAGGAAAGAAGGCTGCAAATCACTTTATACAGCATTACCAAAGTACTGCCTGCCACAAAGTCGATGAAAATAGAAGAGAAGTAAGAAAAGAACTACGGAATATCAAAAAAGAGATCAGCAAAGATAAACAAGATGTCATGAATATTCCATTCACGATTAATGAACTATATGAAGAACTCAATCCGGCCCACCGACATAACAAAGATTGCCTACCTTTGCCCTAAATGACACCGCGTGTGACAAAAGATTACAAACCGCAGCTACAAAAGTAACAAACGAAAAAAAAAGGAAATGTATCAACTTGAACTATTTACAACATAAACAATCATTCCACAATTTTATTTATGTTTTCCGTAGCCGGTAATTTGACTTGAAATGGCAGAATCTGCATCTATGACGGATCAATATCACTGACTGATCAGTAACGATGAAACAGCATGAGATTGATTTATTAGAACGACAGATTTCCTGCACAACCTGAATAATAAGTTATATAGCTCCCAGTGTGTGGTTATTGTTTTCAAATTTGATCAATTATATTTCACGACAAATGAAGAAACTCGGAAATAATGTATCGTATAAGCTATAATTATACATGGTTTGAAAACAAGCTTGTATTATATAAGTAATTATATATGGTTTGAAAACCAGATTGCATCGTATAAACCATAATTATACATGACTGGAAACATGATTGTATTGTATAAGCAATAATTATACATGATTGGAAACATGATTGTATTGTATAAGCAATAAAAATACATGATTAAAAACATGATTGTATCGTATAAGCAATAATTATACATGACTGGAAACATGATTGTATCGTATAAGCAATAATTATACATGATTGAAAACATGATTGGATCGTGTAAGCCATAATTATATATACTATGGAAATTTCTTTTTCTTCTTCGTTCTCCAACCGAAGTCAAACTCTGATCTAGATTTCATCAATTAACTAAATTGTGGTCACCAGCTGCGAAACAAGACCGCAGAGCTTGTCGAGAATATAGAATATGAGGTCCAGAGTAACAAAATAATTGATAAAAGGTAATACTGCTGTGAAACTGAATAACAATAGTACTTACATAGCACACGGAGTTTTTTTTCATCTCACTTGATGCCAACTGACAGACTATCACTAAAGTGTTATGGGGTGTAAAACACGAACAATACAAATAACAATACATAAGACTTTTTTTTTAAACATTTCGAACCGTTAGGTCTTTGGCGAGAATATACAAAACAAACAGTGAAGAATAAAAAAACAATAAATAAAAATAAAAACAGTAAAAAACAATGCTAACATTGTTTTTACTGTTTTTATTGTTCACTATATTGTATATTCTTGCCAAAGACCTAAGGGTCTAATAAATAAACGGGTTAGAATCCAGCTGCGACGTCTTACTTACAAAGTGCATTTTTGTCGAAGATTCTAAAAAATTATCCCATGAAGCTATGGAGTTACGTATTGCCAGTGGTACTCTCTGCAGACGGCGAGTCGCTCAGATGAAAGGAGTGAAGTACACAGGAGTAACGTAAGCACAATGAAATCAATCCTCTAATAAATTTTTCAGTGTCAATGATGATAATCATAACGATGATGGTCATAGATATTCAATTGACATTACTAACAGCAGAAACAAGAATCAGGGGGGCAACAAGATCAAACGCAGTCATCCGTAGAGAATGTAACAGCATACACAACGTTTCTATATTCGCTGTTCTGTCCATTAAATCTAATTCAGTGGAGAAATGATTAAAATGAAACTGATTTTTAAATCTACTCAAGGGTAAAAGTTGTTATCATGCCTTATTCAACACAGCAGCAGTGCAGTGATTTTGCAGTGTTTTTGTGTGGTATATTAATGTCCAATCGTGACACATAATTAATGATGCTTACATTAAATAGTGACTGTCGGGAAAAATGTATTATAGACTGCTTCAAGTGAAAACCTTAAAAGTATGGCAGAAATTATAATAATCAAAGTATTGTTTTGTAACCTGTCAATATTGTTGAAGATGTTCTGCGCGTCCCATCTTGGGACAGATTAGCAACGAAACGATGCAATATCAGTTTAAAGATAGTCCTTACACTATTGCCATGCACTAAAAAGGAAAGGCGTTCTTTTATAGATAAAAAAATATTAAGTGAACGGTAAAACATATAGAAATTCATTCAAAGTCTGGCGATTCATGCCTGTCAATCCGGCAAGTGTATGAAGTAGCACGTATCAATACGGTGTCTGGAAAATTGGTACAGTTTGTCACAGCACCCACTTCGTTTTGATACTTCACACTTTCTATAAATAATTCTATTCATATGATATTTACTTTTCCATTGTAGATGTCATTGCCCACGTCCCCCAAGAAGATGCCGCTACTGTGTCATATATCTTCTTAACAATTGTAACATTGTTTTCCTATTTGACCCTTTTATATAGATTTTTAATGTATTGTTTTTGTAGGGGCATTCCTTAACATGAAACTGGAAACAACAAAAGGCAGATGAAGACCAAGTAAAAGGTGGATTGAAGGAGTCAACAGTTCTGAGACGTGACAATATTACTGTATATCAAGAGATGAAACGTGTCATAACCCAAAAAACAATCGTCATTGAATACTGCGATGCCTTACAGTAAAATCTGAGAAAAGATAAGATAGATTACTTAACTTTCCTATCTCTGCTGTTGTGTCAATGAATGACCCCAGGTTTTTAAAAGTTAATAAACATCGACCAATCAAAGTTTAGTATTTAGGTCATGTGCTTAGATCAGATGAGAATACACACCAAGCTATGTCATGGTTTGCGACAGAAAAACCCAAATGTGGAAGACCCAAGACAAAACAACGAAGAACAATACAGAACGAGGCAATGACAATGGGTATTACACGACCCAAAAACTACAACAACTTGCAGGAATGGCACGGCATGAAGAAACGTGACTTCTGTCTTATGTGTCGCCCTTGGTACCAAATGAACAAACAAACAAACTAATCACATTTTGTAATGAAACAACGTTTCTCACGATGATTAAAAGATTTAAACAAGGCAATAACAAACAGCAATATGTTTCAACAACTATAACAAATAGTAATATGTTTCAACAACAATAACAAATAGCAATATGGTTCAACAACAATAACAAATAGCAATATGTTTCAACAACAATAACAAATAGCAATATGTTTCAACAATAATAACCAATATCAATATGTTTCAACAACTATAACAAATAGCAATATGTACTCTTTGTCTCCGTACGGTTTTCCTGCTATGCCAAACACGATTGTAAATTCATATTAAAATGTAGATTTGAGCGGCTTTTCGGCATAGTGGGTCTCCAAAATGTAGATATTAGCGGCTCGCTGGACATAGAGAGTCAAAGGTGATGATGATGGAACCCCGAGGGAACACGAGGTTGCCACAGTTGTTCCATATGTCATCTTTATTCGCCGGTGTGGCAACTGGCATCTAGACGAGGCAGATGAAGACCAAGGTAGTTATCTAATAACTTTAGAACGCAAATAACTGGGCCATTGTCTTCTTTCCAGTCATGTTGTAAGAGTCGACTAAGGACAGTTGATGGATAGGCTGACAGTCTACCACTTGTGAAGAAATTATTTCTACTGCGTGTTTGGTCTCAATTTCTTACTTCTGTCTACTGTATACTCAATCCCTCGCTGTCAAACGGGTTAGCACGGGAGTGTCTTAGGCCAAGGAAGTACACGTCTACAGAAAAACCAAATGGGGAGACCATAAGGTATCCGATGGTGTATTAAACCATATTCTGGCATTTTCTGCAGTTTTGTTTGTTTCCAAGCCTATTGTCATTGCCTTGGAACTAATCAACAAAGCCGAGAGGGGGTTAGTGCTCAAGCCACTTTCTCCGTTAAAACCTGTATGGGCAAGAAGTCATGTGTGAAACGTTGCGACTACGTGTCTCTATAATTTACACTGGCAAGATTCCTGCTACCTGTGAAGACACAAAATGTCGTCACGCAGTACAGTTTTATTTTCAGCTTCATATTAATGATTGGCTGGCATTTGTGACTTGGGGGTTTCCATTGTATTTGCAAATTCCAATAGATCGCTTCACTGAATGTTATCATGGATTGCAATGCCATGAGACGTTAAGACTAATACTCCAGAGAAAACTCTTGCAATCTCGATGCTTGCTTTAGATAAAAGGGTTTATCCCCTCCCATCAAGAATCTTCAGCAAGCCTCACCCGTTGCCATCAGCAATAAAGACCTGCTGACTAAAGCCTTTTCAAAGACTCATTTGACTATTCATGTGATGTTCATTAGTCACCGATTGTACTTTGTGTGATAGCCAATGAAGATCAAGGTAATAGTCAACGAGTCATGTTAAAAGATTGAATGTTCCATTAGCAAGTATGTCTTATAATAAATACGATGTTGGCTCATCACAGCAGGGGTCATGAGATATGATAGCCAACTCACCACACAACCTTCTTTATCCTTTTGTCACATGGCAGTATTAATATTCTTATTTTGGGCTTCGGCAACACATAGGCGAACATGACACCATCTGTAAACACAAAAAATATATATACTCACAACCTACAATGGCAGCGTTGCCTATATCAGTACTCACCAAGTCTAGAATCTTCAACAGTAAAATAATCACAATCATCTCAGAAGTTCTGACCAAGTCCTGCTAACAATCTCTGTAATCGATCTTTCGTCTTCTCCAAATGTACCTCTTATGGTGAGTTACGCTCCTTTCAGCAGCGAACGATAATCCAATGTGGTAATATCAGAGCTTTACAACCATCAACAAAATAGTGGAAGCCGCGTTTCTGAGTATTCCGGGAATATTTTTTACTCCAAAATGTCTGTACTTAACCTAACTAATCAAGTATAGACGGTTGTCTCAATTGATATGGCATTTTCGTACTTTCCATAGCAAACTATAATACGACTCCGATGTAAATTCGATTTTTTAAAAGAAATTCTTCTATCTGTGTCATACGAAATTTAATTTAAATTAACAAAATATTTCGCAAATCATAAATTATATTTTTGATAACTGACATAACAGATGGTTCGAGCCAGTGATCAATACTCGATCAGAAGTTAAAAAATAATTAGTTATTTCCGATTGGCATATGCAATTTGCGTAACTAGATTCTGTAGTGTCTTATGATACGTGCCCACTCAAGTTATACAGGTCATCAATTATAATTTGTCATCGTGGTACGGAGCCACGTGCTCTGAGTAATATTCTCCAGACATCCTGCTGCCCTGTTATGAGGGACAAGAGTATACCGGGGTTATGTGGGATAAACCCGAGTTTGATGGAATCATCAAACTGCACTCAACATAATGAATATCCCACATGAAAATGTCATAAACAACTCCACCAAACAGCCACATATATCTGCAGTATTCCCAGAACTTGAATAAATAATACTTCAAATGTTACATTCTGCGATCTGGCAGTTTCTAATTCAATCCTTCAATCGTAAAACTGGTTACACACAGTCTAAACCAGGAATTTATCCTGTCTGTCGAAGACTATTATTAAACCTCCTTTCAGAACGTGACATCCTAATGAATGAATGTACGATAATCCACAACTTGACATATTGTTATCTTCTCCTGGAAGATCGAAAATCCTTGTACTAGTGAACAATACGCGTTCCGCAACATTTGTAAACATTCACAAAATCAGGACAGACGTTCTTAAACGGAGACTTTTATTCTACTGTCGTGCGTGTATTTCCCTACGCGCTAATAATTGAAATTGTCAATCAGAACCATTGTAACTGTGCTGAAAACCATGATGGAATAACATAAATTAAAAAACATAAACTTTAAGATCGTTATATACAACAAGTCTACACGTAGCGATACATTCCCATTTCGGTTCAGAAGTGAAGTCAAAAGGTTACAAGAAAGATAAAAAACCCACAATGAAAATCAACACACCAACGGCATATTTTTGCATCAACTTAAGACTGGAAAAATCACAGCAAACAATGTTGATATATATTTTTTTATCGTTTGGTGGGATGAGAGACTGTTCAGACTTCATACATCAGGAAAGTGATTTAAATTTTAATTTATGACTATGATTTGTGAATCCTACTTCTCGGACCTGTTTCTGTGTAACAGAGTGAGGCATGGAAGGTAGGAACAAAACAACAGTAGGTCGCCTGCTTAGTCAAATTCTAGACAAAATGTCTGACAGAACTAAATGAATTCTTCTTCTTCTTCTTTCGTTCACTTGAAACATGTCTATATCTGTAATTGTCTCCTTAATAAAACTCACTGTCTTTTGTAGCTCATACAGTGGCCCATAGAGCTTTGATTCTAGTGTTGTTTCCTCTGGCCAATATGTCTGTCTCAGCATTTCATGCTCAGAACACTCTTGAAGTATATGTTTGGCACTCTGTGTTGCCTGTCCACATTTACACATGGCCGTGTTGCCAATCTTGAACCTTGTATACATGTGACTGCGGAGTCGGTTGTGTCCTGTTCTGAGACGTAGAATTATAACTTGTTCTGGTCTGTTCATAATATGATAGTCATCTTGTGTTGGTGTTTGTGGCTTTCTTATTGACTTGATCATCTGTTTTTTCTGATGGTAGGTGATTGGTATATCTGGTTGGTCTTCGTCAGCACCTTCCTTAGCCAGTTGGTCTGCTTTTTCATTTCCTGGTATTCCACAGTGAGAGTGTATCCACTGCATGGTTACCCTATACTGGTAAGACAATTCGCTACGTAGTTTTTTCAAGTCTGTTAGTTTTCCAGGCTGGAGTGATTGAAGCACTGACCTTGCATCTGTCAGGAATACCACAGGCTGTAAGTCAGAGTTGGAGTTCAGCAGTTTTTTTTAGCTGCCACACTAATTGCCTGGATTTCAGCATCATAATTATTGCAGAATTTTCCTGTTGGTGTTCTGATGGTATCTCTAGGCTTGTGTGGATATTCTATATATACACCTGCACCTCCATTCCTCACGGCATTCTGTGCTGACCCATCTGTGTATACTCTGACCCATATATCTTGTGGATATTCCTCATCCAGGAAACTGAGGGTGACTGTCCTTCACTGTTCTGTTCGTCCTCGCTTAGTATTCCTTTCACATGGGTCTGAATGTATATTGGCATTCCATGCCTTTCACTCCACGGGGTTTGTTCTGGTACAGGCCTTAAGGGGCTGTAAACTTCAGGTAGGTCTGTAAGTTGTCTGCGGAGTCGTTTAGCTTGATGGATAAAGCTGCTTCTTTTCAGTCACCCCATTGCTAGATTTTGGAATCTTTCCTTCATTGGATGACTTGGAATACACTGAAACTTTTCTGCCTGAATTAGTACTTTTGTGTCTCTGCATTCGCCAAGTGTTTGCATTCTTCCCATTTTCTGCATCTCTGCTATTGGTGTTGATTTCATTGCTCCCAACATTATTCTAAGTGCCTGGTTTTGCACTTTATCTAGATCTTGTAATGTGGTGTTTGATGCAGGACACCACGCAGCTGAACCATATTCCAGGTGTGGTCTTATGCCTTGCTGGTAAACTTTACTGAGTATATTCCCACTGGCTCCCCATGTGGTTCCACTTAGTTTTCTCAGGATAGCTAACTTCCTCCTGGCTTTTGTTGCTGCTTTGTTTATGTGCTGCTTCCATGTCCGCTTATCATCAAAAGTAACTCCGAGGTATGTGGGCTGTTTGTCTTCTTTCAAGAGCTCTCCATCTATTTTGATATGACCGGCTTTTTGTTTTGGTGAGAGGGTAAAGAGTGTAGTGCTGCACTTATCTGTGTTAATGCTGACGCACCATCTATTAGCCCATAAGGTTAGGGCATTGATAGCTCTTTGTATTTTTTTAGTGGCCACTGTCGCATGTTCTTCCGTGCACCAGATCACCAGGTCATCAGCATACATTGCCACTTTGATCCCATGTGGTAGTTCAGCAACTAGGTCATTGATGTAAACCAAGAAAAGTGTGGGTGACAGGACTCCTCCCTGGGGGACTCCATGACGCAGTAGAACTTTCTTGCTCTTGCTACCATCTAATTGTACCCTGGCTCTTCTATTATGCAGGTATGTTTTTACCCATTTGTACATTCTTGAGCTAACCCTGCAATTTCGTAATTTATTTAGGAGCCCTTCTTTCCAGACCTTATCAAATGCTTTTCTGAGGTCTATCCATGATGCTAGTACCAGTTTCTTATCTTGGAAGGCATCCTCAATCTCTTGGGAGAGGTAGGTTGCCTGATCTTCAGTAGAGTAGCACTGTCTGAAACCTGCTTGCTGTGATACCAGAAGGTTTTCACTTTCACGGTACCACTGCATCCTAAGATTGATAATGCGTTCCATTGTTTTGCATAGACAGCTTGTGAGGCTGATGGGCCTGTAGTTGGAGACTGTGTTGCAAACTTTTCCTGATTTGAGGAGTGGTATCATTATTGCTTCTCTCCACGCCTGTGGTACATTACCTGTGGACCAGCTTGTGTTAAAGATCTGCAGTAGCTTTGCTCTTGCTGCAATTCCCAGGTTTCTAATCATTTCATTGGACACTCCATCAGCTCCAGGGGACTTTTTCATTTTCAATTTGGATATTGCATGCTCCAGTTCTCTCATTGTGATTGGTGCCTCCATGACTTCAGGTATAGGTTCGTCTTGTCCAATGTTTTGCTGGTTCTCTCGAACCTCCTGTTGTTTGTCTGGGCTGACTTTGACGTTATTGTCTTCTGCAAAGGAATCTGCAAAGTAATCAGCTGCATGTTTACCTGTTAAAATGTTTCTATCTTTATAAAGTGTGATCCTGTTATTTCTCTCTGTACCTTCATCATTTAGTTGTTTTACAAGTTTTCACAATTTCCTAGTATCTCTTTCTAGGTTCAGCGACTCTGTTTTTTCTTTCCAGCTGCTCCGTCTGGCTTGTAACTTGGCTCTTTGAAATTTAGCCTTTGTTTGCTGATATTTGTTGTGATGTTCTTGGCTAGGTCTGTTCTCAGCCTGCTGTCTAGATGTTTGCATCTCATTTTGCAGCTTTTCCAGTTCATCAATCCAGTAGGGTTTGTAGTTTTTGTGTGCCCCCCTGGGTATGGTTTTACTAGCAGCATGTAGTATACATCTATTAAATTCACTCACTGCTCTATTGATGTCTTTGTCCAAGTTCATGTCCTTAGCTAGAACACTGGTTAAATGCTGGTACATTTTCCAGTCTTCCCGTTTATAGTTCCACCTAGTGAGCGTACTGCTGTCCTTGGTAAATTCATTGTGGATTTCCAGAAATACTGGTCCGTGGTCACTACCCCCAAGCTGCTTTCCAACGACACGTGTGATGTTCCATTCCAGGCCTGGTGAGTGGAATGCCAGATCTGGTGTAGAGGTGGTGTGCCATGCTCTCGAGTAGAAGGTTGGTGAGTCTGCTGGCTGGTTAATAAGGATGAGATTATTTTCATCCTGCCAGCTCTCAAGTTCCTCACCTCTCTTGTCGATATGATCATAGCCCCAGCTCTGAGAGTGGCTGTTGAAGTCACCACACACCATAAGTCTCTCTTTATCTGGAATTGTGTCTCGTGCCATTGGTTTATCATTTGGGCAGTAGTAGTTCAGGAGATGGAATTCTGCACTGTCTGTTTTTAGGTGGAGCATCTGGTATTCTGCCCCTTCCATATATACTTCCAACTAAATGAATGAGTGAAGTGTTGTAACAATATTGTCACAAACCTGCCTTCTGAGCACATTAAACCATATTTAAGAACGACAGTCTCCACGACGCTAGCAAATCAGACGACATAAGTCAACAAGTCGGTCGATCTAGGAGGAGAGCGATAATGGGCATTGTTTGTCTCTACCAGTGGAGGCTCATTCAGGTATTGACATACCTGATCATTCAGGTATTGACATACCTATTGACATACCTGACAAAAGGTATAGTTCGCATTGGCTATTTAACGAGTAAACAAAGCAGTAAAATATAGAGGCGTGTCTGTCACCTCTGGTGTGAAACAATACATGCCATTAACTTGAAAAAAGAGTTGCAGACGAAATGTCTGGGATGTGCGAATCCCGACAAAAAAATCTAACCAGTAGGATTGATTTCATGTACGTAACTTTCAGTCTTTAATTAAATGAAGAAGAGGGCATACCTTTAAAACGGATGTGAGAATGTCCGAGGGAAACATTTCGATTAGTCAGAAGTTTTTCTCAAATACCGGGGAACTTTGCATTTTTGGAGACTAGAGGAAGGACTAGGTTGGGATTCGAGTTCGGAATAGGTTCGATACTCATGTTGAGATCGGAGCTAGGAAGTGTAGTTAGAAGTTATAGTTAGGGAAGTTTAGATTCAAAGTTGTAGTTAGGAAGCTATAGGAGGTCTAGAAAACCTCATACGGCAAAAGAGCTACCTACATACTTTCTTTTAATGTAGTTTTTGTCTATTCTAGTCTCAGTTTTATGTTTGTCCTTATCTTCACACAGACCTTGTTGTTGAAACTTTGCATCTGCATATTCGTTCTATTTGTAAAACTGAAACTTAACCATTTAAAAAAAAAAATTATTTGTCAAGAGGTAGACAGTTTTACTGCAATTCTTTCATTTTCACATTTGATATGTTGGTATGTATTCCAGGTATGAAGTAACACTAGCGTTTCTGCTACATGCAGGTAAACAATGAGAACATCGGAATAAGTTTTTCTTTAGATTACAAAGAATAAATGTAAAAGAAGTATAATCAGTGCAATTCCTCTATTGCGAATCCTTGATAACAATTGTCCCTCTATAGCGCATCCTTTGATACCACTTACCCCTCTATAGCGCACCCTATGATAACAATTGTCCTCTATAGCGTATCCTTTTATAACAAATGTTCCTCTATATCGCATCATTTTATAACACATGCCCCTCTATAGCGCATCATTTTATAACAAATGAACATCTATAACGCATTCTTTTATTTAAAAAATGTCCCACTATAGCTCATACTTTTATTAACAATTTCCATATTTAACAGCACTTTTCAAAATCCACAATTATATTTATTCTTTATTCTGTATATAACTAATTTCTGCTATTATATACCGTCGTTATTACATTCGGTCGATCCGGACGAAGGTGTTATGGCAGGATTCCGACTTTTGTTGTTTTAATAACTAACCTTGTCCATTTAATTTTTTTAAAACTGGTTATAGTAATAATTGTGTTATTACTTAGCTCATACATACATACATACAACACCGTAGTCATTCTGCCCATGTCACGCCATTGTGTGCCAAATCACAGCTTTCTCCAGGTTAGTGCCTTACAACTTGTCACACCAGCCGTATTAAGGCTTATGATTAATAAATGCTTTTCAAAAAAATGGAGACACAAAGTATATACAAAGTGACCAATGATAACATCGGATCAGCTGGATCAGTCAAGATTAAAAACGTAGATGGCTTATATTCACTGGCGCTAGTCTTGGCTAGTTTGTGTATTTATACTGCGCATATTCGGTTAGCGATGCATCATATGTATATACTGTTTTAAATGCCATGTCTCTGACGCGTAGATCTGTCAAATATAATAGCAATGTGTTGTTACGAAACGCTGATGAACGGGAATCAGAACTTGTAAACGTATGCTCCGGATTTTTAATCTTACACTGACCGATATGCCCATAAGGATAGAATCGATTTCACCCGATATGGGACCACCCTTTCAACAGGGAAAAGAGTAATGTACTTCGCTCTGACAACTGGTCAAAAGATCTATTTTATATCACAACTGACTTGCGCGCAGATGGAGAATGTCATTACTGATTCGAGTAATAGATCTGTATGTGCGCAGGGAACTGAAAACCTCATCGCTGCTGCGAAACGCGTGTAAACATCAGAATTTTATTGGAACGACATAAACATTGTATCAGACCATAATTAAGAAGAGATACTTCTGAAATAACACGCATTTTGTGACTTTAATTTAGTTGATTCTTGATATATCTCTCCATGTGACGAATCCTTACTGCCATTCTGTAAGCTTCTTGGTACTTGCAAGCTGCCCAGCCTCTTTCAGTGTCATGTTCAGAAGGTATTTGATATTCTGTGGCCATCGTAGTCATGGTTTTCCTCTTGTTCTCTTTCCAATAACCTTTCCCTCCATGATTAATCTTTCTAAACCGTTGTGTCACGTATATGTCCGAGATATGTAAGCTGGCGGGTATTGATAGATTTGAGGATCAAGTCTTCGCCTATGTGCAGGTTTTTGCAGACGTCTGCATTGGTTCGACTTATGTCCATGATATTCTTAGGGCCTTTCTTCTTCTGCGTTCGTTCTCAAACTCCTGCATATCAGCAGGATGTAGTCCGGAAAACGGAATGCGTTGTGTCATGCTTTACAGCATTGTCATACTTTACAGCATTGCTGTGATATCTGCGCCTTTCGGCCTGCCACATCCGATTTCAGCATGGTTTTAGGTCACTAACCCTATATGGGATGGGGCAGCCAACACTATCCCACAAATTGTTTAGTCGCCTCTTACGACTTGCATGGAAGGTAAACAGTGTTGCTATTCTTTGCTTCCCTTTCGGGCGCCGGCAACACATGGGCGATGAGCCTTTCTATAACATTTCATTTCGAATATAAGATATTTACTCTCTATTATTAGCCTTGCAGAAAAAAATAACATCGAGTAATATCAACACTCATGAATAGTTTGTGTAAACTAGATGTCCATGAAAGGACATATCACTCGTCACTCTTAGGAATATTTTATTCTTCCGGGATTATCCGTATTAACCACACCAATTCTCGCTACTGTGGCTATTAAACACAGCACTTATCCAGGATTATTTTGCGCACTGATCTCATGTAGCTTCACTTATCTTGTGTGTGTGTGTTATATATATATATATATATATATATATATATATATATATATATATATATATATATATATATATATATATATATATATATATATATATATATATAAATTTACTGACTGTTATTGTGTATAAGTCCACTCATTTATTCTGTGTTTCAAAGTACAAGTCCACATTTTGTTACTATTTTGATAGTAAGTCTGCCCAATGATACGTTTTATGTCAGTAAGGTTCCCCTAATGTTACTGTATTGTGCATAATTTAACTTAATCCTAATGTGAGCTCTAACTTCCATTTCACTAGACAAGCTGTGTTCACCAATGTACATCCAGATATATTTTCTAGATGTCTGTGGCTAGTTCTATCGTGCATACGTTTAAGAGAAGTGAATTTCAAATACTCATTTGTATATGTACACGTATATTATTTTGCTCGTATATTACAATGTCTTGGCACGTACTTTAATTGAGTGAGTGGGTTCGCGCAGTAAAACTACCAAATAATATTATACGTGTAATAAACAAAATATAAATCTAGATTAAATACGTTTTATGTAAAATTGTTCGCCCGTATGTTGTAGCGGCCTAAATGGGGAAATAAGAATAGCGACAATGTTGCCTGTCATGCACGTCGCAAAAGGCGACTAAGGATATTTTGGGTGGGGAGTTGGCTGTCCCATCCCATGAAGGTAACGTGACCTAGAAAAGAAACCATGCTGAAGTTAGATGTGTCAGACCGAAAGATACAGTTATCACAGCAAAGCTGTAAACCATGGCATACAACATTTCGTTCTCCGGACTATATTCTGCAAATCTGCAGAACTGTATGAATGAACGCAGAAGATGTAAAGTAAATACAAAATTGAACAAATTGATATTTCGACCATAAGGTCTATCAAGATAAGGACCCCCCACAACAACAAAAAACCAACAGAAAAGAACACCAGTATAATAGGAGACTACATGGAATGATGCAGTTCACTGCAGACTAACAGAAATGGAAATAGCAGTGTAAATAAAAGAAATAAGTTTGTCGTCCATATTCTTATTCTAATTTTCATTTATGGTAGTGATGATTTACAGTTTAGCTACGATATCTGTGCTTTCGGCCTAACACATCAGACGTCAGCAACACTTCTACGTCACTTTGATCTTACGAGGCGTGTTCAAATGAAAACGGGACTTGTTACACCACGCGTGATAGAGCGCACTGATATTGATGACATTTTGCACTAGTAATGAGTATCCAATAATTTACATACGGTCACGTGTTCATCTTCCCAGCATGCATATGTGCTGCAGAAGACTGTTAACAATATGGCGGGTGTGATTCCGAACCCGTCCAAAGTGAATCAGCGTGCTGTGATCCAGTTTCTTTCATTTGAAGGCTGTCAAGCAGTAGACATTCATCGGAGAATGAAGGCAGCATATGGTGACAAATGTTTGTCGAGGACCAGAGTGATGGAGTGGGTGCGTATGTTTAAAGACGGAGGTTTCTGCTGGGAAGGTTATGGTGACTGCATTTTTTGACCATGAAGGGCTTTTGTTGACTGATTTTAAGGAACCTGGTGTCAACATCAATGCCGCCCATTATAAAGACACTTTAGACAAGCTGCATAAGGCCATCAAGGCTAAGCGACCAGGCAGACTTTCTCAAGGTGTGATTCTTCTCCACGACAACGCTCGTCCGCACGTCGCAAAAATTGTGCAGGAAACATTGGCAAAGAAGAATTGGGAAGTTCTTTATCACCCAGCCTATAGTCCCGATTTATCCCCGTGTGATTTCCATTTGTTCGGACCGTTGAAGAAAGCACTAAAGGGACAGCGATTCAACAGCGACGCAGACGTGAAGACAGCGGTGACCACATGGTTCAGAGAACAGCCACGCAACTTTTTCTCGGACGGCATTCGACGTCTACCTAAACAGTGGGATGCTTGCCTAAATGCATACGGAGATTTTTTCTGATGAACCCAGGTGCATTCTTATTCACAAGTGGTTGCTTTGTTCAATTCCGTTGAAAATATTAAATTGCGTATGATACTTTTTAAATAAATCCACAAGTCCCGTTTTCATTTGAACACGCCTCGTATATGGGATGGGACAGCCAACTCAACTCCATAACCTCCGTAGTCGCCTCTTACAACATGTATGAAGGCAAACAATGTTGCTGGCAACACACGGGCGGTTTCCTGATGTACTAGTGTTCTATTCTGTGTTTATTTGTATCTACCTTGATAAAGACTTCTTGATTTAAACGCCGATGTGTCCCATCTCGTATTAGTTTACAAAACAAAATTTTTTTTCCTATTTTTAACATGCACTTGGGATATTTACACTGTTTTATTTTAGCTACATTGCTACTTTCTCGTATACTAGTACACATCACCTCTTCTTATGTGTTCTCTTTGCTGTGTTCGACTAAAGGTTGTTCCTTCTCGAAAGTAATGGCAACCTACGGGAATATTGTGCCTATAAATAACAGAGAAACAACTGTTTAGAAAGACAAATAATAAAGGGCAGAGTAACTGGGAAGATGAGAAATGGCAGACCAAGAAGACGATGGACTGACGACATTAAAGATAACATGAATACATCGTTGGAAAATGCAAGCCGCATCGCCCAAGACAGAGAGAGGTTCAGAGAATTCATTGGGAAGACAACGTTCTGGAAAGAATACGTCACATGACAATATGTAATACTTTCGAGCTATAGTTGTTTTCGTCTGTATTTGTTTTTATATTGTTAAAAACCCGCTGGTAGAAACGTCGACTCCATGTGAATTTTAAAACATTTATATATTTTTATTGCTTGTATACATTCGTCATATTTTTATTATAGTTTTACTGAATTCTCTCTTTTATTCCACTATTCCTGTACAAGACAAATCAATGTAACTTTCTTTTAGCACAAATACCTTAATGCACGTTTTAGGAAGAAAAGTCGATGCAAGGAACTTTTAAAATAATATCTTTGGCGCAATTTTACAGACGACGGATGAATAGACAGAGGGATTGAGACAATAATTCAAACAGCCAAATACATGAATTATGAGCTTACACTAATCTTGAAATACACATTTATCCAAATAGAAATTAAAAGGGAAATCATACATTCAATCTTCATTCATGCCAACACTGTGTTATCAATGGAAAACATTGATAAAGAACTAGCTAAAAAAACGAAGGGAACGCTTAGTACTTGTGAAATTAGATGTCTTAGAAAAACAGCAAACAGAACAAGAAGAGATTGTGTGGGGAATGGGGAGATTACAAGAAATGTTGAAAAAAAATGTCTGTTATCATATGCATTGAAAAACAGAGACTGAAATGACTTAAGCCACTTAATTAAAATGAAACCTTATTGGCCAGCAGCAAGAGCATACACCATGAAAACAGAAACAACAACTGGCAGAGGAAAACCAAGAAATGATTGAAGGAGTTACCAACGTTCTGATACGTCATCGTCGTAGTGCATATCAATCGACGAAACGTGCCATGAAAACCGATCGGTGTTCAATCCTGCGACACCTTACATCGAAAGCAGAGAAATGACAAAAGATAGAAGTTGAAGCTATATTTTAGCACAAATAATTTAACGTACACTTTTTATGCAAATCCTTTCGGATGAATTTTGTGTCACTTCGACTTATGTGATTAAGCAACTAACCCTTCCACAACTCTATTATCGCTTCTTAAGGCATGTATTGTGGGCCACATCGTCGCTATTATTTGCTCCCCCTTTCAAATCCAGACAACACACAACATTTTCATTAAAAAATTTTCACTACTGCAGGTATTCTTATTAATGTACGCAGGAAGGATTTCATAAGCTGTCGAAATGAAAGTTGCTTAGCCCCCCCCCCCCCCCCCACGACGTGCACAGTATGGATTATTAAATTTTACATCAGAAAAAATAAGTGTAAATTTATACCGCGAATTGAACCAGTACCAATTTGTACTAAAAGTGTTTTAATCCTTGTGTATACAGTGGAATCCTATTCTAATAACTTGGTCTAGACAGAAGAAATATGTCCTTAACAACAGATACGAAATTCGCTATATTCATTGCAAATAATAAATATAAATTGTGGATTTTGAAGAGTGTTGTTAAATAGAGAAATTTGTTATAATAGGCTGCGCTATACAGGGATTCCACTATATATATATATATATATATATATATATATATATATATATATATATATACACACACACAAGAAATCTATACACAGGAAATATTCACACGATGCATATTTCACTTTGAAAGTACAAAATAGAAATATTCCACAACAGAATCAAGTAATATGTCTGTGGGATTGTCTCTCCATGTCCTTCGTTCTAGTTACTCCCCCCACAAGCTTTTTCTCGTCTGCATTTCAAAGCTGAGCACACCTCTAATACCGGAAAGGTGCGACAGAGAGTGAGCGCTCATCCGATGTCTCACGACAGACAGGCGGAAGGAGCTGGTGTGTTGATGTTGCTAGAGGAGAAAAGTGGCAGCAGTATCAATTATTGCCCCTGCTGTCTCCGGCAAACACTGTTGGCGAGTGATACAACCAATACAGGTTGATGTTCTAGTGCTGATCACTGGAATCCCGGGGCGGCCACCATAAATTGTTCCCCCATATACGTTACTGTTGTATCGATCTCGAGGAATTGCGATACGTTCTTACTTACATAGATGGAGAGATACTGCAACAAGTACAACATTATCAATATCTTGGACACATAATCACAAATGATGGCAGATGTGAAAACCAGTTAAAAGAAGAATAGGAATGGCTAAAAGTACTTTTAATGACACGAGGAAAATATTGACATTTAAACAAATTACAAAGTAAAAATGAGAATTATAAAATGTTACATCTATTCTATATTAATGTATGGCTAAGAAACATGGACAAAGAACAAACAACTAGAAGACAGAATTGATGGCTTTGAAATATGGATATATAGAAGAATATGGATAAAATGGAAAGAGAAGAAAAGAAACAAAGATGTTCAAACAACAATTCTTATGAAAAATAAAATATTATAGGAAATAAAGGACAAGAAAATTAAATATTTTGGACATATTAAAAGACATGACACCTTGTTGACGACCTTATTGAGGGTAAAGTCGGGGGGGGGGGGCAAGCGGTAGGTAGAGATACATGTGCGAGAGAAACATCACGAGATGGACAGGTTACAGTCTAACAGAGTGCAACATCACGGAAAGAAACAGGGATTGTTGGAGGTCCATTGTAGCCAACGTTCTTCGTTGCGGAGACGGTACGTGATGATAATGAATATCTCTACCTCCTATAAGCAATAGAGTTGTTTCTCCAGAGCTTTATTTCATAACCAGTAGAATCCAACTCTCAGCATTTAAAAGTAGTGTTAGATATGGTGTCCTGCATCGAGTATTTTCGGATGTCGTGGTGACTATGTTTGTATGTTCGTCCATCACAAATGATGATGACCATTTTTTACATCCACTTTTGAAAATTGGATTAGAATTACGGGTACAATACAAGAATCAGTGGACAGGTTTCTACGGAAAAAATAGTTAACATAATTAAACGGAACGAAATTTCGATAAAGACGCATATACCGACGCATTCAATATTCGACATTGTGCGCGATGAGAACCCCTGACCACTCGACATGCGTGCTGCACACTTATAGGGAGGTGGATGGCCAGTTCATTGTACGCAAATCACTAGATTGGTATTTTAAGTTACGACTTTTTAACTTTTCGAGATAGTGCAATAGCATATGAAATTAAAAAGTTGGTATGTAGTCACGTGATTTGTCTACTGATTCTTGTAATGTACCGAATTATGACTATGCCTAATAGTTCAAAGATGGCTAATAAGCCCTATTCGAGCTGTAAATGTCCTTGGAATGACATAGTGATTATGTTAATAGAACTATGACGTTCCTTATTTATGATTGTAGAACTCTGGTATAACTAAATCGAAATAATGTCCAGGATTGAAATGGGCGTACCTCCGCATTTGAGGTACATATTTAATTAACCTAATATAATTCTTCTATTTGAGAGCATAGCCGAAAGGTTAGAGCTCTGGTCTCAACATGTGCGGTCCAGAGATCGATCTCGGGTAAAACTGGTTTTTTTTTTCTGTCACATTGTAAATTTAAACAAAACTCACTCTGACTAATATGTGGCGACAGCAAGGGCATGCGGTCTTTTTTCCATACAAGCCACTCATAACCTCCCTCTGACTCCCTAATAGGAAATAATCACTCTTAACAATAAATTGTGGAAGAAATCTTTAGTACATGTACTACGTAAATTGGGGTGGGGTGTTGGGGGCTTGAAAGTGAAAAGGTGATGCTATTTTGGGGATCGGAAACAACGGAAAATGTGGTGCTATTTTGGGGATCTGAAACAAAGTACTTCCAGAACATGTTTTCAGATGATTGAGAAAAGTACTTTTGGAATCTTAAGAGAAAGTTATATGGGGATCTAGGATAAAGGTACAGGGTTGTAGTGACTTAAAGAACATTACATGGGGGCCGTGGAGAAAAGTACAGAGTGTCGGTTACATAGAGAACATTACATGGGGGCCGTGGAGAAAAGTACAGAGTGGGGGTGACTTAGAAAAAAAAAAGGACTTTTGAGAGCTTATCGAAAGGTACATAATGGGAGAGCGAAGCTTTAGTGTAAAGTACTACTACTGTGTTACTACTGTTGCTGCCACTAATACCACTACTTTTACTACTACTACTACTGCTACTACTACTTTTACTACAACTACACTAATATTACTGCTACTACTACTATTACTATTATTTTTACTAGTACTATTATTTTTACTACTACTATTATTACACTGATATTACTGCTGCTACTGGTACTTCTACTACTACTACTACTACTACTACTGTTGCTACTACTACTCCTACTACTATTGCAACAACTGCTACTACCACTTCTATTACTAATGCAACTACCTCTGTTACAGCTACCGTCGCTGGTGCTGCCGCTACGACTACGATCACAATTACTAGAAAACACACGAGTGCCGCATTCGAAACCCGATGCGATAAATGAAGGATGATGCTGCCTGATGATAATGAAAGACGATATGGAAATCATTACTGAGAATGTTCAAATCATCACAAGCGATATGACATATGGGACATGCTGTCTTAGGAAATCAAGAATTTTCATTCCGTGTTTTACATAAATGACAACTCAAATATTTCACGGATAGAATCCTCTCTAAACTGTGTCTGTTTTGTGGGCTATCATTATCATGTGTCTGTTTTGTGGGCTATCATCATCATGTGTCTGTTTTGTGGGCTATCATCATCATGTGTCTGTTTTGTGGACTATCATCATCATGTGTCTGTTTTGTGGGTAATCATTATCAAGTGTCTGTTTTGTGGGATATCATTATCATGTGTCTGTTTTGTGGGCTATCATCATCATGTGTCTGTTTTGTGGGCTATCATTATCATGTGTCTGTTTTGTGGGCTATCATTATCATGTGTCTGTTTTGTGGGCTATCATTATCATGTGTTTCTTTTGTGGGCTATCATTATCATGTGTCTGTTTTGTGGGCAATCATTACCAAGTGTCTGTTTTGTGGGCAATCATTACCAAGTGTCTGTTTTGTGGGTAATCATTACCAAGTGTCTGTTTTGTGGGTAATCATTACCAAGTGTCTGTTTTGTGGGTAATCATTACCAAGTGTCTGTTTTGTGGGTAATCATTACCACGTGTCTGTGTTGTGGGTTATTTCATTATCAACAAGCGTCTGTGCCTTCAAGGTGGACTAAAACGACCAAACATTTCCTCGTGTTTTGGTGGTGCACTCTGAACGACTTTACTCATATATTTTGTCCAAGTTATAACATTGCTTCTCTTCCTTGTCGCTCGCAATCTTTACCTTCAGACTAGATGTCGGGTATTTAGTAATTCCACAGCAGCTTAGCTTTTTTTAATTGCATTTCTTTCAAATGTACATTTTTGTAGCGTTTCGTGAGCCTTTGTGTTCATTTTCTTATTTTCTCCATATCTTTCTACGCATTCACATCTCAAATGAGTCAATTCAATTTTTTTTAGTTATGTATTCATTGTCCGTGTATCAGAGCCATACATTAATATATATATATATATATATATATACGAAGTGGTTTCTGTGAGCTTTCTTTTATACATAGGAGATTTCAGCTTCCGGTATAGTACAATGCCTATTGAAGAAGTCTTTTAGTCAGATGGGGGGGGGTATATATGGTTAATCTCGCACTGAAAATAAAACTCCACCGCCTGGTGTGAAGAAAAGAGTGTTAAACTCTCTCGCGTATTTAATCATCATATCCAACCCGGTATATCATAAGTAAAGAGAGTATCACACATGTATTGCGCAATGACGAAACATCCAGTCTGAGATTTGAATAATTCGGTATGATGGTAGTAAAACTAGATACCTGAAGGGAGACACGAGAAGAGTGTTTAACCAGCAAGTTAGAGGAACCATCAGTATGTGTACACTCTTCGTTATCTGCTAGGGGGACTGAGCACCAATGGGTCTTCCCGGAGTGCAATGCTGTCGGTTCATAGCTAGTAATAAATTGCACAATGGCCTTATCTACGTAAACCCATTCGAAAGAATGACAATGAATCTTTTGTTTTAATGATAGCCTGCGCCTAAGCACCGGTTTCTCTTCTATTTAGCTGATTACCATTTATTTTTTGATGATTTCTGTTTGGGTAACCGCGAGGAATTATCGTCAACGTATGATAATGGTTAAGCAATGCGTACAAGACTGTGCCCGTTCTCCGGTATGACGATAATGATTGCAGAGATGATGATGATGCGTTCCGGAATGTGTGAGAGGAAGCCGCAATGCATGTCAGAGCATTCTAATTTGTGAGATCCCTGTAGGCAGATGGAGATTGATGGTTAGACGAGTTCGTATCAATTATGCATCCAGTGGTGAATTCCATTTTTTTCTTCATTTCTCGGTCACTAATCTATCTTTGTGAGGAGGCAAAGAGGGATGGAAGAGTACATATAACATAGAAGACTGGATGAATAAATGCGTCGGTGGATAGACAGAGTATTGATAGATAAATGGGCATATGGATAAATGATATATAGACAGAATGGGTGGAAAGATACATCAATGGATGTATGGATGAATAATGGATAATTAATAATAGATTTCACTACAATACATTACGTTGATAGGTAGATAAATAAGGACTGAAGTTGGACGACATGCGGTTAGATAGATGAATGGAGAGACAGACATGCGGACCGACATATTATACACAAACACACGCACGCACACACACACACACATATATATACATATAAGTCGATAAGTAGATAAACAGGCAGATCGACCGACCAACAGACAAGACAAACAGAGATAGATAGACAGATAGAGTATAAAGAGTGATATATAAATGGATAGACAGATAGATAGTGGGTACCTGTACATATTCGATGAGTGTCTGCAGAAACATGACAACAACACGAATGGATGATATACATATGCAAGTGTGGTGTATGACGTGAAATTGACCAGCTGACCTCTACAACAACACATCAATTTGAAAGGAAATCCACAACAAAACACAACTCTGGTAAATGAATGCAAATCATGCCAGTCATACAAGTAATAATATGCAACAGTTATTTCTAACTCTCCAGCGCGTAAATAATGTGGGGTGGGGGAATTTAATGGGACACACACACACACACATCTTTATATATATTATAATGAATCGATATATCCAAATGTAACGTACACATCGATCGATTCCCCCATCCCTCCCCCCGTTGATTTCACGATCGATATTTTTTTCTTAAATCATACTGTGGCTGTAGATCTTCCTCAACGCTATTATTTATAGCCCACTCCAGTAGCACTAGAATTCCGTGCACGTATTCATTTATAAAGATCCATGAGAGACTGTTATAGAATATATCAAATTCATTAGAAAGATGTCACATGCGTTCCATGTCATTGCCACGGTAGAAATATACAGCAAAGATATGCCACAAACGTTTCTTGTCATTTCCAAGAAAAACAACACATAAGAATGGTGTTGTGTCGTGAACTCTGATAACAAGTAGGAAATATCCTCATAATGACAAGTACACTTTCGATAAAAAGGATGTTTTGAGCTGAAAGCCACAAATATCGCAGCTTTGCTGCAAACTAGCAAAGTACGGGACTTATTATTTGTATTAAGGTAAAAAAGATATAACCACATTGGACTAGAGTCCGTGGTTGAAAGAAGCGCACGTTACCATAAGAGGTATATCTTAATTTCCTGAAGGCGATACATTAATACTTAACAGTTAACTTGAGACTGTGGTGGTAGGTCTACCTGAACCACAACTTTCGCTACTTCGCTAATCGCACTCTGACATAACCAAATTAAACTCAAGTTCGCGTTTAAATAGAGCACTAAAAAATTCGTACCGTATCCCATACAGAAGTTAGCTGTCACCGCAGCATTTTTTTGTTGTAGTGATTTCATTATGAAAATCGTTACATGTGGAATGAAGTGTCTGAGAACAGCTCCTGTGGTTACTAAACTAGATAAAATACATGAAGAAATAAGGAAACGAGTAGGCATACTATCATATATTGAGTATATCAAAAGACAGCAAGTACAATGGTTCGGTTACCTTATGTGAATGAACCCAAATAAATGCCAATAAAAGAGCATATATTAAAAGAATATCGAGATACAGAGCTAAAGGTAGACCAAGAAAACGGTGGATAGAAAACATCAAGATAACATTGAACAAACATGGACTCAAAAGCAAGCAAAGCGACACATCTGATCTTGGAACGACAACTCAGGCTCTCACCCCTTCGCTTAAAGACAAGTGTGGATACTATAAACCATCTTTCACCCGGGGAAAGACAATATACAAAAGTGGTTTTATTGGAAGTATTTACATTACGTAATTTGTCATTGCTTTCTGAACGGACCGGATGTTTAATAGTCTGCGGCGGGATTCTAACCCAGTACGGTGGTCTGTACCTCGCCGCCAAAGAGCAGGACAAATAGGAGTACACTTTATCATAATAGTTATTTTTTATCATTTACAAATAAATGGAGTGAACACTAGTCCAGCGGTTTCTAGATAACCACTGGTTATGCAGTTGAGTAATAATGGGTTAATTGTGTGTGCTATAACGCTGGTTCATAACTATCGGCTTTATCTTACCTGGAGATGGACATTAACGCAAACCTTTACGGTGCTACGTGGAGCCTGGGTTTACTACTGCCTTTACCAGAGTGATCAATGTGAAGTCAGAAAGCGAATGAAGAAGATGAAAAAGAAGATGTCAAAGAAATACAAAAGAATACTGAATTCATGACCAAATGCACACATCACTGACAGTAGTCAAGAACTCTAAATGATAAGTTTGATTGTTTGTGGACGTGTCTGGGCAAATACTAAACTCTTGAGTTTTACGTCCCTTGTTTTAATGACAGCGAGTGAATGATGGATGTTGAAGAAGAATAAGAGAGCCTCACGAGGCTTAGACGAGGCCAGGAATAGGGACAATCAAACTAACTCATCTATTCACCAACTATTGTGGTTCCGGAAGATAGTAGATTCGGGGAAATATAAAGTGTGAGATAAAAAGAAAAGCCTGCCAGATTTTTGCTCTAGAAGAGAAATTCTAGACCAGAGTATCAATACAGATTTGGTTTCATCAAGAGTGGCCCATACCCAGCCTTGGCAGGCATTCAATGATTCTCGCGACCAAAATTGAATTTTCGAATGGTATAACACGGCGATGTGGATGTAAGGCGCAGCTTGGAGTTGATTGGAATTCTTATAAAGTAAAAACAGCGAAAAAGGTTATACATTTCTGAAGTCTTAAATGTCGTTGTTGTCCAGTGCTTGCAGATCTCTAAGACCATCGATCAATCTATGTGACGTGTCCTTTACAGAATGGTGTCCTCACTGGAACTCTGTAAGCATATCGGTTCTGTACAAGCCAACCAACCTCTTCCAACGTCATGTTCTAAAGTTCTTCAATATCACGTGTCCATCGTAGTCTTTGTCTGCCTCTTGTTCTCTTACCTGGAACTTTATTCCTCCATGATTATCTTTCTAAACCATTATCTTTTTATATCTCCAAAATATATTAGCGTGCGATTTTTGCCATATTTGTTAAGAGCCGGTCTTCTGTTGAGGATTTTAATATAATCATAATCGAAGTATACTAACTACAGAGCACTAACACATACATACGGCAATTACTTTTTCGTCGTCTAGGACCAATTACCATGCATCTAGTCCGACGTTAATCACGTAAAGAAAATACACAAAGTTGTGTTTTAGATCGTTATAGATTCCCAATAATTTAGTTAGCAGAATTTATATTGTGGACCAGACTGTCTTTCCGTGACTGGTTAGACTCCTCTACTTGTTTTTGACAGCGGTTTACGAGAATGCCATTGTATGCAACTGCTTACCGTTTAGGACATGGATTTAAATGCTTTGAGTTGACGCCCTGTTTTAGGTATCGTGTCACTTGGGCCGACGTTTCCCAACTTAGACGGCAGTGATAGAATCTCGCAATATGAATAATATCAATATTAGTAGATAACCGTAAGCCATTTGGTCTTAATACCGATCATTAATTTATTTAGATATGGGTGGAGGGACTTTTGTTGTGGTGCCGCTCATGTTGTTTTCAGGCATCAGCATCATCATAATCAGGTAGCATATCCTGAATAGGATGTAGCAATCATCACAGCCTTTCGATACTTCTGTTGATCTTGGGCAGTCTTCCTGCTTCTGTTACTGTCATGTTCAGGTAGTCTTTGATATCTTGCGTCCATCTTCTTCTTGGTCTGCCTCTTGTTCGTCTCCCTGACATCATCCCCTCCATTATGGTCTTCTCTCGGCTATCTTATATGGTTATATTTCCCATATTATTTTTTTATCGATCTCTATGACAATACTTGTGTATACGTAAGTCTTTGTTTCCTTGGACTTGGATGTCTCTACTGTTAAATGTTTGCCGTCTAATATATTCATGATAGTTTCATTTTTGTTATTGCTTTTACTATTTGTCTTGTATTTTCTTGAAGAAGGCCTTACGTTTGAAACTTTGAGACTGTACTGTATACTGTTATTTATATTTTTGCATACCCTATAGTATGATTGTGCGTTCATTGTAAAACTGATCGAACTTGTGTTTTACAGCAAGTACTATTGTTATACTTTTAGTAAAGGCAATACGTTTGTTTGCATATCTAATGTACGCTAGCTATCAACAAACACACAAGGATATACAAAATACATCTATCAAAATCCACTTCTCTAGGATATAATAGCAAAAGCATTAGATGGTAGACATTTAACAGCAGGGAGGGCAAAGGAAACAATGACGTACGTATACATAAGTATTGTCATAGAGCTATCCTGAACATAGTGATAAATTTATACTGTACCATCTATTTATTCATTATATCCCACATCGCTTATGTTTTGCCGGTACGTGAAATGGAAGCACAGATTAATAACAGTGTTACTTCCATGCATTGTGGTAAGAGACGACTAAGGAAGTTTGGGGATGGAGATCGCTTTCCCATCACTTAGGTCAAAATAACCCAATAAAGGCATGCTGAAATCGGATGTGTCGAGTTAAAATGTGCAAATATCTCAGCAAATCTGTAAAACATGAGACAAAGCAGGCTGCATCGAAAAGACACGATCGAAATCAAAAGAAATGTAATGATTGTAAGCCAGGCACCTCGTTACGCCGATGTTAAAAAAAAAACCAAAAAACTGCACTGTCACCACAGATAACATCAGACTTCATCAAACACTCTTTTCGTGTCAGACACACTCTCAAAAGATAGAGAGAGAAAATATCCGACTACTATTCTGGTACCAATCGACATGAAAGCCTAGAATGAGCTATCACATTTCACGCTTGTTTCATTATTGGCTCTACTCACGTTTCCATGGCAACAGGATACATGACTCGAAGCCATAAGTATGAGATATTTTGTTGAAATCAATTAACATCCAGGAATGAGGATTTGAGGAGTTGTTAGGGCGCTGGCTTAGTTATCTTGTTAGGGCGCTAGAATAGTTATCTTGTTAGGGCGCTGGAGTAGTTATTTCGTTAGGACGCTAGCTCCGTTATATTATTACGCGCTGGCTTAGTTATTTTGTTATGACGTTGACTTAGTTATCTTGTTATGACGCTGGCTTAGTTATTGTGTTAGGACGTTGTCTTCGTTATCTTGTTAAGGCGCTGCATGCTATTAGTTGGACATGGAGGAAAATATACTTTTAAAAAGGGGGTGGGAGACACTGGCTAAAAATGGCGTAGAACCACTAGTCTATAAGGCTACTGGTGAGGCGTTTCACACAGTTGGCTCTTAGAAGTTAGACACAATCAATTGTCGCGTGTTTAGACGGTGGTCTGACTATGGACAAAATAAGAGAAAAACTTCCATGCATGATGTTAAGAGCCGATTAAGGAGGTTACGGTGTAGAATTGGTTTTCCCATCCAATTCCGGGTCAGTGACACAGAAACCCTGCTGAAACCGTGTGTCTGACGGAAAGTCGTAGATATCGCAGAGACGCCATAAACCATGATACAACGCATTCCGTTTTCTCAACTACATCCTACCAAATTGCAAACGAACGCAGGAGAAGAATATAAACACAGCCAATCACAGCAGGAAGTTTAACTTTCCAATTTGTCGACTTTAGAATCTAATTTACTCATTACGAATAATGTATATTGAATGAATCCATTTCAGGACATCCCAACAGAACTTACCCATTATAAAACATTGAAAGCATACGCTTTGGTTATTGAAGCCTTCATGGCAAGGTTAATACGCATTAAATCACACATTAACACTAGAATATTGTTAATATTGAGAATACGCGAGATACTTAAATAATATATTATTACTGTATAATGACAACAGTATTTAATCATAAAACTATATAAAATATATTGCACATTTCCATTACTGAGGAGGAATAACAAACCAAGGCATTATTTCTCAATTCTTTTTTTTTGTCCATGGCCTCCTTCATGACAATTATTTCCGCAATCACTCCTCCTCCCCTCCCCCCCTCCCGAAATTAAAATAAGTCATTGTCTTCCTTTAAGCTTTTACTTTTAACTATTTCCGTTTTCCACTTATACTACCCTGTTTATTCGGCAGCCTTCACAGCTCTAGTACGTTGGGTTTCTCCACAAATACTGGGAATTTATCTCATGTTTATTCTGAGCATTTGCAAGCTTCCGCTTAGAACCGAAAACTATGACATTACATTAAGATGGAGAATAAAACATGATGCATTCTGTGACGTCTAAAAAAACAACTGTTCCGTCACTTTAGTTTCTGAATTGTTTGCTTTGTTCTTGTTTCAGCGTTGTTTGTTGGATGTATTAATCCTCTAGAGAATACTAAATGTGTTACGTGGGGAGGGGAGAACCACAGGCCTATATAATCTATACGAAAGTGCCGCTGGCCTATATGATCTATACGAAAGTGCCGCTGGCCTATATGATCTATACGAAAGTGGCGCTTGTCTATATAATATATACGAAAGTTCCGCTTGTCTATATAATCTATACGAAAGTGGCGCTTGCATATATAATATATACAAAAAGTGGCGATGGCCTATATAATCTATGCGAATGATGTGAAGGTCTACATAATCTATAAGAAAGGAGTTTTGGCCTATATAAGTTAACGAAAAGAGATAATATCACCAAATACCGTGAGCTCTAAGGCAAATATGGGCAACCTTTGTTAAATAGGCGGGTCGAAATAACATTTGTTTCCGTTTGAGATGAGATCAGAAAGCTTCTTTTTAGCACCTGTAACACTAGCAACTCTTTTCTGAGCTCAGGGACCACTGCATATTATACTTTTTAAATCAGCTTGGCAGGCCAGTGATAATGGCTTAGAAGACCGGATGTGGACCACGTGTCGTATTTTTCCATCTCTGCCCTAAGGTGACGTGAAAAACATTTCGATAAATGATGAGTATTCCTTGGTGAGCTGTCTTACATAGAAACAATATGTAACTAGCTTGGTGGAATAGATTCACTCTTCATTTGAAACAATTTGCTGGTTTGAGGCTTACTAAATCTAGAACTGCAAGCCATAATTTGATACTTATTTGGAAACAAGACCTCCTATAGCACCTGTCTCTCTCTCTTTTCTTCTTCTCCGGTAGTTCTCAAACTCCTGAAGATTAACAAGATGCCATCCCGAGAATGGACTATCTATGTATCTATGCCTAACTATAAACCCATAACCTGTCATGGTTGTAGGGGTACCACATTAGTTGCATCAACACGGAGAGTCCTCCAGCGATTTCGATCTTCAACGATGCGGACGAGTGAGGCAAAATCTTGACCTGTTCAGTTCTTGATGCCTGTCCATGTTGCTTCTTCCCCCTTCGACAATCCCCTTTAGTATCATTTTTGATAAATGTCGGCACAGTGTGTCCAAAGCATTCCCATTTATGATTGCAATATATGAGCCTCATCTTCATCATCAGATGCCATGCCGGCTGGCGTAGGCGATCATGGCTCTCCACAGCTCTCTGTCTCCAGTATTATGTATCAAGCTCGCTTTTGTTTCCCTGCCGTCCCAGGTTGTCAAACTGTCTAATATTTTCTCACGTTGTCACCCTATGTCTCTGTTGCCTTCAATCTTGCATGTTGTGACTGTTCTCCAAATCTCCCTGTGTCATGAAGTGGCCAAAAAATGAAGATTGCCTTTTTTTAAAAATATTATTGATAAAGGTTCGTTTCGCATTTGACTCTTTCAACACCTCCACATTAGTTTTTCTGGCAGTCCAATATATTTCATATATATATATGAAAAGTGCATTGTTTAAAATCGTATACTACTTTTATGCAGAATAAATAGAGAAGAGACTTTGTGTTACGGTTGATGTATTATGATTTGGTTTGTAAGAAATGTAACCATAGCTGCCCGTTAACTGGAACACAAATGATGGAATACTCATCATGATGGAAAATGATGGAACATTTATGTCTTTGATGCCAAGTCTTAACGCGAATGTATCAATTGCACCAAATTTCCTTCCTGCAACCTCGATTTATGTGCATGCTCCAATGCGCACCTCACTAATTGGGAATTCCAGCGCAATGTTGCAGGAAGGCGTGTCGGCTCCTCCAAGTACCCTATCTGAGCACAAACGAACGCATAGAACGCCCTCTTTGTAACATTAATGTAACGGCAAGGAACTAAAATCAGTAGATGGTAACAAATGTGGTTAGATTACAAGCAGGTTTATTCAATGAACACACGCGTGGTTAGACTGAGCATGCGTGTAGAAGAAAACACCAGCATTCATTTAATGAAAATGTGTTACTCAAATCACATGTACACTTTGAAATCAAGATAGAAAACGTCATCCGGTTAAGGTTTGCCCTATTATTGCAATTATTTACGACTAAATTATGAACAAAAAAATTATCAAAAATTATTAAAACTTCCATATAGTGTACAACTAAAAAACGGGCTTAAATTCAGTGAAATACAATTTAATGCAAACACACACTAACGTTGTATGATTATAACTTCTTTTAGTCGAAGACGTGAGACTAATTTAGTTATTTGTTTCCATAACCTTACAAAATAATGAAATATATATGTAAATATACTCATCTCGTTTGTATAACTACGATTTTATTTCAATTTTATATTTTCAAGAATATTACATTTCTATCAACTTGAATCTCTCGAATTATCAACATTTCAATCATTGTACAATGATAAATATATGTTACTGATAACTTAATCGTAGCCAATCTAAACTCTGTTCACTCTAAGAATGAAGTGGGTCAGTACCTTTGATTGGTTGCTGGACGCAGAACGCATTAATCGATTGTTAAGTACCCAATACTATTGTTTTTAAATTTCGTTTTTAAATTTTATAAAATTGTTTTTAAATAATATTGTTCTTACATGTCATCAACTGTTTAAAAAATAGCCTGTTGTCGCGGAGAAATGTGGGGGTGTGTTTTGACCCACTTCATTCTTAGAGTGAACAGAGTATAACGTTATTTTGCGAGTGAGTTTCTCTATACACGAAAGCAATAAGGGTACTTAGAGGGTATGTTTATATTAAAAATATTTACCTTACTTTTCAGCATGTTGATACTTAGTGTACAAATACATTGTCTTATTTCACCCCATGAAGACTTCTGTTACCATGATTTGTTGTGTTTTGTCTCACTGTATTACCAAAGATACATTTGGGACAACTTGAGAACATGTTGATCCAATATTAAACATCCACTACTACTTTTATAGTTATACGCGATTAAAGTAAACATTCTAATAATTTAGCCAATATCCACAACGGCGCATTATTTTATCTCACATTTAAACAAGAAAATATGTGAACGTACATATTCTTCTAAAAGTTCACAAATAGGATAAAAACAAAAGTTTCCGCCAATTAAAAAAATCCCATTGACATTGTGATTTTTTTAAAGTGACAAAATTTGAGATCTATATATGAAATGGTCAATGTGGCAACCCTGATTCAGCAAGAGTAAAGATAGAGCATGTAACATATTCGCTATTCTCTAGACCAGTGTCTCAATTTCCGGGCTGCGACAACTTGTCTACCGGGCCGCGAGAACATCTCTGTTAACTGTACAGTTATTTATGATTGTATATAAATAATTTGGACCGGGCCCTGACCTTATTTTTTTTAAAAATGATTTACCGGGTACTGAGTCAGTTCCCAAGTTGATACAGTATTGTTCGTACAATCAAGCTGAGATAATATCGAGTCGTACCATCAAGCTGAGATAAGATCGAGTCATACCATCAAGCTGAGATAATATCGAGTCGTACAATCAAGCTGAGATAAGATCGAGTCGTACCATCAAGGTGAGATAAGATCGAGTCGTACCATCAAGCTGAGATAATATCGAGTCGTACCATCAAGCTGAGATAAGATCGAGTCATACCATCAAGCTGAGATAATATCGAGTCGTACCATCAAGCTGAGATAATATCGAGTCATACCATCAAGCTGAGATAAGATCGAGTCGTACCATCAAGCTGAGATAATATCGATTCGTACCATCAAGCTGAGATAAGATCGAGTCGTACCATCAAGCTGAGATAAGATCAAGTCGTACCATCAAGCTGAGATAATATCGAGTCGTACCATCAAGCTGAGATAATATCGAGTCGTACCATCAAGCTGAGATAAGATCGAGTCATACCATCAAGCTGAGATAAGATCGAGTCGTACAATCAAGCTGAAATAACATCGAGTCGTACCATCAAGCTGAGATAAGATCGAGTCGTACCATCAAGCTGAGATAATATCGAGTCGTACCATCAAGCTGAGATAAGATCGAGTCATACCATCAAGCTGAGATAAGATCAAGTCGTACCATCAAGCTGAGATAATATCGAGTCGTACCATCAAGCTGAGATAATATCGAGTCATACCATCACGCTAATATAAGATCGAGTCGTACCATCAAGCTGAGATAATATCGAGTCATACCATCAAGCTGAGATAAGATCGAGTCGTACCATCAAGCTGAGAAAATATCGAGTCGTACCATCAAGCTGAGATAAGATCGAGTCATACCATCAAGCTGAGATAATATCGAGTCGTACCATCAAGCTGAGATAATATCTAGTCGTACCATCAAGCTGAGATAAGATTGAGTCGTACCATCAAGCTGAGATAAGATCGAGTCGTACCATCAAGCTGAGATAAGATCGAGTCATACCATCAAGCTGAGATAAGATCAAGTCGTGTCATCAAGCTGAGATAATATCGAGTCGTACCATCAAGCTGAGATAAGATCGAGTCATACCATCAAGCTGAGATAAGATCGAGTCGTACCATCAAGCTGAGATAAGATCGAGTCATACCATCAAGCTGAGATAAGATCAAGTCGTGTCATCAAGCTGAGATAATATCAAGTCGTGCCATCAAGCTGAGATAAAATCAAGTGCAGTCTTGACAATGAAGATTGGTTGCAATGAATACACAACGCTCTTCTTACCTTGGTGGTACACAACGATAAACTGTAATTTTTCAATTTATTGTTTTTCCCACCCCCTCATTTTCCATACTGTATCGGCTTTCCATTCCATCAAAGTGTCACAAGAAGATATTTGTATACGGTAAAACCACCGTATTTAAAAAAATAATAATTGAAACGTACCATGTACAGTACAGTGATATTCAATCATTTAGATTTTTGAGGCGTCACTAATACATCAAACGGTATTGCCAGTAAAATGCGGACGGTCAGCGATCGAACCACTTAGTACGCCGAGTTGGGTTTGCAATGTGAGCTCATTACATCCACCATACCGGAAAAAAAATCGTATTTAGTTTTATTTACTTTTATATTTGTCTTTTAATTCAGTTTTTGTCACATATTACCTTCATATTTGTTTGTCTTTCTTCTCATACGCTGTGATATCAGCACATTGGGTTTATACTCCGATGAAGGGCTTGCTTACTTGCAGAGTAGCATTACTCAAGTGTATGGAAACATTGAAATTGAAGGCATTAGAGAGATACATCTAGGTACTTTTATGTCAAGAGCCGCCATTCTTCTGTTGTCATAAAAGATGCACTAATTACCTGATATTAATAGGTACACAAAGATGTCTCCTGATAATTAGTTATGGAGGTCAATGTTACTATTGTCTATTCACATGTGGTGTTGTCGTAGCTTCTACACCTGCCGTTGAGCGTAGGAGTTTGTGAAGGAGATATAGTTTGCGTTCCAGAGCCAGGTGTGTTGCTCTGGTTGAGGTGTAGTCATGTTTGTTCAAGGTAGTCTTGATGTTGTCTATCCATATTTTCATAGGTCGCCATTTGCTCTGTATCGTGATTCCATCTTGTTATACGCTCTTATGGGAAGTTAATAGCTCATACTCATAAGATGTTCAAATCATTTTATTTGTTGTTTCTCTATAAATTCCATGCACGATGTAATACCTATTATAAAAGATAATTATCTTTCTGATGTTCTCACTGCGCATTTTGTCGAGTCTGGTGACTCCAATAGCCTTCCTTAGACATTTCATTTCGCAAAGTTTCGATCTCTCTCTCTCTCTTTTATGTCTAGATGGCAGTTGCCAAGTCTGCCAATAGTAGCATATTGTTGGTATAAAAATGCCCTTAATAATTGATTTCTTTACTTTCATGTTGATTATTGGGTGAAATAGCAAAGGTGACATCTGGTATGTCACAGCACTTGCTTTTTGACATCTTGTTGCTATCTCTCTGTCGAGTCGTCCGTCTTCTGTGAAGATACTTCATAGGTACTTGAACTCTTTCACTTTTTTTTATGTGTTCTCTATTTGGATATTTAAATGATCTGTTGATCTCGTTATTTGCATACCTTCTGTCTTTTGTGCTGAATTCTGACGGAACAACTGCATATCTCCGGACTTATGACGGAACAACTGCATATCTCCGGACTTATGACGGAACAACTGCATATCTCCGGACTTATGACGGAACAACTGCATATCTCCGGACTTATGACGGAACAACTGCATATCTCCGGACTTATGACGGAACAACTGCATATCTCCGGACTTATGACGGAACAACTGCATATCTCCGGACTTATGACGGAACAACTGCATATCTCCGGACTTATGACGGAACAACTGCATATCTCCGGACTTTATATTCAATAATGTACAAGGAAAATATATGAGGAAGCTTTAAAAAAAAGTTTCCGGAATTAAGTGGATTATATAGAAATAAATAATTATATAATTATCTATACTACATTTCCTTCGAAGTTGATCCCTTCGGCAACTACACACTTTTGTCAACGTACATATAGATGTTGGAAACATTCGTCAAATACATTCGTAAAGGACCTCTGTACGTGTACGGTCTTCTAGCCCAAAGACCAGTGTCGTGATGCCTGGTCCTGACCGTTTGATCGGAAATTTGACTAGCTGCTGGCATTGACTGGACTGTGGAGGACGCAGATGCAAATCGATTCCTAAGGTGACGCAGCCGTATGAAGCGGTCTTCGGCAGGAATTGTGACTCTGGGTCTTCCTCTGCGCAGCCGGTCTGCCATAGAGCCAGTTTGTTGAAATTGCCACCTAAGGTGACTAATGGTGATTTTAACCACATTAAATTATCTGGCCACTACACTATGTGATTGTGCAGTCTGTAAGCGTCCAATGATGATGTATCATTGTTCTGTAGTGAGATGAGGCATGTATGCGCATTGAACTTTTTCAACTGGATTTGTCCCAGGACCGTCATTCTTGTATAGGCATTTAATAATACGGTCGGTAAGGTTTGTGTTCAATATGTTTCACGGCATTCTCATGAACCTGTCACGGGTTATTGCAAAAATTGTGCGTTGTCCTTGACCTCTTTCATTACCTCACGAATCATGAGGTGAGTACAATTCAGGTAACAACGAGGATTAATGACCAGGCGGACACAGTCGATAAGTTGAATGATGTACAATCAGCGAATACTTTTTATAAAAGTAACTCCAAAAACGTTACGTTTTTTTTTTTAACAATATATTTATTCAGTTGTTATTTATTTCTCAAGTCCCTTGCCTCTCATTATTCTCGAATGGTGTAATAGTTCTCTGCGTGGCACATTTATGTATAATTATACCAAAGAACTGTTTAGGATCCAAGCTACGATCATTGATTATTTCAGGATGGTTACATCCCATGACATTTACGTAGGTGATTTCAGAATTACCCGTCAGGAGTATATGAAATGGAAGTATTCGAATATTACTAGATATTATACACGACAGTAATACGGAATATTTTTCACACCATTGTGACGCCATAGAAAAAAAATGTGTTTGGTTTGAATTTTTGTGACAGTCAACACGTTAGTGATAACGTAGTTCGCATAATGCCGATAACATTGACATTGTCAGATTTGTCCGATACATTTTAAGCAAAAATATATTTCTATATATATTTCTCCTATATATCCATGTACGCTGATCACAAATAGAGTCAATTATTTGGCTAATTCGACTTATTCTGTGCTTTATATTGGCTGTCTCCATTACAAATGAATATAATGATGATGATAAAAATAATAATAATAATAAGACCCATAACCCGGCAGGGTCGTGGAGGTGCCACACTGGATATACGTCAGCACAAAAAGCTCTCTAGATAACTCTATCCTCAACCATCACGCCCAGATAACTCTAATCTCAAATATAACACCAGACAACTCTTTGGTATTATCAATCCAGTATTATCTCTGTACTCCTCTACTCCTTCCACCCTCGACTGTTCTTTGCAAAATAATTTTAGAAAGCGAGTCGTCTCTCGTTGCATGTGCAAACATATACCAATTTATACCGTTTCACCACTGTCAAAAGTGGGTTTTGATATTGATAACCTGAAAGTTTGTTTATTTCCTGCGGGACAATTATATTTGTCTCGTGTTCTATATAGCTAATTGAAACAAACGTCTATATCTCAAAAGCCTGAAATTTCAATAGTGAAACGACGAAAATTTGCATGGTGTTTTGGACATGCATGCCGACAAGATTCGTGGTTAAAAATTATACTACATGGACTAGTAAAATGTGGAAGAAACAGAGGAGGTAACAGAAAATCATGGACAGGACAATATGAAGGATTGGACAGGTCGGGATTTTTCCTCATCTGCATTGCTGAAAATAAAATACGATGGATAAAATGGGGCTGTGAGGCGTCACAAAAGATTCGACTGATAAAAATAGCTGGGAATTCACGGACAATATTTGTCAAGTCTTTCTCTAGAATAATCATGAATGCTAATGTCACTCCTTGATGGTGACATTTTTTGGGTGGAAACCATTTACATGAGTGGTGCTTGCAGTTACCCAATTTTTTGTGCCATTTGTGGGAAGGAAACCATTTACATATGAGGTGGTTGCAGTTTCCTTATTTTTGATGATATTGGGGGGGGGGCATTTACATGAGGTGGTGGTTTACAGTTACTCCATTTTTGGCTTCCTAGTACTAAATGTTCAGATTTCTTAAGCTGAAGCGCGTTTCCATAGCCAAGATAAACAAGTAGTTGTCAACACCCCCCCCCCCCCCCAATTACGACATTGGACCTTGATAGGGCCATAATTATTAATAAAACTGCAAATACAGTTTGCGAGTAGTTTGTATGATAAAGGATGCATATCTCTGCTGTCGCCACATCATATAAGGGTGGAAAAAATCCGGTCCTTACCGGGAGTTAACTCTGGGTGTTAAATCTCATATGTGTGAGATCAACGCTCTAATCTCTTGGCCATCCGCCACACTACGGTTATTACTTTCTTCTTTAATCTAAGTTAAAGGATGTGGACTGCATTTACTCTCTCCCTATCTAGTGGCTTATCTCTCATCACTCAATAATTCCTCCTACTCCCACACATAATTTGATCTGCCTGTTTCATATTAGCCAACCACAGCTCACACAAATGACCCTCGTCTGTCGCTCGAATAGCATAACGTCGGTTTCACGAGAATTGGACAAAACCAATCACACAATGCCTTTAAAAAAAAAAAAAAAAAAAAAGATTGCTAGGGAAGAGCATAAAATGGGGGAAAAAAACTAGATTTCACCAACTTTTGCCCTCCCCCTTGGGGGGGGGGGGGTGTCTACAAAGACGGTTCAACACTCAATTTCAGGCGAAATTTTTCCCCACACAATTCCTAAGATGCCCTCTTGAAGCAATGAGCTTTTCCCCTCTCTGTTTGTTCCTCTTGAAATTTCGAAATGAAGACTTTGTATCAGACACGGGATTCAGGGTGTAATTGAGTAAGCTGTTTTGTTATTTCCATTCCTCTTCCTTCTTACAATACCCTCAGAGAATCTATTTGTATATTTCTGCATATTAACAGTGTTGCCATCTTTGTGTGAGTGCAATGTCATTAATTTCATTGTCAGCTTGTGAGAAATATAAGAGAATTCTGGGTACATCCTTTAAGAAATGAATGGACTCGGTCTAATAGATATCTTTTTAATCATATTATATATAATAACTGCTTCATCGTGATGACGAGGGCGGTGATGATGATGATTGTATGGTGATGATAATGATGGTGATGTTGGTGATAATAGTGTTGATGATGATGGTGGTGATGCCAGTGGTGGCGAAAATGGTGGTGGTAATGTTGATAGTGATGTTGATAGTGATGATGATGTTTCGGTAGTAGTGATGATGTCAGTGATGGCGATAATGGTGGTGATAGGGATGATAGTATGGCAGTGGTAATGTTGATGATGATGGTGCTAGTGATGATAATGATGGCAGTGATTTGGTGGTGGTGATCATGATGATGCTGGTGATGTTGATATAATGATGGTGATGATGACGATTATGATGATATAATTCTTCTTCTTCAGCATTTATTGTCATACTCCCGTTGGTTCTATCTTCTAGCACGTCAAAAATCCTGCTAGATTTCCAGCAGGATGCAGTCCAGGGAATGAAAATGTGTCGTGTCGCTGTTTTATTTGCACTAATGTCTTCGCCCGTGGGTTGCCGGGGCCCGAAAGGGGAGCAATGAATAGCAACACTTTTTACCTTCCACGCATGTAGTAAAAGGCAACTAAGGAGGTTATGGGATGGAGTTGGCTGTCCCATCCCATATAGTGTCAATGACCCAAAGCCATGCTGAAGTCGGATGTGTCAGGCCAAAAGGCGCAGATATTGCAGCAATGCTGTAAGCTATGACACAGCGCATTCCGTTCTCCGGACTACATCCTGCTAATCTGCAGGAGTTTGAGAACGAACGCAGAAGAAGACTAATGTCTCGAAACATCCGTCTTCTGTGGAATTATATAATTCAAAAGTATATTTGATGTTGTCCTACGCGTCAATAGCACAAACATGCCAGAACTCCTATTATCCGTGTTACACACAAAATTCTTTTCTAGATATAGATACTGAAAATAAATTAGACACATCGTCACTCATCTTGGCTGATGTGGATATTTCAAGCCTTACATTAGTCACTTTGCGTTTACTGTGTGTTGCCAGCCAATGACATGTCGGTACATGCCGGTAAGATTAGCAACTATTTGTCAAGACCGACATCTAGAGAAATATTTGTTACATACATACACATAGCGAGGATCGAAGTGATTGAACTTCAACAGGTGAAGTTGTCCGGCTCTATTTCGACGTGGCATAGGGCACGTCTGTGACGGCCAAGGTACCGGGTTCGTATCCCGCCACAGTAAATAATGCTCCCGGACCGTTTAGAAAGCAATCGTAAACTAATAAACGTATTTATATTACCTAGATAATCACTACAGCAACAAAACGATGGGTTAGTAGCTACATCCTGATTAGGGTACGCTAACAAAAGAATGAAATTTTGCTCATCACTTGTAACACATAAACACAAATCGATGTTTCGACTGCATGTCCTTTATCAAGCCAACACAACATAACATGACGAGTAATAAACGGCACTGTTCACGTTCATACAATGACTTAGCAGAATGTTAAACGGAATTTATAGTCCTCAAGACAGACCCGTAAGTAATAAACCTGTAACACGGGATGTGGAAGGATATACATGCCGACCGTTTTTGTGTCTGCTATGTTAAAAACATGCCTGACTTCGCCCCTACGCGTGCAATTCTAATTGTATTTGGTTTGACAAACTTTATATTTTCTCCCATATCCATCTTCAATATCATAATTCGCCTGCGTGTTGTCCAATTCGAAAGGCAAACAAGGGACGGTGAAAATATAACCGTCCATGCATGTAGCAAGAAGCGATTAAAGAGGGTTAGAAATGATATTTTGTCTATCCACTATAAACGAAAGTGCTGATGTTACGAACTTTTATTTTTCCGGTTGCAACATACGGCTGTGAAACATGGACTCTAAGTAAAACAGCGGCAAAGAAGATCAACGCCTTCGAGCTGAAATGCTACAGAAAGATACTTAGAATATCATGGAAGGATAAAATCAGAAACTCAGATATTATAAACACACTGAATATTCCAGAGTGTTGGTTACTAAACACAATAACAAAAAGAAAACTACGCCTATTTGGTCATATAAAGAGACATAACTGTTTAGAAAGACAAATAATGGAGGGAAGAGTACCTGGGACGAGGAGAAGGGGCAGACCAAGAAGACGATGGACTGACGACATTAAAGATAATATGAATACATCGTTAGAAAATGCAAGCCACATCGCCCAAGACAGAGAGAGGTTCAGAGAGTTCATTGGGAAGACAACGTTCTGGAAGGAATACGTCACATGACACACTATCCACTATTGGTGAATGAACTAAATGAACAGCTTTTCGCTGACGACGAGAACATAGTATACGAAAACGAAGAAAAACTACAAAATCATGTTAACTCACTATCTGCAACATGTAGAAAATACAACATAAAGATCAATACACAAAAGACGTAAACTATGAAAATATGCAGAACACCGAGCCACTGAACATACAGATAGACAACATAGGAGTAAAACAAGTATCGGAGTTCAAATATCTTGGTAGTATTTTCACAGAAAATGGAAGCCTTGATAGAGAGATAGAAACAAGATGTCAAAGGAAAATGCAGTAACATACCAACTGTCACCACTACTTCGTCATCCCAAGATAGAGATGGAAGTTAAAAGACAAATGATCTACAGTATATTCCTACGAACACTGTGTTACCAGTGCCAAACCTAGTCTCATCTTAACATTACAGAAAGATAGTGACATGTGAGACGAAATGCTTGAGGAAAACCGCCGGAGTCACCAGGCTCGATAGATTACGAAATGAAGACATCAGGGAAAGAATAGGCATAACACCTTCCACAGAATACATTGGGGGGGGGGGGGCAGATCAAGTGGTTTGGCCACATTATGAGAATGCATCACGACAAGTTGCCGTACAGGCATATAACCAAATGAGATCGGGGTACACATCCAGAGGAAGACCACGAACAAGATGGATAGAAAACGTCAGTTACATCTTGAACAAACACGGTCATAGCACAGCCGAGGGTACACATCTGGCTTTGGAACACAAGCTCGAGCTCAAATCACCACTATGTTTAACGGTAAGAGTGGAAAACAAACCATCTGGGGAAAGACAAGACACAATATTGGTGAACGTATGTGGGCTCCAGTTCACAGAAGCGAATATACAAACACGCAATGACGTCCATAATTGTGACTGATACTATTGCGAAGGATGCTTCGATATGTCGTTCTTTGCAAGCGTAAATATCTGCTTCTCAAGATAGCTTGCAATGGACGAGGTGTAGTAGTAATGTTCTCATTTGGATCAATCGCGTGGTCTATCTATCTATACGCTGTGGTCCTTGTTTGCCTTGAGGCATCAGGGGGTGAAAGAATTATCTGGAGATGGTCTTTTGTGCTGTTTGTAAGCTTTTTCATGTGGCTTCTTTGATTTCTGTGATCCATCTTTTACATGGTCTGCCTCTGGCTGTATAACCGTTATGTCTATGTGTCATAGCAATTTCTGGCATGCTATCTGTCGGTAGTCTGAAAGCGTGTGAAAACCACTTGATCTGTTGTCTTTGGATATGTTCCAATACTGGTATTGTTTTGGTTATGTCTGATGTTTCTAATTATATCTCTTAATGATACTCCGAGTATTCTTCGTAGACATGTCATTTCTGCTGTCGCTATTTTTCTATTGTCTTGTCCTGTCATTGTCCAGGTTTGGCACTGGTAACATAGTGATGGAATAATAACAGTCTTGTATAATGCAACTTTAATGTCTATGTTTACATTTTTATTCTTGAAAATACGTGTCATCTGTCCCTGGATATGGTATCTCTTTACTGGTTTTCCCTTCACTCGATATAATGCTTCCTAAGTAAGTGAACTCGTTTATCTGTTTCAGGTTTTTATCATCGATGGAGATAGTGATATTTCTTTCTTTGTTTGATATTGTCATTATTTCGGTCTTTTCAATATTAATCTTAATGTTGAATTTTTGACATGTTGTGTGGAGTCTGTTCATATGTTCTTGCAATTGTTCTTCTGATGTCGCTATTAGTACTCGGTCGTCTGCAAAGAGTAGTTTGTTCAATTTGTCTTTTATGTTATCTTCTTCGTTGGTACTTGTTAGTTTACAGATGTGGTCGATATATGTTATAAAAAGTAGAGGGGATAGGACACACCCCTGGCGAACTCCTAATTGAATTTGGAACTTATTGGACACACCTGCATTTGTTCTTACTGCACATTGGCTATTTGCATAAATGCCCTTGCATATGTTGATTAAATGTTCTGGTACTCCGTATATTGATAGTGTTTTCCATAGTTGTCTGTCTACTCTGTCGAATGCCTTTTCTTGGTCTACGAATGCGATGTATAATTCTTTGTTGTTGTCTGTGGCTCTTTCTGTTAGCTGTCTAAGTGCAAAAATATAGCATCGGTACAGCTTTTGTTCTTACGGAAGCCCATTGGGTGTTTTGAAGTTGCGGATCAATGTATGATCGTAATCGTTGTTCTAATATTTTGTTAAAAATTGTTCCTCTGTGGCATAGTAAGGATATCCCTCTGTATTTTGTGCAGTCTCTCTTACTGCCATTTTTCTTCCATGTGGGAATGATTGTCGCGTTCCTCCAGTCCTCTGGTGTCTTGTTTCTTCCATATTATATTGAAAAGTCTGTGTAGCCATCTTTTCCCGCTCTCTGCTGCTGCTTTGATAAGTTCTGTTTGTATGTTATCAGAGCCTGCTGTTCTGTTTATTTGTGCTTTGTTTATTGTATTTTCTCTTTCCGATAGTAGCATATTTTGTTCTAGGTTCGCTGCTGTAGTGTTTACTGTTGTATCTCCTTCTTTTAGATTTAGTAGTTCCTTGAAATATTGTTGCCATCATTCCATTATTTGCTTCGGTTCTTTTTCATTGAACCGATTGCCTTTTTCATCATTTATTATATCTGTCGGTTCATATATATCTTCTTTGTAAATAAAGAATGCATTGTAGAAATTAACACAAATGTACACATAGACACTAAAGTTGCATTATACAAGACTATTATTATCCCATCAATGTGCTACCAGTGTCAAACCTGAACAATGACAGCACAAAACAACAGAAAAATAGTGACAGCAGAAATGACATGTCTGCGAAAAATACTCGGAGATAGAATTAGAAACGATAACATTAGACAGATAACCGAAACAATACCAGTATTGGAACACATCAAAAGACAACACATACAAAAAATAACCCAACTTTCCTAAAAAAAAATAACCCAACATATTGTACAGAAATGGGTACAACGACAATAAAAACACTAATATATACATTTTCGTATTTATTTTTACCAAAAAAAAAATGCATATCTGAACAATAATACACTTGAAATATTCAGTAAACATATTTTTATCTAGGATAACCTTAGATTATGTAATAGTGTAAACTCCCATGCTCCATTTCATTTCCTTGCTTTTTCTTCCTAAAACACTTCCATCTCAGCATAAGGATTGAGAAGAACTGGAGCACAACATCAGAAGCTGACACAAGTAGTTGGTTAAAGTGGACTGAGGCACATAAAATTGGGTAGCTTTGAGATGTCAAAACATTTCCATTAACGAGTTTCAAACTCATCCAATTTCAAGCTTTGACGGCCGCAACATTAGGAAACCTCAATTTAGATTTCATTTGAGAGTCAACCTGGTCTGAATTCATGCCAATCTCCCGATGCCTTCACCCAAATACATCTCGTTAGAAAGAATATTTTTTTTTATATATATAATAAACAATCATTGAAGACTATCCTAAACAGGAAATTACTTTATTGTTAAATCGACCAAGCTCTTGAAAGAGGAGCAAATAACAGTTTAACTGGTATGTTCCGTGTATGAGGAGACTAAGGATTCGCTACCACTTCTTCTTCTTCGTTCTTCAGTCAAATATCAGGTTACAGTGCCAATAGCGTTTTTTATAACTGTTTAATTCGCTTCAGATCATCCATGGAATCCTTAACGTTTGGAAGAAGTGCCGTCTCTGTAAACCATATTCCCCCCCCTCTCTTCTTGATAGAGTTGACATACATGAAGAATGTGTTCTGCGGTCTCTGTGCTCAGTCCACAATTGCACAGGTCAGTCCACAATTGCACAATTGCAACTGTCTCGTCACGTTGATTGACAGCCAATAAAAATCACGTGAAAAGATCGTTTAAAACGATGATTCCCGTTGAGTAAACATGACAGTATCGCGAACAATCGCAAAATAAGACAAAACAGCGGAATCATAACAAAACGGAGTTATCCTTTTTATGAGCTATTTTTTTATATTTGCTGTGTATTTGTGTTGGCTGGTGTTGGTAGGCGTCAACCATGCGACCCATAGTATATCCATTACCTTCAGTATTCATTCACAAAATCCTGCTTAATCTCTCTTGTAGCTGAACAATCGTACTACTCGATTTACCGCAGGATATAATCCCAGAGAGTGAAAATGCGACATGTTCCGTTTTATTTGCGCCAATGGTCCGACACGCCTTTCTTCAAAGGGACAAAACATAAATAGTGACCAACGAAAAGCACGAAAATAATACAAAACATCACAAACAGGCTGATTCTGTTTTGTTTCTGCTGCTATGATTTAGTTGGCGTTTGGTCACAGCTGTATTGTCGCCTCAATACAGACACCAGGAATACATTAAACTAGCTTGTCCAAGCCATATCTCAATACAGACACGAGGAATACATTAAACTAGCTTGTCCAAGCCATATCTGGATAAAACAAATATAAGCATGCATGCCCTGAACTTCAACGAAGGATAAGAGATTTTAAAAAAGCAGAAATAGTTAACGAGAAAAAAAAGCACAAACAGTTAACGAAAAAAAAACAGCTTTGGGAATCCACATTTAACCAACTTTTCCGAGATTCTCATTCGACTTTGTCAATCACCATCAATTACGGGAAATAATGAACGATATGGGTTTCCCAAAACACATTACACGATTAATAGCAGAGCTGTATAAAGATCAAGAAGCAGCGTTAAAAATGGAGGGTGCAAGATCAGAATGGTTCAATGTACAGAAAGGAGTAAGACAAGGATATCCCTTGTCTCCATACTTGTTCAACATCTATGCTGAAAATATAATGAGAAACGTGAGACAAGAAACAATGAAGCCTGATTTCAGACCCATAAATATAGGAGGGCTGTAGATACCAGAAATTAGATATGCAGACGACACAATTCTATTAACAGCGTTCTGGAAACAATATGTCACCTGATGATTTCCAGATAACTAAGTACATGTAGATAATGTTTCTATACAAAATAAAACATGCACGGATTGACTATTTTTGTCTGTTTCTTTCAGAATGTTCAAATAAAGAAGGAGAAAACAATTTGATTCATCTTTTTTTTCATTAAGTTATCACAATAAAACAGAAAACAATCTAAAGGAAGAACAATGACTGTGGATGTTGATTAAACCAGACGACTTGGTTTGTTTAGTGCCAGATAGTCTCATTCTGGTCTGTTCTGTTTTGATAATGGAGGATGGGGAGACGTTTAAGACATATCGATTGTCTGCTTGGGGACATACAAAAGACAAATTTTCACCAGTATGATGATTGGTGGAAAAAAAAATTACTGCCCGGGGAGAGTAGTCAGGAGCGATAAACATGACAGCAGACCTGATCCGTTGACTGGATCAATCCTATCGTTTTGTCTTCTTAGTAAGTTAATTTACGCGATTGGTTGAGTTGAAAATCTGGCTAAGTGTGATGATGGCCTACTAGAGATAGACGGACACAAATGTCACCGACACTATATAGTCTACTACTTGACAAATCATGTGATATAACTTGGAAAATCAACCTGCAAGTCTTAAAGGAGATATCTCAACGCACACACCCACATACAGACAGTAATTATACTGTTATATTGTGTTGTGCTATACATGGTTTCTATGACGTCATTGTACTCTGGATTAGAAATTATATATATATAATCTGCAGGAGTGTGATAATGAACGCAGAAGAAGAAATAATATTCCAAACAGTTCTAGAAATACAGTGGTGAAATGGCGTAAAATTGTTTCGTTTGGACATGTAACAAGGCACAACTCACTTGTGTATATATATAAACTACCCATCACCAGATATGTGAATATTGAGAATATTTTATTTAAATGTTTAGTGTGATAGACAAATTATTCTCCCTCAAAGTCCAGGATAAGTGAAATATAAACACATGCACCGGGTCAAAGGGCGTGAAACCATAGACCGCTTGACCGATCACGATTAGGAGACCTGACAACTAAAACGTACACATGACTTAGTATCCTATTTTCGTGTTATTCATTGGTCGGCCTTGGCTATTTTTGACATGCGACCCCAAGTAAATAAATACAAACCAAAGAGAAACACGAGAATAATCAAAAACATCACGAATGAGGTCCAATTAAAAGATCTTCTACTGAAGAAGGTGGTGGCGTGATCGCCAAACAAGACCTGACAGCAGAATCAAAACAAAGCAGAATCAGCCTTCTTACGTGATGTTTTTGATTATTGATGTGATTTCCGCTGGTCACTATACATGGTGTCTATGACGTCAATATCATGGCTCTCCACAGCTCTCTGTCTCCAGTATTATGTATCAAGATAGCTGTTGTTACCCTACCTGTCCAGGTTGTCAAACTGTCTACAATTTTCTCATGTTGTCGCCCTCTGTCTCTGTTGCCTTCAATCTTGCCTGTTGTGACTACGTTCTCCATACCTCTCTTTCTCATTATGTGGCCAAAAAATGAAGATTGTCTTTTTCTTATATTATTGATTACGGCCAGTCTGGCATTACCTGACTACCTCATACTAATCTGAAAGAGTTTGAGAACGAACGCAGAAGAATAGCTAAATTGTCATAAAGAGCATGTAACAAATGGTTATCATCATCACGCGATGGACGAACAACAAAACGGATGTTCCATGATTGTGATTGACCAATTTGTACATCCTTTATTTTGTGCGCATATATATTTTTTTTATGTGACAAGGTCCGGTGTAAGTGGCGAAGAACAATAACTGTGTTTTTTTTTCTTCTTGCAGATGAACCAATTTTCGAAGAATGGTTGGGCTCCATCGAATAAAATTCTGTATAAGAAATGATACACTGGGGGACCGGTACAAGGAAATAATATTATCGCCCGCGTGTTGCCGGGACCCGAGAGGGGAGCAAAGAATAGCAACACTCTTTACCTTTCATGTATGTCGTAAGAGACGACCAAGGAGGTTACAGGATAGAGGTGGCTGTCCCATCCCATATAGGGTTAGTGACCCAAAGCCATGTTGAAATCGGATGTGTTAGGCCGAAAGACGCAGGTATTGCGGCAATGTTGTAAACCATGACATAATGAATTCCGGTCTCCGGATTACATCCTGATAATCTGCAGGAGTGTGATAATGAACGAAGAAGAAGAAATAATATTCCAAACAGTTCTAGAAATACAGTGGTGAAATGGCGTAAAATTGTTTCGTTTGGACATGTAACAAGGCACAACTCACTTTCCAAAATTATTTTGTAAGGAACAGTCGTGGATGGAAGGAAAAGAGGCGCGCAAAGAAAGTCCTGATTGATAACAACAAGGAACTATCTGAGAATGATTTTTCTACACTCCTCCAAATGGCCGAGGATAGAGATGTTTGGAGAGATTTTTGTGCTGATGTTTCCAGTGTCACACCCTACAACCACTGACTGGTTATGGATCTTATTCTTATTTTTTATTACGACCTGTCCGAAACTTGGATAAGAATGAAGATTTACTGAAATCTCTCCATTAAATCAAGTTAGAAAGCTAAATGGAAATTTGGGCAGAAAGATAAGGACAAAAATATAATATTCGGCCAACTTTCCAATAAAGAACAAGAGAACTAAACCCACATTTTAATTACACGCGCCAGCGACTTGCAAAGAAGGCATGAAGCACATAAAAGGATTGAAAATTCCCATAAAAGCTTATGAGATCAAGACAAATTGTCCAACACATTAAGATAAATGTTGAACCAATCTCTCATAATTTATCATCTACGGTTAATTTAATGTTGTGTTTATACCGTTAAATGGTCACTTAAACTGTGTTCTAATGTAGACGCGGTTGATAAATCGTTGTGTATTCATTTTTATTGTTTTCTCCTTCTGAGTTCGTTCTCAATCGCATGCAGTTTAGCTGGATGTAATCCAGAGAACGGAATGTGTTGTGTTATGCTTTTACAGCTTTGCTGCGGTTTCTGGGCCGTTCGGTAAGACGAGCGTGACTTTGCATGGCTTCTGGGTCACTTTGACCCTCTATTAGATGGGACAGTCAACTCCATCCGATAACTTTGTAGACTCCCACGACATGCTTTGTTACTACATCTTCTGGCAAGATCTTATTGGTCACGCATAAACCATGATACGAGAAGATGATGGATGAAACATAGTGCTCTGAGATTTAATAAAATTACCTGGGAAGATGATGGATGAAACTTGGTTACATGGCGCTCTGCGATTTAATAAAATAACATGGGAAGATGATGGATGAAACATAGTGCTCTGAGATTTAATAAAATTACCTGGGAAGATGATGGATGAAACTTGGTTACATGGCGCTCTGCGATTTAATAAAATAACATGGGAAGATGCTGCATGACACATAGTGCTCTGCTATTTAATAAAATAACATGGGAAGATGATGGATGAAACTTGGCTACATGGCGATCTGCGATTTAACATAATTTAATTCTTCAGACAACATACATTCAGCTCATGATTGTAAAAATGAACGTTGAAGAATAAGAAGAAGAAGAAGACAAAAATGATGTATGGATTGTGAGAAATTGCTATTCACTATAACAGATATTTTACAGCGAAGAACTTTCATCATCTACACGACACAGAACTTAACACTTTACGCGTAGTCAACTTCAGAAAGACCCCCCAACCTTGATAAACTCACCATCAATCTCACTCACGCCAGACAACAGGATTGTGATAGCCACTTCAACCCAGGACTCTCTACACTGAATGAAGTAACTAAATTACGCCTGGCAGCTATAAACGAGGCTTCTTTCCATATATATATATATAATTCCCCCATTCCATCTTTTTTAAAAGCATTTTTTCTGGCTTGTATCGGTTGGGAATTTTTCAATTATTTCAGTCTGTTCTTCGTGTCATCAAGTCATCATCCGTATTGAAGGATGGTCTCTGTATCTCATTTTAGGCCGTATCCTGTCCATCCACTGTTGTTTCCCTCATACTTGTATCTCTGCCTACCTCTTGCTCGCCACTCTTCAAATCTACCCTTAAGTAATGTCGAGGCGGTCGTCGTCTGTTAATGTAAAAAAATTTTTATTTGATTTCTATTGTCGTCAATATATATTTTTATACGCAATTTTGTCGAACTTTTTTGTTTCCTTCTCTCTTCCCCGATGTCTGTCTATTCTTCTATATATCCACATCTCAGTGTATCAAATGTGTTTTCTAGCTTGTTCTTCATTATCCATGTTTTTGAGGCTAGAGTTGATGTAGCATTTTATCATTTTAATTATTCTAATTTTTAGTATGTCATTTTTCCCGTGTGTTGCTGGGGCCCGAAAGGGGAGCAAAGAATAGCAACACTGTTTACCTTCCACGCATGTCGATAAAGGCGACTAAGGAGGTTATGGGATGGAGTTGGCTGTCTCATCCCATATAGGGTCAGCTACCCAAAGCCATGCTGAAGTAGGATGTGTCATGTCGAAAGGCGCAAATATCGCAGCAATGCTGTAAACCATGACACAACGCATTCCGTTCTCCGGACTACATCCTGCTAATCTGCAGGAGTTTGAGAACGAACGCTGAAGAAGTATGTGATTTGTTTGGAAGTTAGTAGTTTCCTCGTGTCATTGAAAGCACATTTAGCCATTCATATCATCATTCTAACCTCTGTTTCCAATCTCCCATCATGACTTCGCTATTGTCCATACAGTTTCTACCAGGCATATCTATCTATATTATGTTATTATCGCGTACTTGTTTTCCAAGATGTCCACAAAGACTTGAACATAGAAGAATGATGGCTCTTAAAATTATCAAAAACGCAAGCTAACATAATTCCGATATATACAGATACGCAATGATTTTGAGAGATTAACCTTGGAGAGAAAAGTTCCAAGAAAAATAACAAGAGGCAGACCGACTACGATGGACACTAGATATCCTAGAACTTCTGAACGTTACACTGGAAGAGGTTGGCCAGCTTGCACATGACCTAGAGTGGTAGCGAGGATAACTTTCTGGAAATCACGTCACATAGGTATAGTTTTCAAAGAAACAAACGGAAGTGAAAGACAAACACGATGTAATACACCACCTCCAAATATACCAACAGACCACACTATTTCGTCGTAGACCAAGGCACTGCAAACTGTTGGATTATCTTTACTCATTGAGGATTCCACACACTGACGAATGTCCATGTGGTTCCGGAATCCATATCCGTGAACACATACTTCAGGACTGCCCAACATACAAAGAGCAGAGACGGCTAATCTGGTTGATGATACAGATTTAATGCACACCTATGGGGTAGCCACCTCTCACCTGGATAATATAGTTGAAGATTGGCTCTGGCGACAGGCCTGCCAATCTAGCAAGATTGCAGATGCTGAAACTTTCCGTTGTATTTAAAACACTCTCACCAGTGTTAATATTAAATTAGTATCTGTGTTACTGTGACCCCCACTAGTTTGCAGAATTTTCTTTGGCAGTTATTAGACATTAACCTGAGATCTTTCAGTATAATTTTATTCTTCTTCTTCGTCAGCGTTTATTCTCAAACTCCCGCTGGATCTCTCTCGTAGCAGGACAATGGTCCTACAAGATTTCCAGCATGATGTAGTGCAAAGAAAGGAAATGCGATGCATCGCCATTTTATTTTCGCCAATATCCTGACACATTCGTCTTTGGTGGATAAATTTACTTAATCGATCAAATATTGATGAGAATATCATTATGAAAATATAATAATTAGGACCTCAGTGATGTTTAAGTCTGTGTGTGTCCTTGTGATGACGAATGAAATATTTATATAGGAATGGGCGAGTAAAAAAGTTCTACATGCTACATTCACTAACTGAGAATCAATTGGATGAGTATACAAGTCATGGGCCTTTTTGTATAAGAGTTAACGAATTAGGACCACTTGAATGGGAAGCAAAACAGAAATACTGAGATCTGCCATGCACGTTGTATGAAAGAACTAAGGGAAGATTTTGGGTGATATTGATTATCCCAACCCAGAGTGAACCAGAACCCATGCTGAAGTCGAATGTGTTCGACGGAAATCGGAGATATCTCAGCCAAACTGTAAATCATAATAGAACACATTCCGTTCTTCGAATCACATCATGTTAACATGAAAAGGTTTGAGACTGAACGCAGAAGAAATCAACTATAACGATGGAAAGAAACAGTACAAACAACCTTTCCCGACAATTAAACCGTCTAAATTCATGAGCTGTAATTTCACGCAATTAATTTCCACCAATAGAAACATTGATAAAGAAGCCAAGCAACAAAAACAAAGAGATTAAGACAAAAACAAGATTATCTATAGTTACCAAGTTTATCTTCTTCAATAAAATGATCCCCCAGTGGGAAACCCAATTAAATTAGGTCCATGGTGTTCTCAACGCCACACACATTGTGTCTGGGAAATGAAAACTTCCAAGGAAAAATTTGAGAACATTTCAAGGGAAATTTATGCAGATAACAGAAAATTAGTTGCAGTGAAAATACACAAGTGGAAAAACTAGAATCAAACAGAATTTTCTTGGGGAAAATACCAGAAGATCAAAGTCTGATTAAGAGGAAATCCGTTGAATCATGAGATTCTAGAGTAATGACAGAGTTAGGAAGATCATGCTAACAGATTATGTCAAAGTGGGAAGAAGTAAGTTATAATGCAATTTACTGTAAAACCGTTTATATTCAAAACCTTGCCAGTTTTCCTATTTTACTGTTGCTTCTGGATTGTGGTATTAGTTAGGTGTGTTGACTCCTTGATTATTGATTTAAAAACCATCATCATGGCACACGCGACATTCCAATATGTGTCCCACTTCTCCGTTCAAACAGTCATCCAAGAGTTTACAGTCTCTAAGTCCCAGTTAGATGTTGATTATGTGATCTGCGGATCTTTCCAGAGAGGACACACTGTCTTCCCTTCCCTTTTGCTTGTTCCCATATCTGTCACTCTTTAAATGGGCGAATGACTCTATATAGGGTTAACACCCCCCTCCCCCCCACGATGTATATTAGGCTCTGTATGTTTCTGTAACTTCTTTCACAAGTGATAGGACAACACTTGATTGAAATGTACAACTTTTTTATCCCTGAAGTTGTCACAAATGAAATTAACTTTTATCTATCTGTTTTCTTCTGCACCGAACACGGCAAGGTGCATAGGGCAGAAACCAGAGCTCTCCAGTTTCAGCGATGTGATGTTACTGTGTGTAGTTCTTGCACTGCGAAGAGTCTTTTAATTATTGGTATTTCACTTTTTATGCCATCTGGTACCCATTTTAATATATGTAATGGCAGTCTGTTTTCATTCATTTTAAATACATGTTTGATATATATCCATCTTTTTCTTCTTATTGTTGTAGAAACATTGCTATTTGGGGTCTCCTCTTGCTTGTTGGGCGAATTCTTTCAAACCAATACGGTATTTAAGAGTTTTCTAAGACATCGATTTTCACATGAATTTAATTTCTTCTCCAGTGATTGTGTTCTTCTTCAGTGATTTTGTTATTTATAATGTACACAAGTCCCTAGAAATGATAAACCAGCTTGGAAACTCAGCGCCTTACTTTCCTTCTTTCTCAATGTTGCGTGCTGGCCAGGTACTTGAGTCTGCTCGAGTGATATCAATCCAGGCCTTACATAGCTTACCCGACTTAACATCCTGTGTTCCGGAATAGGTCATTGTTCCATTTATCCATTGTTCCATTTATCCATTGTTCATGGCTGGTTTTTCATTAAGAATATGTTGTTGATTTTTTTAAAAACATCCGTCCGTCTGACAACTCTATTTTTTAAATATTATTTCAATCATTAGAACATTCCCTAGATGTGAAGTTTTTACGAGTACGCGGGAAAATGTAATTTGATTGTGCTATCTTGATTTTGACGATGAGACGTTATGGGTGTTTTTAATGGAAGAGAGATTTTATTTATTTAATTTTTATTCCGTCTTCTTATTTCTCGTTCTCCTATGGGAGTCTGACGCTGATATGGATTTCATCAATGAACTTTGCTCTAGTCACCAACCCCAAGACAGAGCAATATAGCTTGATATTGTACTCACTGCAGAAAATATGAGGTAATGTCAATCGCAAAAATAGAAAGAAACATCACTATTTTCATCGATGAGCAACTTAAACAGGTGAAAGACTTCACTTATCTTTTCATCAAATGGGAAAAACACCAGAGAAACAACATATATGCAACATGTCATATGAGATCTTAGGGCAGATGTCTCCTATTTTCACAAACAAACGTGAACATAAACACCAAAACTGCACTATATAAAACGATCATCATACTATCACTAAGCTAACCAATGCCAAACGTGGACACTAACAACAAAAGCCAAAAGAAAACTTGCTACAACAGAAATGACTTGTCTACGTAGAATTCTAGGAGTAACGATAACAGACAGAATCAGACATGAACACATCAGAAGACAACAGATTAGGTGGTTTTCACATGTTTTCAGACTATTATCAGATAGTACCCCTAAAAAAGTATTGTTATACAGACACGATGGATACAAAGCCATGGGCATACCATGCAAGAGATGGATTACCAAAATAAAAGTCAACGAAAACAAACATATATGAAACACACAAAAAGGCAATTTCCAGAGAACTCTTCTAACCCTGATGTTGCATGCATAAAGGGGTATAAAAGGAAAAGAAAGACTGTAAAAAAACTGAAATCCAACATGCGAAACTTAGAACTGCTTAATGAAGTTTTTCTAATCACTAGAAACACGCATAATTCGACGTTTCGACCAATAAGCCTTATCAAGAATGCATTCACAACAAAAAAACTACGAGTAAGAATGGCACTATTGACGATCTCAGCGCAGGCCTAAATATATAGATATAACCTGAAAGAGATATAACTAGGTCAGATGGTTTATCCGTCAGAGCTGTTTCAGATGCCATAATTTTATTCTTGTGGTGTGTTACAGTGTGTCGTTCTCTAAAGTGTGTTTTGGGTTTTCCGCATCTTGTCCATATGGGCAGATATTGGTATATTTAATTTTAAATCTATACACATTGTTTGAATCTGTTGTGGCTTATTCTCAATCCTTTTCTTCAGCGTTCATTTACAAACTCCCGCTGGATCAATCTTGTAGTAGGAAAATGGTCCTACTAGATTTCCAGCAGATGTAGTCCAGAGAATGGACATGCGTTGTATAGTCAGTTTACTTGCACCAATAGCCCGACACATCCGTCTTCGGCGGGATGATCAATCTAAAAATAATCGTCTTTTCTTTTAAGTTTGTGGATGGCATCGTCTTCTTGGTTGCATGATGAGTTGAGTTTCATTGCATGTTTATGAAGCTTTTTTGTTCCCTTCATTGGTCTTGTCCTCTATCCTTGATAAAAGTATGCTAATAGAACTATGTTTAGAAGCTTTCATAGTGGGTTATTTTTCTGGAGCTTGCTTCAGAGCTAACAGAGGGTTGATAGAACACCAGAGCTTCCTCTGTGAACTGTTAACTACATTAATCTATGAATTTCTATCTGTTCTGTGAACTGTTAACTATATTACTCTGAATTTCTATCTGTTCTGTGAACTGTTAACTATACTACTTTGAATTTCATAGATTCTCAAATTGGCCAAAAGAAGTGCTACAATGAATTTTGAACACATCACTCAAAAACTTTGAAATAAACCAAGATACATGGAACAATTTGATACAAGGAACAATTTGACAGATTTTGACAAGGGGAAAAGGTGTGGGGGGGGGGGGGGCAGTTTGATAGTTAATGTCAACAATTGTGGTTTTTTGATACTTCAATTAAATTATTTGATTTTTTAAACTTTATAAAAATGTGGGGGACAAAATTTTTACTTAGTCCTTTTTGTGCATAAACAAAATGAGGGGTGAGACAAATGTTTTACATAATTAAGTACGGGTGGGGTTAATGGGGGTGGGAGAGTATTAAAAAATTGACCAAAAAATGTATATGTAATTTATAGACACTCTCTAATACCCAGGATTCTCTGGAAAAATTTCAATTTGAAATCAAGATGTCCTGAACCGGATTTGAACCCGTGACCTCTTGAGCACAAATTAACGACTGAACCACTATGAGCAGATGCCTTATTTTCTGAAACAGATGTTAAATATTCACTAAATATTTACCCTGTACATTTCATGATCTCATTTTTGCAGTGGCAGTATATGGTTCTGATACATGGGCAATGATATCCGCAATGGAAAATAAAATATTGGCATTCAAAATGAAATGTTATAAGATGTCCTAAGAATGTCATGGGCAGAAAGACGAATCAACACAGATGTCAACATAGAACTGAACATAGAAGATGCTGACTCCTCAAAACTATGAAAAAAATGCAAGATAACATATTTCGGACACAAAAAGACAATGACTTAGCGCTATTAATCATGGAGAGAAAGTTCAAAAGCAGACAGACTGCGATGACACAGGATATCGAAGACCTTCTGAACATGGCACTGGAAGAGGCTGGGCAGTAGCACAGAACCGATAAGCTTACAGAGTGGCAGTTAAGACACTATTCTGTAAAGATGTATGACATAGATATATCACGCTGACTGGTTCATTGAAGAGCAGCTCCTACAGACGACAGAAAATGACAGTCCAACACAGTTAAATCAAAACTTTTAACCATTAAAAGAATAGTGAAAGTCATAGTTCTAGTAATGAAGTTCCCACATCAGGATTAGGTTGTACAGTGACTGTTATGGCAAAGTGAACTTGATCAAATCCTCGGAAAACATGCAGTAATCAACATAATAATCTTCAGAGGTCATGGTGACTGGATTACATGAACTATGACCTCCATTATTTTGCGCAGTAAATAAACTCTGATATACCCTAATTGGACTCATGTTCGTGGTTGAAAGTGGCATGATCATCCATAAGAGGTATTATAAATCAAAATAATTATTTGATTGATGAAGTAAATTGTACCTCATATGGTGATGTACGCTTCTTTCATCCGCGGACAATAGTCTCATTTGATTATATCAGAACTTTGCTGCCATACAAAATACTGGAGGTCGTGGTTCTGATAATTCAGTCAAGATGACTTCCGGAAGGAGCGAGAAATAATTAAGTTTGTGGTTGATAAAGGGAGATAATCAAAGATATTGCATGACTTACTATGTGGACGAATGACTTATTTCCCTTAATATCATAAAGTTTATGATGAATAAAAATACGGCAATGTGCTCGAGAGATAGCAGTAAGAAAAACAAACACATAGTGTATTCTTAAAGCAACAAGGTGGAAGGTTTACATCACAAGATTGCTACATGCAATGAACGAGGATGAGCCTGATTGAAGAGTCCAGTATTGCGAATGGTTTCAAACAATGATTGGTGTGAATGAAGAGTTTTTAGGAAGATTGTTTGGTCTGATGAAGCACAATTCAAGTTAAACAGGACAATAAAGCATCACAATTGTTTACTGGGTACAAGATAATCTTTATATTCTCATGGACACCTAGGATAAAGTAGCCAAAGTAGCAGTTTGTCATACTGAGAAGTGTCTAGAAGCAGTGGGAATCACTTTGAGCACTTATAATAACTGTATACGTCAGAAATCTGTGGCATTCTTCTTTTTAAGCTGAAATATATTTTCATCATCATCATGGGTTACTCAGTCATACTTGTGTGCTGAAGTTTTATGTTTAAGCTACTCATAAATCAGTTAATTTTGATATTATAAAAACCTCAAACAAAACAGTGATACCGTAATGAATAAAGCACCACATATGTAGTCAATGGATACATTATTGTGAGTAGAGATTACATTTATTAATAAATGTATACAGAATACTGCCCCACCCTGTACAAAATGATGTATATGTGAGGACACACAAAGACATACGTGAAAATGGAGGCTACCAATAAACAGTGTCTTAAAATTAGATTTGTGTTTTCTTATGCAGTGTGGTGTTGGTTATCATGTCTTCCCTCAGCCTTCAATTTCATGTGCTGTCAATCATTTTATCTTTCTTATGCTCCATGGCATGTAGTGTTGGTTATCATGTCTTTCCACAGACTTCTATCTCGTCTGCTGTCAATCATTTCTTCTTATGGTCCATGCCGTGTAGCGTTGGTTATCATGTCTTTTCCCCTGCCTTCTATTTTGTGTGCCGTCAATAATTTCTGATGTTCACACACGTTTAAATGCTATGTTGTCAAGCATCTTCTCTCTTGGACTTCCCATACCCCTCTTGCTCTTCAACTTGCCTGTTGTTACAATGTGTTGAATTAACTACTTTCAATATATCTTCATCACTAATTTTATCTGTAAATGGTGTTCTTAACATTCTTCTATAAAACCACATCAGCGCTGCCTCAATATAATTTTTCACTATTCTGCTAAGTGTTCAAGATTCACTTCCATACATTAGCATTTGTTCTATATACCTTGTCAGAACCTTCATCCTGGGTAGGGTAACCATACCAACAGGCGATATAAGGCGCCCTCCGCTAACCTGCGGGACACCTCAAGAGCAGAGGTAGAGTACCCGCTTAGGCCCCCCTCACTCTGATCAGGGTTACATGAAGCAGGCAGACAATGGATAGAAGAGGTCAGCAGCTGTAAAGTTGTTTCAGAACTGTTACCAATTTAATTTTACTAGGCAGAGGATGCCATTATAGACATTAAGAAAAACCGTCCTACTGTGAGTATTAATGCAAAGCAAATATCAGAAAGTTGTAACAAAATTATATCAACAAGGTGTTGTCCTCCATTGGGGTGATGGGGGGGAAAGGTCCAACCTAAAAAAAGGGGAAAGCAAGAGTAAAGAACTACATGATTAGAAGTTCAAATTGCTGAAATAGCTTCTTAATAATTAAATTTAATGACAGAATGAACATATGACAATAATACTCGGTGTCAGTATGAGGGATAAATGGTAAAAATATACATAAAAAAGTGATGTCATTGTGGCAAATAAATCTTACAATAGAAATCTTCTTAGTCACTTCTTACGGCATGGAAGGTAAACCTTATGGAAGGTAAACAGTGTTGTTATTCATTATCCCCTTTTTGGCACCAGCAACAGGTGAATACTGACATATCATTATGGGACATATCTTATTTACACGTGTGACACACTGTAATTTATCGGCCCACTGGGTGTGAAGGCGAATTTACAAGTTTTCTCCATGGCACCATCTGCAAGTCTCCATGGTCCACGTTTAAAATCCTGCATTATACTAGGTTATTGCTACTCATTATCAAAATGCGATGTTGCACTAATCACACAAACAAAAAAAAACTTACAAATTCGAGAATCTTGATGAAACCTCTTGGTTCCTTCAGAATTCCAAAGTTCCATGATCCAGACTGTAAATAATAAAACAATTTTTCATAAAGACACAGAAATTATGAAGGAAAAATGGAGTGAAAGATAGCATACCAGCAGTTCTTAAACTGTGGTCTGCAGACCCATACCCATGGGATCCACTTGCATGTATATGTATATAATATATATGTGTACGTATGTATATGTATTTATTTATATATACATGTGTGTATGAATGTATATGTGTTTAATTGTGTAAATGTATGTATATATATTTAACAACATTTTTAAAACACTTCTGTTCTCCGGCCTTGCGGGAACCAGTCTGAAGTACTCCACATAGCAGCTGTTTTGATAGATGTGGTCTTTCATTCTGACCATGTGTCCCGCTCAGCATGTCTGTGCCATCATCAATATTATGTGTATGCTTCATCAGTACTTCCACATACATACACACTACATGATGTGTTTGTTTGATCTGTGTTTGCAGTTGTCATCCTTGACATGAGGGTTTCACTTGATCTGATTTGACACATTTTCCTCTTGCAACGATCTAGTTCTATTTCTGTCTATCAATAGTGCACAAATTTGTGTGTGTACTGTCAAGTGTCAAATACTGCAAGTTTCCCATTATGGGTGTCCTGGAGGGATTTTGTAGCTATGTGATAAAGATTTCATGCTCTTGCTGTCACCATGTCATGTACAGTGCAAGTTTTTAAATTACTAAACTTATATGATCGCGCTACTTTCACATTTTGTCACTTCTGATGCACAGAGATGGTTGGTGAGACACCTCTGTGCATTTTCTAATAATTAAATAAGTTTGTGTTTCTGTTTCCCATTGGTATTTCTTTCTTGAAAAAGGTACCCTTTGGACCACAATGTAGAAAAAGTGCTTGTTCCTTTTGTTATTGTTATTTATTTTGTATATTGGTTTTACTATTTGATAGCAAAATTATCCATTAACATTATTGCAATAATATAATATTTAAAACTTCTTAAATGATGCTACCTGTATAATAATCATGTGTAAATGAGGTCTTATAATTGACTGTACACATAAAATCTGAGTGAGATGTGTATTGACAAGTAGACTTTTGATTAATGTTGCATATAAATGAAAATTGAAGCCAAATGACTGAATTGTAATGAAAAATGTAATTTATAGGGTCTATACCATTTCAAATTGACACACAAATTTCCAATTATATGTGTTATATATTTGCTGAGATACATTATTTTCTTCTTTTTCTTCTTCTTTCTTCAACCCATAACCAATATAGTCGCCCTCTTATGACAAGCATGGAAGGTAAACAGTATTGCTACTCTTTGCTCACCTCTCAGGCCCTGATAACACACTGGCGAAACATCATTTTAAAGTTAGGGAATGCTAGTGAAATGTGCTATAACTAAACAGTCACATAACAAAAACAAGTTGACACATTTTATTAACATAGGTATATACAGGGGCAATAATCCCATACTTAGCAAATGACTCATTTTGAATAATTAACACTAACTCTAATAGGATAAAGGACATAAAAAAAGTAATGAATTTGATATAACTTTATGTAATTCAAATAACCCTGTTATAATGACTGTAATCCTATAAAGTGTGCTGATGGTGGTCCTCATTTTTCATATACATTTGCTTACACATACAAAAAGAATGATAATGATGAAGTAATCCCTTTAGCTGTTGGTAGCTATTGAGAGCCCATAGCCTTTCTGACAAAAATACAGACACTTACAATGAGTAACTGAGATACCGGTAGATAACACCTGCACCCTAGTAGCATTTCTTGTCTCAAAGACATGGCTGAGTGAGTGGGGGAAGGTGTTTTATTGATGCATATTTAGTCCCCAAAGTGAGGCTCAATGTGGCAGTATTCTAAGATCATGATGTCCTGCCAGGAGCATAGTATACACCTCTGGGGTCAACCAATTCATCATTATTTTATCATCAGATCTGTTAACTGATCTGAAGTGATGTTACTCCTAGCATTACTCACATCCTAGAAATATGTCCCAAAAAGACAAAGGTGCAATACCCACTAGCCTAAATCTCATCGTCATCCATGTAGACCATTTGAAGGAAGACAACAGTAAGAAATCTAGACAAGAAATGCTGTGATAATGATCATTTCTTTCAGATTGTCAGACTATACCCCCAACTTTCTTTATAGTTGCCTTCTAAAACATGCATGGAAAGAAGATGGTGTCCATATACTTTGCACACTGAATGAGAAATTCAGGCCCTGGTTGCCACACAGGTGAAAAAAACCAGATAAGAAGGAAATCACCACATTCTGACTCTATAAGATAGCTGTTTCTTTCAGAATGATGTGTGTGTTCGTCCATCACTAGTAATGATGACCATTTGTTACATCCACTTTTGAAAATTCAGTTAGAATTATGTCCATGCCTTATACATTGTAGATGGCTAATAAGCCCTATTCAAGCTGTAAATGTACTTGGACAGTTCGGACATGGAGTGACTCTGTAGATGGATTTTGAGCTGCTGCACTTATCTTTTCACAAGATGATGTGCCCCTTTTGACTTTATAGCACCATGTAGATCTATTTTGTGCAAGTTTGTCCCATGTATCTTGGTGTATTGCAAAGGCTTTCTGTGAAGTCTTTAACGAGTCTTTGTAGCGCTTCCTTTGGCCATGTGCCCTTCTCTAGCTCACCATAGAGAAGTATATTTGGCAGGATACGTACTAAATGACCTATGATAGATACTAGCTGAAAGCATAACAGTAGTAACACAGTAGCTTAAGTGATTGGTCCGGGAAATATATGGTAATGAAATTTGAACAACAATTCACTGATCCAACCCAAGTGTTGCTAGGACATGAAAGGGAAGAAAAGAATAGTAACACTGTAATTCTGCCAAGAATATCGTAAGAGGTAATTAAGGAAACATTTAGGCCTGGGTTGACCATCCCATCCTGTATAGGGGCAAAGTAAACCTAAAAGCCATGTTGAAGTTAGATGTATCAGAACAATAGCACAGATATTGCCAGCCATGCTGAAACCATGATACAAAATATTTTCTAATCTGCACTACATCCTACTAAATGTACAGAAATTTGAGAACACAGAAGAAGAATCATAAGAAAGGATATAAAATTTCACACCAAGCTCAGGATCTTTAACACTTGTAGCTGGTGTCAAGAGTGGAAACATTACCTGAACCATGACTCACTTATTAATTTGTCTGGCCATAAAGTCTGCTATAATTAAATTGGACTCACATTAACGGTCACAAAGGACTTACCTCACCCCAAAAGGTACAAATTAAATTATCAGAATCTTTAATTCTTCTTCTTCTTCTGCGTTCGTTCTCAAACTCCTGTAGATTAGAAGGATGTAGTCCGGAGATCGGAATGTGTTGTGTCATGGTTTACAGCATTGTTGCGATATCTGTGCCTTTCTACCTGACACATCCGACTTCAGCATGGCTTTGGATCACTGACCCTATATGGATTGGGACAGCCAACTTCACCTCATAACCTCCTTAGTCGCCTCTTACGACATGCATGGAAGGTAAATAGTGTTGCTATTCTTTGCTCCCCTTTCGGGCCCTGGCAACACACGGGCGGAATATTTAATTGAAATGTGAATATATTTTTGCTTTATGGCTCAGAAACCGAATAGGAAGTTGCATTGCTCTTGTACAGGCCCTGTTGTAGCAGATAAGATCCTAAAAGCATCTTCTCTCGCTGCACCCTGGAAACAGATGACTTCAAAGCTTGAACAAAACCATATGGCTCACATTTTTTATTGGCCATGTTCACCCAGCTAGAACGTGATTTTCTTGGATCTGGACAAACATCTCTGACCACTGTCTTTTAATTTCCAAGACATAGAAAATTAAACTGTTACAACACAATGGTAGTGACAGACGGGTTGTCCTCATCTACAAGAGCCCAAATTTGTGAGACTATGAAGCAAGCCCCCATTTATTGAGTTGTTATTCGTCCATCACAATTGATGATGACCATTTGTTACATCCACATTTAAAATTCAGTTAGAGTTGTATCCATGACTATTATTTTTAGATAGCTAAGAAGTTATATTCTGGTCGCAAATGTCCTTGGACAGTTCAGGCATAGGATGACCACTATAGATAGCTTTTGGTCTACCCGTGACTTTCTAGTCACTTTTCACTGTTGAGCTGTGGCATTTTTCCTCTTTCCACAAGATAGTGCAATTTTAAAATATTTTTTTTGACTCTAGAACGCCATGCAGCTCTATTTTATAAAAGTTTGTTCCTAGTATCTTGGTCTAGTTCAAAGGATTTCAGTGAGGTCTTTAACGAGTCCTGTAGCATTTCTTTGGCCACCTCGAGAATGTATGGCCTTCTGCAACTCACCATAGAGAAGTATCTTTGACAGGTGATGATCTGGCATACATACTACATGACCTTCGCAAAGAATCTGTATCAGCATCAGAATAGTATCTATGCTAGGGTTACCAGATTGAAAATGAAAAAGTCCCCTGGAGCTGATGGAGTGTCCAATGAAATGATTAGAAACCTGGGTATTGCAGCAAGAGCAAAGCTACTGCAGATCTTTAACACAAGCTGGTCCACGGGTAATGTACCACAGGCGTGGAGAGAAGCAATAATGATACCACTCCTCAAATCAGGAAAAGATGGCAACACAGTCTCCAACTACAGGCCCATCAGCCTCACAAGCTGTCTATGCAAAACAATGGAACGCATTATCAATCTTAGGATGCAGTGGTACCTTGAAAGTGAAAACCTTCTGGTATCACAGCAAGCAGGTTTCAGACAGTGCTACTCTACTGAAGATCAGGCAACCTACCTCTCCCAAGAGATTGAGGATGCCTTCCAAGATAAGAAACTGGTACTAGCAGCATGGATAGACCTCAGAAAAGCATTTGATAAGGTCTGGAAAGAAGAGCTCCTAAAGAAATTGCGAAATTGCAGGGTTAGTTCAAGAATGTACAAATGGGTAAAAGCATACCTGCATAATAGAAGAGCCAGGGTACAATTAGATGGTCGCAAGAGCAAGAAAGTTCTACTGCGTCATGGAGTAACCCAGGGAGGAGTCCTGTCACCCACACTTTTCTTGGTTTACATCAATGACCTAGTTGCTGATCTACCACATGGGATCAAAGTGGCAATGTATGCTGACGGCCTGGTGCACGGAAGAACATGCGACAGTGGCCACTAAACAAATACAAAGAGCTATCGATGCCCTAACCTTATGGGCTAATAGATGGTACATCAGCATTAACACAGATAAGTGCAGCACTACACTCTTTACCCTCTCACCAAAACAAAAAGGCGGTCATATCAAAATAGATGGAGAGCTCTTGAAAGAAGACAAACAACTCACATAACTCGGAGTTACTTTTGATGATAAACTGACATGGAAGCAGCACATAAACAAAGCAACAACAAAAGCCAGGAGGAAGTTAGCTATCCTGAGAAAACTAAGTGGAACCACATGGGGAGCCATGGGAAAAATATACTCAGTAAAGTTTACCAGCAAGGCATAAGACCACACCTGGAATATGGTTCAGCTGCGTGGTGTCCTGCATCAAACACCACATTACAAGATCTAGATAAAGTGCAAAACCAGGCACTTAGAATAATGTTGGGAGCAATGAAATCAACACCCATAGCAGAGATGCAGAAAATGGGAAGAATGCAAACACTTGGCGAACGCAGAGACACAAAAGTACTAATTCAGGCAGAAAAGTTTCAGTGTATGCCAAGTCATCCAATGAAGGAAAGATTCCAAAATCTAGCAATGGGACGACTGACAAGAAGTAGCTTTATCCATCAAGCTAAACGACTCCACAGACAACTTACAGACCTACCTGAAGTTGACAGCCCCTTAAGGCCTGTACCAGAACAAACCCTGTGGAGTGAAAGACATGGAATGCCAATATACATTCAGACCCATGTGAAAGGAATACTAAGCGAGGACGAACAGAACAGTGTGCAGCGAAGGACAGTCACCCTCAGTTTCGTGGATGAGGAACAAACTTGAAGTAATCGTTCAGAAGAATGTGGAAGGAAGTCAATATGTCCCAGTCTACAAACTGTATGCGGTAGCTCAAACTTTGAAGAGGTGTTCACAATGTAGATATGAATTAAACTTGGCTGAGAGTGTGCACCAATTCTAGTCCAAATTTACTGTAAAACATGTCCTACACCAAAACCAGACTTTCAGATGATGTTATTTTCATCACTAGAAATTACGAGTGATTAGTTCTTATGAGGACCTCCTTGGTGTAGTGGCTTGGTGTATTAAACACCAACCCAGTATTTATTATTTACCCAACCAGCTCAATCTGTTGATAGTGCATTTTAACAGTGCAGTTCATGGTAGTCCTTTCAACAGTGCAGTAGGTCAAGATCATAGTATGTGCCCCATGTATATCTTAGCATCTGGGAACACTTCTTGAAACTGTAACACTCACTTTATTAGTCAAAACAATTTCAGAACATTTTGTAACTAGAAATGCAGCACAATGACATAGTGAATATTACCTAAAGTTTAGGATCGCTGTCAATTTCTTAAAGGGGTGAAATATAAAACCATTCCTAGGATAGAAATTCTTTCTCCTAGGAAAGAATCACACTTTTTCATTGAACAATATAGAGGATTGACATTCGAATGTATCAGTAATGTGATACAGTCTCAGAACTGGAGCACTAGCGGTGGAAGAGACAGGCAAGATACTGCAAGACAGAAGGTAGCAAGTAGAAAAGACAAAACATCTCAATGTCCTATAGACACCCTATACAGAAGTCAATTGTGTGGAAAAACGTTTTGTGCTCGCATTGGACTTGTTAGTCATTTAAAAATGCACTATTAACTTTAGCTTTTTATTACTTGTTATTAATATTATTTTGGTTGAGTATTGGTCATCTTCAATTAAGACGGACGAACATTAATGACAATGTGATACAGTATACAAGTCTGGAAAACAACAAATAGAGATGAAGAGAGACGAGAACAACAAAAATGTGATTACATGATGAGAAAAGTACATTAGGGCATTAAAATAAAATTCCAAATTGAAAACAAAAGTATCAAAATTTGTTAGTTAATAACAGTTAAGAATAGTTGTATGGTCCCATCTAAATGTCATTTTGTGACTAGGACTATCTAAATCTAAGCATTAATAATTACCCATTGTCTTCTATTTTTATATTACTATACAATATAACTTTCACTCAATGAATATACACTGCTGACTCAGACTTGCCGTATATTTTTACATTATGATTCTGCAAATTGCAGCAAATTATGTTTTGTTTTTCCACACTTTAGACCTACCCTACACTCTGACTGTAGCCTACAGTTGAGTTTCAGTTTAGCAATTCACCACCAATATTTAATCTGTATAATCTACACAGTAAAAGTTAACATACTTATGACAACACAGAATAATGACAAAAAACAATGCAGAATATCTGATTATTGTTGTATAGTACCTGGTAAGCTAGTATTAAAAACAGTCATCTGATTATTAATATAATTAATCAATAGAAATGGGAGTCAACTCCTAGTCGGTAGAGATGTTTCGACAACATTCGATTACCTACAAATTGAAGCACTGGATTTAATATTAATTTTATTATTTGTATATTATATTAACATTTTACGGTGCATCACTTAAAACATTACAACAACTATGAATAGATCAACATTAGTTTCAAAATCGATAATTGTTTACTTAGAATAACATATTACCTGTCCGGCAGACTCCATCTTGTTTCTAGTGATTATTTAGATGGCAGCAGAAAATGTATTGTTATAGCAGATTGACTGAAAATGAACACAGTTAGAAAAAAATATTGATTCATGCTATATTCCATATTAATGAAAAGGTTATGTATTATGATAATATCAAAAGACATATTTATTTTTTTAGAAGCCATCCTAACTAATTGGGAAAATGTAAAAACAAAATATTAAAAAACAATGATAACCAGCAGTCACAGAAAAAAGGTCTATTGTCTTTCCCCAAGTGGTGTGTTATCCACTCTTGCCGTTAAGCGTAGGGATGATTGGAGATCGAGCATGCGTTCTAATGCCAGATGTGTGGCCTCGGCTGTGCTATGACCGTGTTTGTTCAGGATGTCCCTGACGTTTTCTATCCATCTTTTCCGTGGGATTCCTCTGGCTTTGTACCTTGATCTCATTTGGTTATATGCTTGTACGGGCAACTTGTCGTGATGCATTCTCATAATGTGGCCAAACAACTTGATCTGCTGCCTTTCTATCATATTAAAAAAATTATTGAGTATAACATAAATATTGAAAAACAGGTTATAGATATTTAATGTAAATAAAATTGTTGAAGATTATATGAAGTATTTTGTCATTTTTTTTAACCACAATGAATGACAGAATTATATTAAAATATGATTGTCCAGATTTAGAGACATTCTCCGAAATAAGAGATTTCTTCTACATCAATCGCTCTGATTCTGAAATATTTTTGAGTCATGACCTCATTTTATAGAAACAAACTGATCTGCGACCCCATTTTACGAAACAAAGTTACCCTCTACTTGAATACATTAAAACAAGATCTTGATATAGAAGAAAACACAAAATTATGGCTTTTTGCGTCTTTACAGATGGTCGAAAGGCTGACCAGTGCAAAATTTCATATGAACAAGGAGACCCTCAAATTAATTAAATTGCCAAAATACATAGTGTCTATGTTTCACACCATTTTATTTCCTAGGCAAGTTTTATTGGTTGGTTGGTTAGATTGATGTTATAGAGTGTGAGATTGATGTCACAGAATGAGAGATTGGTGTTATGGAGTAAGTGATTGATGTCACAGAATGAGTGATTGATGTCACAGAATGAGAGATTGATGTTATAGAATGGGTGATTGATGTCACAGAATGAGAGATTGATATCATAGAATGAGAGATTGATGTCATAGAATGGGTGATTGATGTTATAGAGTAAGTGATTGATGTCACAGAATGAGAGATTGATGTTATAGAGTAAGTGATTGATGTCACAGAATGAGAGATTGATGTTATAGAGTAAGTGATTGATGTCACAGAATGAGAGATTGATGTTATAGAGTAAGTGATTGATGTCACAGAATGAGAGATTGATGTTATAGAGTAAGTCATTGATGTCACAGAATGAGAGATTGATATCATAGAATGAGAGATTAATGTCATAGAATGGGTGATTGATGTCACAGAATGAGAGATTGATATCATAGAATGAGAGATTGATGTCATAGAATGAGTGATTGATGTCACAGAATGAGAGATTGATATCAAAGAATGAGAGATTGATGTCATAGAATGGGTGATTGATGTCACAGAATGAGAGATTGATATCAAAGAATGAGAGATTGATATCATAGAATGAGTGATTGATGTCACAGAATGAGAGATTGATATCATAGAATGAGAGATTAATGTCATAGAATGGGTGATTGATGTCACAGAATGAGAGATTGATATCAAAGAATGAGAGATTGATGTCATAGAATGGGTGATTGATGTCACAGAATGAGAGATTGATATCAAAGAATGAGAGATTGATATCATAGAATGAGTGATTGATGTCACAGAATGAGAGATTGATGTCACAGAATGAGTGATTGATGTTATAGAGTAAGTGATTGATGTCACAGAATGAGAGATTGATGTTATAGAGTGTGAGATTGATGTCACAGAATTAGAGGCATGTCTCAGAAATGAGAGATTTCTTCTACATCACTCGCTCTGATTCTGAAATATTTTTGAGTCTTGTTTTATAGAAACAAACTGATCTGCGACCCCATTTTACAGAAAAAGTTACCCTCTACCCCAATACATTAAAACAAGGTCTTGATATAGTTAAAAGAAAACATAAAAAATTACAGCTTTGTTGCGTCTTTACAGACGGTCGAAAATTTAACCAGTGCAAAATTGTATATGTACGACGAGACCCTCAAATTAATTAAGTTACCACAATGCATAGTCTCTATGTTTCACACATGATTTCTTTCCTAGTTTTGTGAAGATTCTGCTTTATCAGTTTCTACTTGGAGGCTATGAGTAGTTCCGAGGGACAATGTCAATGACAATGACAAAAGCAATGTCAATATGCTTAGAAACAAGCAGAACTACAGAAGATGGTTTAATACACCATTCACTTCCTCAGGGTCTCCTCCCCTTGGGATTTTCTGTCAGGGTTTACTCCCTTCTCTAAATATATATATATTTTTAAATACCCAGTCTCTATTGTCTATTCTCTGCTTTTGCTGTAAGGTTTCACATAGTTGAATGACGATCGGCTTTCGGACCATAGCTTGTTTGGTCGCTTGATATGCAATAATATTATGACATCACAGAATTTCTGTAACTCCTTCAATCCATTTTCTTCTGGATCTTTCTCTATATTTTGCTGCTTCTATTTTCGTGTTGTATGCTCTTGCCGCTGGCCAATAAGGATTCATTCTCATAAGTAGCCGAACCATTTCAGTCTCTGTTTTTCTATATACTTGATCACAGAAGTTCCAACAGTTCTTGTAATCTCTTTTTATTTTGTTTGCTGATTTTCTAAAACATCTCATTTCACATGTAGTAAGCTTTCTATTTTGTTCTTTAGTTAGTGTCCATGTCTAACATTGATAACACAATGGTGGTATGAAGATTGAATTTATGATTTGTCTTTTGGTTTCCATTGGGATAAATGTATGTTTCATAATTGGTGTACGTTAATAATTCACGTAGTTGGCTTTTGAAATTATTGTTTTGATCTCTGTATCCATTCTTCTGTCATCTGCATACCCAGTATCTAAGATATTTTTGACTATAATATAATTCTTCTGCGTTCATTCTCAAACTCCTGCAGATTAGAGGTTGTAGTCTGCATAACAAAGTGTGTTATGTTATGGTTTACAGCTTGGCTGTGATATCCGACTTAGCACGGTCTCTGGGTCACAAATCAAGGCTAAACTTGATTTGAAACGCAACATTCGTCTATCTAACTAGACACTGTGGTCCTTGTTTGCCTTGCGGCATCAGGGGTGGAAAAGATATATGGAGGTGGCCTTCTTGTGTGCTGTTTGTAAGCTTGTTACTGTGGCTTCTTTGATTTCTGTGATCCATCTTTTAGATGGTCTTCGTGTAAAACATCAGTGTTAGAGTGAAAATAAAATTGTATAACTCACTAGTGTTTTTGGATGTGATGTTTGGTTGTGAGACTTGGACACACTGCAGACATGGAGATCCGACTACAGGCTTTCGAATACAAATGTTACAGAATAATTCCACAAATTTCCTATAGAGAACATAAGACAAATTTGTATATAAATAACAAGAAATAAAATATAGATGTATGCAGGTCTACAAGAATCATTTCTTTCAATAGTGAAGTGATGAAAACTTGCATTATTTGGAAATGTATACATACATGATTTCTTGTAAAAAAACAATACTGAAGAGAACTGTCGAAGGTGGAAGATGTAGAGGGGGACAAATAAAAGCATGGACAGACAACAAGGACTGGACAGGACAAAATATTTCCTCAATTCTCCGCATCGTTGAAGATAGAAATCGCTGGAGGACTCTGTGTGCGGAAGCATCCAATGTAGTACCCCTAAGACCCTGGCGGGTTACGGCTTTATAGATACATTACGTCGAAATATCTTAAAAGTACTTAACTTCAATATATAACTATTTGCCTAACTCTATTGCCAGTGCTTAAAGCTCGCAACCCCAGAAAAGTTACGAACATCAGATAGCAAGATAATATTCCAGAGAACACTTTCCTTGACAGATCTGGTATCCCTAGCATTGACACTATCCTGATGCAGACACAGATTCATTGGGCAGGTCAATTGGTATGTATGGCAGATCATCGCCTACCAAAGATACTTCTCTATGGTGAGCTAGAGAAGAGTACGCGATCTCAGAGTGGCCAAAAGAAGCACTACAAGGACTCGTTAAAGACCTCACTGAAAGCCATTGAAATATATACATGGAAATACTTGCACAAAATAGATCTACATGGCGCTCTATAGTCAGAAAGGACGCATCATCTTGTGAAAAGAGAAGAAATGCAGAAACTCAGCAGTGGAGAGTAGCTAGAAAGTCACAATCTACCAAAAATAATCTATAATGGTCATTCCATGCCCGAACTGTCCAATGACATTTGCGGCTCGAATAGGGCTTGTTAGTTATCTACGAACTCATAGGCAAGGACATATCTCTAACTGAATTTCAAAAGTGGATGTAACAAATGATAATCATCATCATGTGATGAACGAACAATAGCTAGTCCCCGCTGTTGAGCTGCTGCATCTATCTGTTTTTCACAATTTTCCTTTTTCGTGGATGTGAAAATGACGCACTGCGGATTTAGAGTTAAATGAGGAAAGTTGTGCAAAGCGTAGGCATAGTAGCGTCGCTACTATGGTTGGTGTCACCCAGCGTGATAAAACATGGTGTCACCCAGTATGGCCAAACACAGTGCGTGAAAGTTATTTGTGATAATATATGAGAGTGATTTGTGATAATATGTGGGAGTAATTAGTGACAATATGTAAAAGTGAGTGATTTGTGACAATATGTGGAAGTGATTTTTGACAATATGAAGGAGGACTATCACATTATGAACAGATCATAACAAATTATAATTCTATGCCTCAGAACAGGACACAACCGACTCCGCAGTCACATGTATACAAAGTATACATGTGTACATGTGGACAGGCAGCACAGAGTGCCACACATATACTTCAGGAGTGTTCTGAGCATGAAACGCCGAGGCAGACATATTGGCCAGAGGAAACAACACTGGAATCAAAGCTCTATGGGACACTATGGGACACACAAAGCTCTATGGAAGTGATTTGTAACAATATATGGGAGTGATTTGTGACAATATGTGGGAGTGATTTGTGACAATATATGGAAGTGATTTGTGACAATATATGGAAGTGATTTGTGACAATATGTGGGAGTGATTTGTGACAATATATGGAAGTGATTTGTGATACCTTCACTATGTGTTCTGAAGAGGATGATCAGCAAAATGGAAGCAGCCCCATTGAATGATGGTTTTCTTCTATATTTCACTATCTGCAACTTTCAACAATTACCGATCTAGTATTACTTTCGGAGTGCAATGGGAACGCATTGCTACTATCACCGCCAGACACACACAGATTGATAGGCTGGAGAGGATTCAAAACGAAGCGATGTGGACATTCTTGGATGCACAAGGGACACACCCTGTGTGGCTAAGAGGTTTCTCATTGATTTTCCGAGCATATTTCATAGAATTGATATGTGGCGTGTCTGTGCATACCTCAGAGTGAGTTCTTACATAGACCACCCAATACACAGTGAACTCCATCAAGTGAAGGGAACCAGGCTCAAGAGAGACAAATCGTGGATGGGTCCGGCCGAGGAAACCGTTAAACATATCTGCGCCCCAGAAGACATAGCTGCTAGCGAGAAATGGATACCTATTTCTACGGTCTTTCAAGAGGCAGTCAAGACCATAATTACACTCAACAGAGAGTGAGGAAACACAGCCACGTAAGCGTGGATGCTGAGGTCAAGGCACTAATATGTGAGAATACCGATGACACAGATGTTGTGATTTACACGGACGGGTTGGTCATCCGTCACCAGAGAAGCGCACGGGCCTTTACTGTCAGATCAAAGTGGAGAACAGTATACGAAGCCAGTGGTGCCTTTACCGCAACAACGAGCAGTCTAACTATGGAAGTATTCGCCGTAATGCAGGCACTTTACTGGCTAGAATAGCAAGCCTATTCCCATGCATGCATACTAAATGATTCACTGAATATGATTCAGAAAGTCAAAACAAGTGACATACGTAGAGAATGGTAGGAGTCATTGGAGAGACTAAAACGCGGGCATCACTACGAAAACTCACGCTTATTTTTGTCCCCGGACATGCGGGCGTGGAGGGAAACGAACGGGCCGACAAATTAGCTAGTCTCGCCACCATAACAGATGGTCAGCCTATGGACCGAGCAGACATACACACTGTTCTTCGCGAGTCCTCACAATCAGAGGATTTTGAGATGAATAAGCATGAGTCAATATCGAGAATGCAAGAAGTGGGAGTGAGAATGGGCGTGGCCAGAAGAGAATCTCTGACAAAGATTTCAAAAAGAGTAGTGAACCAACATAGAACCGGAACCATCAGCCGTTATACCCTGAGAGATTTACTGAAGCGGAGGTCGGAGCACCTATGGACGTGTCCGATGTGCGAAGATAACAATCAACATGCCTAATACCTTCAATGACATGAGGAAAATAGTAACATTTAAACAAATTACAAACAAGTTTAAAATGAGAATTATAAAATGCTACATCTATTCCGTATTAATATATGGATCAGAAACATGGACACTAAATAAACAATTGATGCCTTAGAGATGTTGGTATATATGAGAATAGGGAGAACCTCATGGAAAGAGAAGAGCACAAATAAGGAGGTGCTAAAAACACTTAATATGAAGAAAGAATTACTAAGAGAAATAAAGATTAGCAAAATAAAATATTTTCGACATGGCTGTCCAAAAATTACATTAAAACTTTTTTTTTTTGCAATGTTTCAACCCACCTCTGCCACGAACTTGTCAATGATCCCTAACTCCCGCTTAAGTATGCATAGGTCTATGCCAAATGTTTTTTCCCCTCCCACAATAAACATTTTTTGTTAAAGAAAAAAATGTGAATAAACGACCCATTTTGTGAAATTCACACAACTTAATTAGTCATACAAAAGTTTTGCTGACGTCAAATCCTCCTCCCCCAATCATGTCAACAACAATCAAACTTTTTCAGACCCCCTCCTCTATGATTGTTGACATAATTTATGAACATCCTCGTACATCATTACCGGTAATAATTTGGAATTAAACATGCATAAGTAATTATTTACATGGAGCGCAATTTTGATTAATAATAATAACAATTGTATTTACTGTGCTGCGGAAGGACAGTTTTTCATTGGGTTACTAATATGATATTTTGGACATATTAAAAGACATAACACTTTATTGCAAACATCACTTGAGGGTAGAGCCGAGCAAGAGGTAGATTGAGATATAAGTGGGAGAGAAACATCACGAGATTGAAAGGTTACATTCTAGATGAGTGCATCACCAAAGAAAGAGAGGATGTTGAAGGTCCGTAGCCAACCTTCGTTGTGGAGATGATGATTAAAAACAAAGAAGTTTAGTTATCTAAAGTAAAGAATAAAACAAAAAACCTTTGTTGTTAAAATTGACAAATTAATATATATTTATCCATCATAGTAATTCTATAAATAAGTAGTAAATATTATTAAAATAAAGTGCAGATTAATTAGCTGAAGTTTTTGGAGATGAAATAGAATTAGCGACAATTTTAACGACAATATATTGATCTTACTTTTTACGACGCCATTTATACAGTCTCTGATCGTGCACTGTCACCGGTATGTAAGCAAATCATTTCTTTATAAATTCAGTTTGTATATTTTAGAGATTATACAAGCACTAGTAATTTAACTCTCATGCATATTCTGATTAAGTGAATTTCGAGACAACTTAACAGAGTATGGTTTGCGATATAAATATTAAATAAAATTAAAGATGTGGGAGATGAGAATCTGTGGCCCGTGGGAGAACTTCAGAAAGTAAAAAAGAGGTTCTAACAAGTACTAAACAACACTTAATATGAAAAAAGATTATTAAAGGAAATAAAGATCAAGCAAATAAAATATTTGGAAAACACTAAAAGACATGGCACATTGTTGAAGACATTACTTGAGGGTAAAGTTGAAGGGAGGCGAACAAGCAGAGATAGGGGACTGTGGCCGTGGGAGAGTAACATTTTTACTTACAAGTTACTTGGAAAATTTTTTCACAATAATTCTACAGTACACAGCATTAAAAATACTATAGTTAGATAACCCTTGAAAATTGCAATTCAACGATACCTCAACCAAGTTTGTATGTCAACCCTGAAAAAAAGTTATAAATTTTTTGGAATTAATTTAGGTATTGGCACTATTGGTAGATCTGGTAATTAAGGCGCATCTTGCTTTCTGGCGTCAACTGCGAAGTTTGACCTAGTTTTGAGGTATTCCCCAAAGCTTAACTTGCGTTGATCTGCAGTTCGCGACACGGCTTGCGAGAGGTAGTGACGACGAAATTATATATAATTTATGAGAAAGTTTTATATTTATTATTGGGAGAGGGGTGGTATAAGAATAATTTTTAAAACGGGGAGGTGGTATACAAAATAAATTGGAAAGGAGGGGGGTCTCTCCCCTCATTACATCTGGATGTTGAGGAAAAGGGAGGGTTGAGGGGGGTCTCCCCCTCGTTACATCTGGATGTTGAGGAAAAGGGGGGGTCTCCCCCCTCATTACATTTGAATGGTTAAAAAAAGGGGGCCAGGGGTGTTTGAAATTTTAAAAAATAATTTGGTCTACGGCGAGAGCAGGGTTGCCTTTTGATGCTTTTCGCTCTACATTTGATGCTTTGTTGATGCTTATTAGGGACGTTTCCGGTGCTTTTATGATGAAATGAGTTGGCAACACTGGGCTAGGCGTGATCGGAAACCAATTAAATCTGCGCATTTCCACAGTAGAGCTTGTGATTTGTGCTTTGCATTATTTGAAATTTGTATTATAAATAATGCATGGTTTACGGAGAGTTTATACATGGTGAATAAGGTATGTGCTTCATTTTACTAATTTCACACTGTTTGCATTGTTAATTAGGCAATTTCCATGGATTTCCACTAGTAAAACCACTGGTCAAATCGATCAAATATTTAAAAAAAATGTCAGCTGCGCATACAGTCGCTTGACGTCACTGCGCGCTGCATATCATTGGCAGACAGTTTTTTTCTAGCGGAACTCCATGACCTCACCTACGTCAAGTTACATTTTTATGTAGGAGAGGTCACGGAGTTCCGCTAGAAAAAACTGTCTGCCAATGATATGTCGCGCGCAGTGAGTTCAAGCGACTGTATGCGCAGCTGACATTTAAAAAAAAATATTTGATCGATTTGACCAGTGGTTTTACTAGTAGAAATCCATGGAAATCGCCTAATTAACAATGCAAACAGTGTGAAATGAGTAAAATGAAGCACTTACCTTATTCACCGTGTATAAACTCTCCGTAAACCATGCATTATTTATAATACAAATCTCAAATAATACAAAGCACAAATCACAAGCTCTACTGTCAAAATGCGCAGATTTAATTGGTTTCCGATGTCGTCACTACCTCTCGCAAGCCATGTCGCGAACTGCAGATCAACGCAAGTTAAGCTTTGGGGAATACCTCAAAACTAGGTTAAACTTCGCAGTTGACGCCAGAAAGCAAGATGCGCCTTAATATCAAAATAATTTACATGAAACATATAGGAAAATTGATGCGAGGTGAGCTGACAATTTCTGAATTATCATTTTCCATAATATAATACAAACTATACATTTTTCTGTTCGTGAAGACAAGGCGCTTATGTTGATCACATTTCTGGAATGTTCGGATGGACACAGAACTAATTGATATTCAAAATAGCTGCTAATTTGCATAATTATAATGAAAATAAATTAAATATCTATTAAACATAATAAAATACCACAGAATCTATATATTTTTGTATTCACAAAGACAAGACACTTCTGTTGATCACATTGCTGTGATTCTCTGAAGCATGTACAACTAATTAATATTCAAATTGGTGGCCAATTTACATAATTAAAACAATTGTTGATGTTTAAAAAAAAAAACTAAGTTCTGTTTTCTGCATCGTCTTGCATCCTTACAAGTTACATATATAAAAAGAAAAATGGTTACAGAAGTTAATAAATCAAGTTGCAAACATGTCCAATGATGTCATTGCTAAATGTGACAAGAAATTTATAGCCTAAGCAAAATTTTCCAAACACGCTAATCCCAGATGTCCAAGTACCTACATTTAACATCACAAGATCATGGAGATGGATCAGGACAGGTTCGGTTAGAACTCTAGCAGAGTGCACCACCAAAACAAGAGACAGGGGATGTTGAAGGTCTGTTGCAGCCAACTTTTGTTGCAGAGACGGCACTTGATGATGATGCATGTCAAACAATAACAAGATTTTAAAGTTTAGAGTCAGGACTACATGATAAATTTAATGTTCACTGATGACCTACTAAAACTTTTAGAGATATATAATTATAACTAGGGCCTAATAAATATATTCATTCAAGTGTTTTGACGAGTTATTTGTTTTGTACTTAAGTATGCTAAGTCTATACTTATACTATATAGACTCTAGGTCTTACTTTAGTGAAATAGGGCCTATAATTTACAATAAGATTAAGTATATTTGTGTAGTCGGCAGCATGTAGGCCTATGTCTAAATGGTTAAAGCAACGATTCTTCATTTTAATTTATTTAATTCTTTTTAATGTTTCCTTTGAAATACTTTAAATATTTTCAATATCATCATATGCCAACATTTTATGATGCACAATTGCCAGTCTGCACTGGTGCGCAAGTATGAACAAGCACAGCAAGTCTTTGTTCTGTGTATCATAGTAGAGTAATTAGAATAATTCAGTTGAGCACTTATCATTATGAGAATCTGGGAATGTCCTCTGTTCTATAATGATATTTTCTAATCAAGTACTTTGAGAATCATTTTTATTTAATCTTCTCATTTTTCCTTTCGTGGGTCCAAGTCATTCCGTGTGTTGCCCGGTTCGAGAGTGGAGCAAAGATTAGCAACACTGTTTACCTTCCATACATGTCATAAGAGGCGACTAATAAGGTTATGGGGTGGAATTCACTGCCACATCCCATATAGGGCCAAAGTGGCCAGAATCCATGCTGAAGTCGGATGTGTCAGGCCGAAAGGTGCAGATATCGAAGCAATGCTGTAAAGTAAACCATGACAACGCTATCCGTTCTCCTTACTACAGTTGCTAATCAGCAGGAGTTTGGGAACAACTTTTAAAGACTTTCTGGTCTTTAAAGTTTTTTATCGTGCACATTAAAAAAAAACAACTGAGGCTGAGATTGAATGAATTGTGGTATAAACATCAATCCAGTAGAACTAGATGTCAGCAAGTAGAATGAGAAGCACATTCAACCAGCGATCAACAGGTTCCATTAGCTTGCATATCCTTCAACATTTTCTGTTAGAGACTGAGTTAATATGTGTCTACCCAGAGTGCAATGTTGTTGCTTCATAACTCTTCCTGTATGTATTGATTTGTGGTTTATTGAAATTATAGAATAGTTGAAATCACTTGTATTTTTTTTTTTAAAACAGATCAACTCTGTATCAACAGTTGCTGTTTAAGATATCCAACATAATGTTCCTAACAAGGTCAGAATATGACAGAGGAGTCAATACGTTTTCTCCAGAGGGCCGCCTTTTTCAAGTAGAGTATGCTATTGAAGCAATAAAGGTAGATATTAGTTTTAGTGCTTCATTTTAGTTTGAGAATCCATTTATTATGCTGTACAAAACAATTTAAGACATGTAGATCATAAATAAAATAGAAATAAAATTATATTCGTTATGTATGTTTCCAATGAGTAGCAAAACTTTGTGTGGCACATGGCCGAGAGGTTAGAGCATTGTCACACATACGAGAGGTCCAGAGTTCATTCCCTGGTAAGGACTATTGTCTTTTTTTTGTCGTAGGGTAAATTAAAAAAAAACCATGTACATAATGTGTTGATGGCAAGAGCATGCAGCCTTTATCACACAGCTACAAAATCTCTCCCTGCAACTCCCTAATGGGTAACATACAGTATTTGACAGCAACACTTCTTTACCCTGTTCCAAGCTTCGTTTGTTTGATTTCAGTTTTGCTGCAGTGAGTACATATCAAACATTACTGCTAATATTATAAAATGAAAGCTTTCATGGTTTGGACATGCAAGTTGACATGAGTCTGTTAAAAACAATCTTGAAGGGATCAGTAGAGGGTGGAAGGAGTAGAGCATAACAAAGAAAATTCTGAACTGACATTTTAAAAATGGACTAAGATTCTTCAGCACCCATCAGCTTAGCTGAAGATGGTAGATGGTAATCATCAATTAAAATTGAAAGATGAAAGAATCTGGTGCATCTACAATTAATTTTCATTATCATTTGTCATTCTTTTCAGTTCCCTGTGGAACATAGGACTGCAGCTGTCGCTCTCCAATCATTTCTGTGCCATCTTTAGCTGTGCTAATAAGCTCCCAATTTATTTGGTCTTGTCCACCAGTTTTTCTTTAGGTGTTCCTTGGTACTCCAACTCTCCTCTTTCCCTACAAGTTCCATTTCAGCACCTGTCTAGTTATGTTGTTGGGTATCTTTCTGAGGGTGTGTTCTATCCATCTGCATTTCTAATTTTTATTTCATCTCCACTGGACACTGGTGTATTCTCTTCCATAACTCAACATATTTGTAGGGATTGTTCCGACATTATAAATGTATTGAGAGACCATGTCTGTTCAGAATATTTTACGAAGTGGGAATGGTGTACACTCTCAAAATTATGAGATATTGGAGTAAAGATGGAAATGGCCTGGAGAGGGAAACAATAGATATATGAGAGAATGATAAATCAACATTGCACTAGACCTGTGTGATGCTACACTCTGGAATTGAGATGGGGTTCAGAGCATCTTTGGCTTTGTCAGGTGTGTGCTGATCATAACCTGCACTCATAACTCATCATTTGATATTAACTCTGGCCACCTGCTGCAAATTTAACAAGGAAGACATCTATTGATAAATATCTGCAGCTATGATTTTCTGCGTTACATGTCATGTTTCAAAGCAATACAGACTTCACATATTCCATGGCTAACATCTGTGCCCCGGCTCTATAGTTGCAAGGTACAGAGTGTGTTTGGGACGTCAAGGTTCGTGATTCAAATCCGACCGCAGGCAATTGTGCACCCGGACCATTAAGAAAGCAATGGTAAACTACAAAACATATTTACATTGCCTAGAAAATCATTACAGCTAAAAAAATATTGAGATGATGGCTATTTCATGAAAAGTATATGCTGTAAAATATTTTTTAACATCTATGTAGATATTTATTCTCATTATATTCCTCTTCTTTTGTTTTATTCTCAAACTCCTGTTAGTATATGTCGGGTATAGTCCAGAGAATGAAGTGCATTGTCATGGTTTACACTTGGCTGCAATAGCTGCACTTTATAGCTTGACAATTCAACTTCAGCATGGCTTTTTGTGACTATTGATCCCACTTCAAAATCTCCTTAGTCTCCTCATATGACATGCATGACAGGTTGCTGCTGTGATCGTGTGTTGCCAGGACTCGAATGGGGAGCAAATAACAGCAAAACTGGTCTGTCATGCATGCCATAAAAGACAACTGAGGAGGTGTTTGGGTTAACTTACATTTCATAGATCGTCACAGTGACTCAGATGCCATGCTGAAATTGAATGTATTGGCAAATATTGTAGCCAAACTGTTTGCCATGACACATTCCATTTTCTGGACTAATCCTACATCCTGCTAAATATATAGGAATGCAAAATAAGATAAACAGGTTACTAGGAATATCTAACTATGAACATATCTAGATAAAAAGGTATATAAGAATATATGCAATAAAACAAAAAATGACAATTTTTCTTTTCAAGTGTCTTTTTTTAGTTTTTTTGTGTGTGTGTGCTTCTTGAAAAAGGTCCCAATAGGACCGCAATGTAGGAAAATTGTCATTTTTTTGTTTTATTGCATGTTTCTTATATACCTTTTTATCTAGATATGTTCATAGTTAGGTATTCCTAGTAACCTATTTATCTTATTTTGCATTACTCTTTGTTACATTGGTTACTGCGGCACCCTCCACTTTGTCTGACGTCCTCCGACCATTTGGTTTTTAAATATATAGGAGTATGAGAATGAACACAGATGAGGGAGAACATGGATCGAATAGTGCCACCTCAAGGAAAATAACATAACTCTATACAATGTACTATTTGACAGCTTGGGTCAACAGCCATTGGGATACAAACCAGTGAAGGTGTGGTACTAGCTGTGGAAAAGCGTGTTACCTCAACTCTGATTGAAGCTGGGAGTATTGAAAAGATTATGGAGGTGGACAAACATATTGGTAAGTGTTGAGATGTGTGTAGATATTGTCAATTCAATTTAATATAGGGCAAGATACTATAGGGCTTTTATAACTATATATATATTTGAAAAATGACATATATGATGTCATCAAAATGTGCTCCACAGTCCATCATGAAGCAATATGCAGTGAATGGCTGTCGTCTGCTGGAGTAATTCTTTGCACGCAAAACAGAATGGTGTTATCAACGAAGAATGAATATTTTGGTCGAACAAATGTTTCGAAATGGGGTCGATGCACCATACGGATGGTTGCGGAATGATTTATAGCAAGATTTCCTGATAAACAACCTCCTCTCTTTTCCAACACCTGTTATAATGAAAATTCCATTGGTACATTTCGGTTTCCCCCAAAACAGCGCTGGATCATAGCAGTAACTATTGTAACTATATTAATAACTTTTTTTGCACCTTTTCTGGTGAAATCATGTGAAGTGGTTTTTCAAATTTGTTCTACTTACAAAGTGTAGTGAGACTTTACAAAAATTATGTATATATATATATTGGCTGTATTTTGCCCATTTCTTTTTCTTTGATGTTTGCTCATACTACCACATTGATCTCTTATAGAGGTTGGGGTGGTCTGTCTCAAGCTTGTCTTGTTGCCATATAGTTTTTCCTTCAGGTTTGTCGGGGAAGGGTCACATCTCTGCTCTACTTCCTTCATGAAAATTGGCAGTTCTGGAGCACGTTCTACTATCTGCCTGTCTTCTCCACATGTCTGTCTGATCAAGTTATTTATTTATGTGATTCTCACCTCCAATGAACCTGGGTTAGATTTCCTTTGATGTTCAGATAAACTTCTGGCTCTGTGGCGATTATCATATAACCATCTTCATTACACCTTACAGCAAAAGCAGAGAAAAAAAACGATAGATAAATTGAACCATGCACATCTCCTCCCTTATTTATTTCCTCCATAATTGTGAATAATAATAATATGTTATCAGAGTAAGTATTCATGATTGTTAGTTACCGTGAGCACTTTTTAATTCGCAGGATATAATGAGCACCCCATCATTATGAGAACACCATGGTGTTCATGAGTATCGGGTTGAGGAGAATGCCTGCCATAGAGGGTCAAAGTGACACAGGAGCCATGATAAAGTCAGTTGTGTCAGGCCGAAAAGTGCAGATATTGCAACATAGCTGTAAACCATGATATAATGTAGGTCCCATGGCAGCAACCTGCTGTTGAGGATGAAGATAAATTTGTATACTAAGTCGCAGAATCTATTAGATGGGGTGGCCATTTCCCTTCCTTGCTGTGTTTACCTTCCTCAGCTCATGCATCAGGTACCCATTTACAGCTGGGTCGACCGGTGGAGTGGTTTTGTCAAAGATTTCAAAAAGAGTAGTGAACCAACATAGAACCGGAACCATCAGCCGTTATACCCTGAGAGATTTACTGAAGCGTAGATAGGAGCACCTATGGACGTGTCCGGTGTGCGAAGATGATAATCATCATACCTAATACCTAACCATGACATACCACATTCCGTTCTCAGGATTACATCCTGCTAGTTTACAGGAGTATGAGAACATCCACAGAAGATAGGACATTTCTTAAACTTATTGATGAATAATAACGCATGTAGGGAAGTGAGCGATTGAATGCCTGTCTCGTAATTAAAATTGACCATGTTGAAAACATGGTAAAAACTGGAGTTTTCTTGTTCTGAGGTAAAATTAACAATTGAACCTGCCAGTGTGTTGCCAGAGCCTGAAAGAGGAGCAAAGAATAGCAATACTGTTTACCTTCCATGCGTGTCGTAAGAAGCGACTAAGGAGGTTTTGAGGTAGAGTTGACTAACCCATCACACAGGGTTAAAGTGACTCAGAAGCCAGGCTGAATCATGTGCTTTCCGAAAGATGTAAATATTGCTGCTAAGCTGTAAACCGTGACACAACACATTCGGTTCTCTGGACTACAGCCTGCTAATCTGCAAGAGTTGAGAATGAATGCTGAACAATTGAACCTATATGTGTAATGGTGGGTTCTATGAACGAGCAACCTTTTTTCCCCACAAACTACAACATTCTCAACAGGACATTTTTTAAGTGTACATTTGTTGCTCTGTATGTAGAATATTTTTATTGGTTATCTAAAACATGTCATATTTGATATCTATCTAGCATGTGCTATGAGTGGCCTCATCGCAGATTCAAAAACATTGATAGATAGAGCTCGTGTGGAGGCACAGGTATGATAAGATACATCTTATTTTGTTAAGTTCGCATATTACCATTTTTATAACTTGTTAAATTGAATCATGATAGGAAGTGATTAATATAAAAACAATCCAAACTGGCAAACCAAGACAAACACCATTTGTATATTATCTGAGCCCAAAAATGGAGCAAAGAATAACAACACTGTGGCCTTTTATGCTTGTAGTAAGAGGCGGCTAAGCAGGTTATGGAGTGGATTTGGCCGTGACATCCCTTATAGAGTCAAAATTACCCAGAAGCCATGATGAAGTTTGATGTCTCTGGCCAAAAGGCGCAGGTATTGCAGCTAAGCTGCAAACCGACACAATTCATTCTGTTCTCCAGACTAAATCCTGTGAATCTGCAGGAGTTTGAGAATAAATGCAGATGAAGAAAGACTAGGTAGATGCACTATCAGACAATTTGTTAGATATCCTTACATTTGGTTATTACATGTCATACCATATTTGTTATACCTTCAGATTAGGTGGTTATGACAACATATTTGTGTTACTCATCCAGATTAATGGCAACCTACGGGAATATTGTGCCTAGAAATTTCCAATGGATTAACCGAACTTTTTCTCTAGGATTGTGATCTTGTGGTGTAGCAGAAACTCAGATATTATAAACACACTGAATATTCCAGAGTGTTGGTTACTAAACACAATAACAAAAAGAAAACTACGCCTGTTTGGTCATATAAAGAGACATAACTGTTTAGAAAGACAAATAATGGAGGGAAGAGTACCTGGAAAGAGGAGAAGGGGCAGACCAAAAAGACGATGGACTGACGACATTAAAGATAATATGAATACATCGCTAGAAAATGCAAGCCACATCGCCCAAGACAGAGAGAGGTTCAGAGAGTTCATTGGGAAGACAACGTTCTGGAAGGAATACGTCACATGACACATCCAGATTAGGCTATTATAACATATTTGTGTTACACCTTCAGATTAGGCAGTTGTTGTCGATACCCAAATGCTGCAGAATAGTTCTACTTTTGTCAGCACAATGCCATTCTTAAAAAAGTGCAGATCTTCTGAAGTTGACTTAGTGATCTACACAGTAAGTTAGCTACTGTTAATGGTGTCTGGAAACAATTTTTCCTGGAGTTGAAAGGTAAGGGAGTCAATATGAAGGTTTCGTTGGCATGAGAGAAGTGTCTAAACAATGGGCAGTATGACAACAGATTTGTATTATACCTTCAAATTAGGCAGTTATAACAACATATTTGTGTTACACCTTCAGATTAGGCAGTTATGACAACATATTTTTGTTATACCTTCAGAACCACTGGTTCACTTACAATGAGAAAATGAACATTGAAAGTGTTACACAAGCTGTCTCCAATCTTGCCCTTCAGTTTGGAGACGATGATCCTGATCCTGGTGCAATGGTAAGTTACTTGATTTGTTGACTGTTGTAATTGGTAAATCCAGGAAAAGGGTAATAAAGTTTTGTTAATCACAGACACATAAACCACACACACAAAATGACATTTTGACCAAAAGGCCTTTATCAAAGCAAAAATTGAACAACACAACAGAAAATGACAAATAAGAACCATAGACTTTCACATGATCAAGTTCACTGTATTATGGAGAGTGAACCAGAAGAGTAGTAACAAGGTCAGAGGTGAAACACCACCGGACAAGGAATGTACAAAAATAGCAACCTACATGTCACATGAAACAAACAGGGAGGTAATATAACAACTAGATATAATCCATGAGACAGTCGCTCATTGATCCCGAAGGGTGTATTTTTTTAATTTATTGGTATATGTGGCGGTTCTCAAGCGCAAGACATGTCCGGTCATTAGAGAAACACTACTTAATGGCCGTAACCTGAATGTCCTGGGCACCCTGACGACCTGTGCCATTGAAGTGGATGTCCACAGGATAACCTAAATGGTTTTTAATGCTATACAGATGTTAACGGAATTGGTCTGCGTGCCTCCTTCCAGTTTTATCTGTGTATGTCACGGCGCAATGCTTGCATATGATGGCATAGATGGCATTGTGAGACACACGTTTTTTCCATATCACATTGAACAGGCTGTGTAGCAACTTTATACCTGTCACTGTTAGTATTTTCATTAGTTTTATAGGTATGCCGTTTATTCCTGGTGCTTTGTTATTCGGTGCATGTTTAACTGCATCTTCAATTTCGAATGTCAAGATGTATGGTTCTAGGTCTTCTATTATATTTATTTTTGTAATCATTTCTCCTTCCTTGAAGTTTAACAATTGATTGAAGTAATATTTTCATCTTTCCATGATTTCGTGAGGCCTATTTAGTATGTTGACATGTTCATCGTTAATTATTTCTATTGGTTCGTGTCTTTTTTACTTCTCATGTTTGGTACTTTCTAGTAGAACATCTTTGGTGTATTTTGTCTATTAATGTTAAGCATTACTCCATATTCTTGGCATGACTTAATTTTTTGCAGATTTGATGGTTTTCTTGGTGTCATTCTTTGCTGTCTTGTATTCTAAGTAATCTTCATGCATTGTGCTTGTTGCCCATTTCTTGTATTTTTGTTTATATCTTTTGTTGCATTCTTTACCTCTTCTGTTCACAAAATTGTTATTTTTGGTTTAATGCCTTTATGGTTTTTATATCTGCATATGTTTCCTGCAAACTACATATGTATCCATAAACTACAGGATGGATACAGATGAATAAGGTTCCAGGTATAGTGTGATCAAGCGTGGATATAGTAAAAGTTGGTAATCAATGGCTTGTAGTTGGCAAAACAGACCATTAATATGATTTGTTAACCTTTTACCTCTGACTGACAAAGGTCAAATAAACAAATGGTAGAGCTTAGACCTAATATTGTTGTATTTTTCAATTCATTCAATGTTTACTCTATTTTAATAGGTTCACTATTATTTCTCCTTGCCTTTCTGATGATGCTTTCTATATTTATCTATGAGGCAATCACATAAAACTGCTCCCAATTGCCTTTTTGTTTTTAAAATAATATCAATGGACGTCAAACTCTCAACAACTGCCATTGTTGTGATGAGAGTAACCAACTTTTATCTGAGTACAATTGTACGCCTTTTGTTGTCTATCTGGAATAACTCAGTCTGCTACAGCATCAGTTTTTTTACTAAAAATTTTCAGTGTTTGATCCCAGTGGCAAGTTTAAAAAAAATAACAAAGTCGTCGCTACATTATAAGAATAATATTCGTGTCTGTGTTTTAGGTAAATAAACATATATCAAATCACTTAGGCTTGCTTATATATATCTGTAATGGTCATAATGTATCATCATTTTACTATTGACATGTTTCGTAATACCAATATATTCACATTTTCACCCAGACAACGCCGGGTATTACCTCTAGTATAAATATGTTATATTGTTTTGCAGAGTCGCCCATTTGGTGTTGCTCTACTGTTTGCAGGAATAGATGAGAAAGGCCCTAGATTGTGAGTATAATATACATTGTTTATGTGATCCCTTGACTATGTTTAACCTTTAGCAAGCTAAAGGTGGTACGGATCCCCTAAAGTACTATCTCCTTCTAGACGAAAGGTGTCCTGACCCACCTATAAACATGACGTATTTTTTCCCCGTAGTACAGCCTCGTTTGGAAATGCACATAAACTGGGACATGCGCAGATGAAGCCTATTCCATTTCCACGTCGGCCACCATCTTTGTCACACAAATCTTGTAGAATAGAGAGGAGTAGTTCGTTTTTTCCTACAGACACCCAAGCAATCAAGTTTGTTCATCATGGATTCAATTTTCTTCGAGTTTATTATGGATGCCGATTCCGATGAGAAGGAAATTGTGCCGTTCCTAGAAGCAGATATCGCTCCAGTAGATGATGTGGTGTTAGATAGTGGTAATTCTAGTGGTACTGATTCTGTTGGCAGCGTGGGTGAAGAAATTTTCAAGGATGAAATTGTAGAAAATTTGCATGTCCCTTCTGCATATAGCCATGATTGGCGTAGCGACTTCGATGAAATTGTTGAAGATATAGGCCTAGCTGATAATGTTAGTGTGTTAGACGTGTTTTGAGAGGTAAGTTGATTTTTATAATATAATATACTATATAGTATTGTCCATTGATCACGCTGCTTTCATGATTTCGATGGTGAATCACTGAATATCGATCGTGTAAGAGCGATAAAAAATGACTAGGTCTATCTTTCAGATAACAATTTATGGCAAATCTATGAGGTTCATTCATTCTTACCAGTGACATTATGATGATTTGACAATGAAACCACATAAATACTATTTGAATTAGGTTTATTTTACAGGGTTCCCATTCCAGAAAATATAAAAACCATAGATAAGTAATTTTTTATTAATTTTTTTTGGGAAGTTTTTGGATTTGTAAACACAGCTTGCTAAAGGTTAATAACATTGTTAACCTTCACCGAGCCTATATCAATCCCAGCCGCCGAGAAACAAAATGGCAGCGTGCGCTTTTGGCGGCCCGGCCCACCCAACGATAATGTCGTGAGATTTACACGTACCACAGTCCGTGCACATAGCTGGGGACATGCGCAATCGAAGCCGGTACATCCCCCACTTCCGAAATGATCGTTTTTGAGAATGGCTAGCTATTCGTAAAAGTTTAAGAGCAATTAATCTGACCACATCTGTACATCGGTACGATGCCATGATGATGGATCGGTTTTATAGACCTTTATTTCATCGTATTTCGAATAAAATAACCTTGAATCGTGGCTTGAATCATGGATTATTAGGTTATTTAGTTTCACAGCAGTGAATATACAGAATGCCGTGTTGGTTTGGGGACTTGTACGTTTGATATCGAATATTTTGAAGTGGCAGAAAAAATAACTCTAGGCCTAAGCTCAAAGAACGATTTTACTGCAAATCTACATGTTTTATACAGTTCCCCCGACTATATTTTGATAATTTCGCAGTGAAAGAACATAAATACAACAGATTTGCGTGATTTAGTTTACAGTGCTGCCAAGGAATTCGATATGTAAGGTAAGTTATTCTTTTTTCTTATTTTTTTCCTCTTTATTTGTTATAAAATATATGTTTTTTGTGAAAAACGTCTTTACCACTTTCTCATACGTCTGGTATCACACACACGTACATAAATTACACCAATATATGCATAATTCAATTCTTTATTTATATGTGCAAATATTATTTAAATATCTCTAACAACCAAAAAATTATCACATTTTCAAAACAGTCACCATCAATAACGCAAATTTTCAAAAAAGAGTCCGGTGGCAGGGAGACGTTTCATATTTTTTAATCTGGCTTGCTAAAGGTTAATAACATTAGCCATGGTTACCACTTTTAGAGCTTCCAATATCTGTTGTTAATTGGTTTTAAATCACTGTTTGATATCTCATTTGCAGAAAGGATATGTTGAATTTTGGTACAGCCTTTTTTCCACACGTCATGAATTTATTTAATTCATGAAACAAATTTCTTAATTTGAATTTGTTCTGCAATTCCTTCAAATAATAGGATGTGGTCTGGGGAACAGAATGCATTGCTTCAGGTTTAAAGCTTCAGTATCAGCACCTTTGGCTGGCATTGTGATATCAACGCCTTTAGCATGGCTTTATGGAGTGGGACAGTAATCTCCACCCCTCCCTCAATATCCTTAACCACCTCTTATGACAGATAACAGTGTCACTATTAATTGCTCCTTATTCAGGCCCTGACAACATACGGGTTATTATAAGATGGCAAACACAACATAGATTTTCTTTAATGCAAGACAGGTTGTATATTATACAAGATATTTCTGTCCCATATTAAAGATATATTGTAACTTATGGCTGTATATTTGTCAATTTGCGTTTTGACTATATTTGTCACATTCGCGTTTTTATTCCATCAGTTCCAGGTGATTTATATGGGGAACTGTTCGTTATTGCTTCTGCTATCTCTTGTATCAATATATTTGGTTCTTGTTGGTCCTCTTGTTGATTTTAATGTGGAATTTTTCTCAGCTGATGTTGGGGAAAAAAGGCCAATGTAATATTCTATTTCTCCCTAGACAGATGTGTTGGATCATTGGTGCAAATAAAAAGGTGACATAATGCATTTCCATTCTCTGGACTACATCCTAATGGAAATCTAGTAGGACCATTGTGCTGCTAAAAGAGAGACCTAGCGGGAATTTGAGAATAACAATGGAAAAGAAGAAGAATATCCTATCAACTGACACCACTACTTAGACATTCGAACATCTGCATTTTATACCAACATTGTGCAATCAATGTTAAACATGGACCCTTTCCAAAGCACGGGAAATTAAGATTACAGCATGTGAGATATTTCTTCTTCAGTGTTCATTCTCAAATTCCCGCTGGATCTCTCCTGTAATAGGAGAATGGCCCTATTAGATTTCCAGCAGGACGCAGTCCAGAGAATGGAAATGCGTTGTGTCACCATTTTATTTGTGCCAATGGCCCAACACATGTGTCTTTGGCGGAAGTGAGTTGTTAATAAGATGTCTGCATTACAAGAAAGGATAGAATGTGAAACAATGACATCAGAGAAATCATACAAATTAACCATTCAATGACTAAATCAAGAGACAACAAATCATATGGTTTGGATATTTAATGACAATGGAACCTGATTGCCTCCCACAGAGAGTGTATAGCAGAAGAACATCCGTGATAAGGGCTAGAGGATCAACAATGTCAGAGACATTCTACAACTTTGTGGGATTACAACAGTACTTCGCTTCCCCATGACGCTACATGACAAAAGTGGCTAAGAGGAGACAAGATTGTAATTTATAATTACCAAAAAATGCAAACAATACTTTTCATGGAAAAATTGACCTCACTTTGGAATCCCAAATGATAATGACATATTTTTGAATGACTCAATAATATCATGTAACATTAAAAATCATACCAGTATTTATGTTCTGTCTCTGTTTAGGTTCCACATGGATCCATCAGGCACTTTTATACAGTATGATGGTAAGGCTATCGGGTCAGGTTCAGAAGGTGCCCAGCAAGCTCTACAAGAAACATATCATAAGGTATCACATTATATCTTTGTGAAATATATTGGTGTTATCTTTCTTTAGATTTCAGAACCGGACTTATCATCTGATTCATATGAGGATCATTTTATATCACTCAGAGTTATTGTTTGAGAAGCAAAGTTACATGTTCAGATTGACTTTTGAGCAGCTTGCTGCTCATAAGTGGAAACCATTGCACAACAGTCAATGCTGTGTGCCTAATTTTTCTAGACATTGGAGGAAGCTTGTCTGATAGACATTTTATTCCATTCTACCATCCAGTTAATAACATTGAAGAAAGCTTGTTTATAACAGACATTTCATTCTATTCTACCATCCAGTTAATAACATTGAAGAAAGCTTGTTTCTGACAGACATTTTATTCCATTCTACCATACAGTCAGTAACATTGAAGGAAGCTTGTTTCTGACAGATATTTTATTCCATTCTACCATACAGTCAGTAACATTGAAGGAAGCTTGTTTCTGACAGATATTTTATTCCATTCTACCATACAGTCAGTAACATTGAAGAAAGCTTGTTTATAACAGACATTTCATTCTATTCTACCATCCAGTTAATAACATTGAAGAAAGCTTGTTTCTGACAGACATTTTATTCCATTCTACCATACAGTCAGTAACATTGAAGGAAGCTTGTTTCTGACAGACATTTTATTCCATTCTACCATACAGTCAGTAACATTGAAGGAAGCTTGTTTCTGACAGACATTTTTATTCCATTCTACCATACAACTAACATTGAAGGAAGCTTGTTTCTGACAGACATTTTATTCCATTCTACCATACAGTCAGTAACATTGAAGAAAGCTTGTTTCTGACAGATATTTTATTATATTTTACCATAGTCAATGATTTTGAAGGAAGCTTGTTTCTGACAGATATTTTATTCTATTCTACCATATAGTCGATGACATTGAAGGAAGCCTGCAAATCTGCTCTTACAATACTAAAACAAGTCATGGAGGAGAAATTGAATTCTACAAATGTTGAGGTGAGATAGTTCGTTTTTCTCTGAATGTTGACTGCCCTTGACAACAAACTATATTTCTCTTATGTTTCAGCTATTTATGTTACATGTATGTATACTGTATCAATTGAAATCTGTTGTCTCTTATTGAATAGATAATTGTTTGTTTTATATATTGTCTCTTATTGAATAGATATTTGTTCTATACTTACTAACTTATCCAATCTCAGGGGTTGCGTGATTTCATTCTGTCTTCCCTGTGTCAGGTGGTGGTAGGTACATGTTTTCTTCAGCTGTGTTGTTTCTTTATAAAGGATATTAGTGATGAAGTTTGGTGGTAACAGTTGCATTCATAGATCTTGTGGTGCAGGGCATTCAATAACGTTGTTTTTCACTGTTTCCATCTGTTGCAGTGTGGTCTGCGGTAATTCTTTGTAGGTGTTTGTTAAGGTTTTTATGTTTTGTTCGCAGCCTAAATATTGTGGTTTGATATTTGCAGTGTAGTCTATGCTGTCGTGTAGATTTGTTTAAGATATCCTTGCATATAGCACTCTTCCTTTTGAGCCAGTGGCCCATCCATTGTTGGCTACAGTTACTGCAGATAATGTGTTTCTAAGGTTGGTGGAAATTCCTGGTTGGGATATTCTTGCTCTCTTTTTGTCAGTTTATCAGCACTTTTAGACCAAAAACAAGTGACATAATTCACATACCTAGAAAACAATATAACAACAGACAGCAAAGAAATACACAATAGATGTAGTAAAGCATACCAAGCTCTAGGGCAAATGACACCAATCTTCAGAAACAGAAATGTAGATTTAAATAACAAAATAACTATTCAAAACGATTATTATGCCAACTATGTGCTACCAATGCCAAACATGGATAACGACAGCACAAGACAAATGTAAACTTGTGACAGCTGAAATGGCATGCTTTTGCGGAATCCTAGGAATATCGCTAAGAGACAGAGTGAGGAATGAGAACATTAGACAAAGAACCGGCATCATCCCAATATTGAAATATATTAAGAGACAACAGATCAAATGGTTTGCACACATCAGACTACATACCACAGCAAAATATGCTACACAGATACAATGAAGGCTGATCACAAAAACGATGGACCATCGAAATAAAAGAGGTGCCAAATTCCACAATATACTCAGCACACATGAGGGCCATCTCCAAAAAAACTCTTTTACCCATGATACTGAAAGACAACAAAGGGTTTAGCGAATAGAGATCAACACTTTCATTCCTGCTGGTACTTGTGTGGTCTGATATCCACTGTAGTGTAGTATTGATGCCATAGGATATAAGTATGTTTGTAGCTAGAAGTATGTTGCTTATAGTTTTCTCTGCTGTTGGATTCCAGTTTTCAAGTGCTGTTTCTGTTATTGCTTTCACCTCTGCATCATAGTTGTGGCAGTACTCGCCACAAGGAACAGATAACTATATTGAGGTTTTGTCAGGGAGGATTGAGAGAGCCATATCCTGCATTGATGGTGGCTTTGAAGGCTGACCTATCTGTTATGCTTGTATTAGTCATTGGAGTAGGAGTGGATAGTCTCTAGTGCAATGGACTTAAGGGTGTTTTGGTTGCCTTTGTTACTGACTTGTCAATTAGTGTAATGTTTATTTGGGGCAAAATGTGGGATATTTGATACTCTTTCAGGTTTCTCTCTATCTTCAGGAAGGTGATGTTTCTTATTTATTTCTTCTGCTAACTGTACTGGGGATTTTTTAGTCTTATTTACTTTTAGTCTTGTTTTGTGTGTCCATTTGCTGACTACTTTATTAGGATTGTTTTGTGAAAGTCAATTGTATTTTTCCACAGCTTCTATAGTTGCCTTTTCTCTTCTAATATCTAGTGGCTTTATGTTTGCATCAATTTCACATGTCACTGTTGGTGTTATCTCATGCCACCACAAATGAATTGGAGATCCTGGCTTTGTACTCTGTCCAAGTGTGTACAATAGCTTTTTGATGATGTGGCTTGCAAGGGGAGCTTATAGCCTAATATGGATCTGATGTATCCTAGTGTATGCATGTCTAAGTGTTGTCTTGTCTGCTCCTCAGGATGTAGTTGCAAGTCACATTAGCAAGTTCAACCTACTAGATGCTTTTTCTGTGATATTGTTAATAAAATTGTTGAAGGTTAGCCTCCTGTCCAGTTGAACACCTAGATATGTTGAATTTTCTTCGCGATTTGTTTGGGCTCCTTCAAAAGTGATTTTAAGTGTCTTCTCTGTTTTTGTTTTTTGCTTGTTTGTTTTGTATATTGTCTCTTATTGAATAGATGTGGGTTTGTTCTATATATTGTCTCTTATTGAATAGATGTGGGTTTGTTCTATATATTGGAGTTGGCTGTTCAATTCCATAGTGTCAAAGTGACCTAGAACCCATGCTGAAGTTGGATATGCTAGGACATAATTCAGTATATAAATCATGACAACAAATTCCATTCTCTGGACTACATCATCCTGCTTATCTGCAGGAGTTTGACAATGAACGCAGATCACTACTTTCAGGTGTGAAAAAGGGTACTGCATTGCTCTCAACGAACCCAGGGTTAACAGATGTCCAAGATCCCAAAAGTACCTCCCCGTGGTGCACTCTGGAAACAGAAATACAGCTACTCATGCTGATTCTGGCTAAAACTTTTGGGGATTGTGTCCTTGAATGTGGAGGTAGCAGATGCAAAAATATTTGACTGCAAAAAAAGACAGGCAATACCTCCATCATCTCTGCACCAACACATGCAGCAGTACTGTCGACACACAGTGAAGCTAATCAGTACGGCGGAAGCATTAGAGGGGCATCCAATGTAGATGTTACAAAGTGGGCAGATGCTATGAGAAATATTAAGAATTTGTGTGTCAGTCACCATAAGGATAGCATAATGGGTACACTGATAGGGCAGCGTCATGTGCAAAGAGAACGGGAAAATGTTCCAAGGAAATCGGAACTAAAGTATTGTTAGCTCGAGTTAAGCTTCTAGTTACTGGTAATCCCAGCCCGGACCCAACTCTACTGCCGAGTTGACCTATACTGAAATCATGCTAGCGGAAAGAAAAGATTCAGTACCCGATGGGCACAGGGCGCAGACATAACCGTCCAAGGAGACAAGCTCTGTTCAATTTGAGAACAAAATGCCAGACCCTGACACTCCTAAATATGTGTATATACTCAGACTTGGACAACGAGTTTGAGATGTTGGTGAATGATACCTTGGCCAAGAGGGCAAATTAGTCCGAGCCCAACTCTTCTTATATCAAACTAGGCTTGCGGATGAAATAAGGTTCAGTACCTAATGGGCATGGACATAATACGTCTAATTATGCAAGATAGACGTGAAAGGCAAACCGTCTCGGCATAAAGTCACTACACATTCGCTGCCTGGTGACAGATATGAAGGCTGTCACAGGCTAGGGTAGCCCACTCAAAATGTCATGGCATGCTGAAATCGGTTGTGCTGGGTCTGCAAGGCACATAACGGTGGCACAACGTAAGTATGCTCCTGGTAGAAATCACAAAAAATATCCGTGCTGATTATTGAGCGAACGTAAAACAAAAAACTATTTCAAAAGTAAAGCAATAGAAACATGAATCATCAGTCACTTTTCTGCACCAACTTGAATTTTGTATTGAGCCTTCCCACCCACCTCACTTCATGGGACAATATTACCCAATATGAGACACCTTATCCTACACTGATATGAATGTTTACTGTATTTAATATCATTGTCTTCATTGTTTCAAACAGATGTGTACAGTTACAACAAAGGATCTATTTCGGATGTTTACCAAAGATGAGCTGGAAGCCATCATCAAAGACCTCTAATTTGTTTACTTCATTCTTCATTGGTACAATTATCTATATTTGGTGCCAGCTGTTGGAAGTACAATTTGTGAGTTTGTGGAAGAAACAAAATGATTAAATATTTGTTTAAATGTGTCTGTTACATTAAAATTAAAACTACTTGTTAATTTCTGTTTGCCTTTGGTCATCTTGTGTGTGTTTATCTTATTTGTTATGAAAGTTAATTATGTTAAATGGAGAAACAGTTTATTGAAACTACTGATGTTTTACAACCTCTTCCAGTGTTGGTGAGAAGTTTATTTGTCAGTGAAAATTTATGTTTTAAGATAATTTTGGGTAGAGAAATTGGTTAGATGTATAGTGTGATTTTTGTTTGTTGTTGGCCATATCATTGAGAACTGAAATAGGTCTTCTATTTTTAATTGATCAAGGACATACACATCACCTTTACTTTCCAAGATCTGGTTTACTTCTTCTAAGTAGGCGACTTCTTAAAGGATTGCAGACCACTGGTAGTCTTCTTTGTATGAAATAAATCTCTGGAGAAACCATCCTATTGCACATTGAATGTAAAAGTTTGTAAGTTGTGGGGGATCGATACAGCAAGAAGATCTGAGTTGCTGTTCTTTAAAACTGGTTAGACTTGTAGATGTTGATGTAAAAATATTTCCAGTTTAACTGGTAATTGTATCTCAAACCACCCAACTAGGAGGCCAGTACTCTTAACAACTGAACTACATCAGATCCTGAAAGAAGGTGAGTGTATAAATGGCTGTTTATTAAAATAATAAGCACCTCCCACTAGGACCTTTGGAAGATCATGTCCAAAATTTGAATGTTCAGATAAATTTATTGTTATGGTTCGCATGTTTCATGACAGCATGGAAGCAAGTGTTGAAGATGAAGGCAAACACTCAAGAGTCATTTCCAGAGAGCAGCGATGTTAAACAGTGATGAATCCTGGTTCCGATACTCTTTAGCATGGTGTTCTATTCTTTGTTAGGCCATGTTTCCAGAGTAACTGCAGGAATTGACTTTCATTTCTGTAATGATGGTGGACTGTTCAATCTTTATAGATAGAAGTCAAAGATGAGAACACAGTGGACACAGTTGATGACTGCATGCAATACTCCCAGTATGCAAGGAAGCATGGACCTCTTTGCGCCGGCATGTAATGATTTCAGTCCTCATGATCAGCACTTTAAAAACAGTAATAATGCACCAACAAGTGCCAGCAGGCTCATCCTAACATTTTCATATCAAACCCATAACCCTTTAGGGTCATAGGGGGGCCACTCTGGAAACATCAACACAAAAATCCTGCCATGTCTCTCTGTTCTCAGCTCCTTGTTTAAGTTGAGAATCTTAATCCTGTCCAGTCTTTAATATTATTAACCCATTTTTTCTTTTGTCCCCATCTTCTTTTTCCACCCAAAACTGTTCTTTTCAAGATAGTTTTAGAGGATGATGAGGAAATGTAAAAATTCGTCCCCTATGCCGGACCCTCTCCTCTATCACCATTCAAGGTGAAAAACTCAGCAATGCAAATAAGTTTGTGTAGCTCGGCAGCACTCTGCCAAATAACACAATATTTGACGAGTATGTAGGTAAAAGCTTTCAAGTGGATGTCAGGCAGAAAAAATATGTGTGGGTATTAAACATTTTGAACAGATTAGGACACTGCAGGTGATTCGAAAGGGACAAAAACAAGAGAGATTATACTGTTTTCTCTCATCTCAAGACCTACATTTCTGCTCACACTGAAACAGGTCTTTCAGAGACCGGTTTGGATTCATTCAGCCATATGAGGATTCACAAACAATCAAATGTAGCTTGACCCTTTTCAATGCCATGCTCATGTTCGCTTTTGAAATAAGAACATCATCATTTATTGAAAGTACAAGGAAGTTATTTCAATAATTGTCCATAACCCTTCAATAAAGCAGAAAATGTTCTTACTACTTTCTTTTAGTGGCCTCAGTGGGAGTTCAATTTTGTTAGGGCTTCTTTGTGTACAAGGTGATTTGTGAAAGAATCTTGAAGCAACTAAAGGGAAGTAATAGTTAAATTTCCTGCATAGTGAAAGAATTGAGCATGTTCTGGTGATAAAAACACATAAAATAAATTAAAAAATCATTGGTTAGAATTATCAATAAAATATTTTGGGTTGTTTGTTTTGTTTGTTATTGTTTTTGTTAGATATGTTTAGCAACACATTAGTGAATGTCTGAATATAACACTTGTAATTGTATTTTGGTGATGTAATAATTTGGGTGGTGAAGTGTTTGAGCATGTTTCATTTGTTCTTCTGCTACTTGATTTTTAATAAAGCTATTGATCAGATGTTATTTGATTCAAGTTATTTGAGTTTAACCATGTCTGTGATCTATCAAAAGCTAAGGGTATCTTTGGTTAAAGGAAATTTTTAGATCCAGTGAAATCATGTTTCTTATGCCTCATTTTCTTCTTCATCCTCCTTTCTTTCTTACTCATTTTCTGCTTCTTCATCATATTTTTATTCTTGTTTTTCTCCTCATCCTCCTCTTTTTAACTCATCCTGTTTTTTTCCTTCTTTTTTTAACTCATCCTGCTTCTCATCAGATGTTTTGTCTGGATATTCTATAAAGACACCATAACCTGCTTTGAAGGTGGCTTTAAAAGCAGACCCTTCAGTATAGACATGAATTCATTGTTCTGGGTAGGTGTCTATTGTTTTCTGTGTTGCTTTCATAAGACTTACTGGCAATGGAAGCCATAATAGAGGCAGCCAAAATGCTCATAAATTGCTGAGACGGCACTGCTTCCAGACTTGAGGGGTTCCACGGATGACCTGAAGCGAATCACACAATTCATTGAAGCTATTGATGCTGTAACCTGATATCTGACTGAAGAACGATGAAGAAGACTTACTGGGCCGGAACTTTTCATTGTATTATCTTAATAGTGTCTTGATTTCTGGAAATTTAAAACCTGTGTGTGATGGTATTTTTCTACTCTTTGCAGGTCTTGTCTGGGAAGTGATAACTGTCTTCTATATCATTGATATGGCTGAGGATTGACTTTTGTTTTATTCTGTGGTTTAGTTGCCAGTTTTCTACAAGTTGTTTATTTGGGTAGTCTTTGTTCATTCTTTTCCTTCTTTCATGTCTCCATTGCAGCCATATCTCTCCGTATCTCAAGAGGTTCTACATTTGTATGTATTTCACATGCAGCATTGGAACACATCAAAAGACAACAGATCAAGTGGTTTTCACACGCTTCCAGACTACCAAAAGATAGCATGCCATAAATGGCCATGACACATAGACATAAATAACGGCTATAAAGCCAGAGGTAGACCATGTAAAACATGGATCACAGAAATCAAAGAAGCCACAGGAACAAGCTTACAAACAGTACACAAGAAGGCCATCTCCAGAGAACTCTTCCACCTCTAACACCACATGGCAAACAAGGGCCACAGCGTATAGATAGATCTACTAAGGTTTTCTGTGGCATGGGTGGTTTGTCTGGTAGGCCATTTGTGAGATCCACTTTCACAAACCTTTCAGGTTTTCTTGATAGATGCTGCTGTATTTGAAATCTCCCCAGTGCTGCCATACAGCTTTCTGTGGACGCTGTCAATGAATGTTATTAACATAAATATTACACATTGTTAGGGCTGTCCATAAATGACATTATCAATTTGTTTACCAATTCCCTCCCCCTCGCGGTAAACAACTGTCAATAATTCAGGGACCCCTTGCTTAAGTATGTGAACAACCTTTTAACCCTCACCCACCTAAAGATTTTGTTGAGCAGAAAAAGTAGGAAAAGACTACATGATCTGTTTGACAACTGCAGGAAATTGGAAATCCAACAGGAAGAACTTGGAATAGAGTGATGATATTTTACTAATCCCAGGAAACATACATAATAACACACACAAATCAACATTTCGTCCAATAGGCCTTTATCAAGAATACGTTCACAACAACAAAAAAATGATGAAGAACAGCACTATAAATCAATAAGTCAAACCAAGTTGTACCTGTATGATCTTTCACATTTTAGAAAAATGTTTCTATTGAAAATAATGTACTGTATATTTCAATGTATAAGCTAAGATTTAAAACAATAATTTCTGCTATTGATGTAGGGGGTTCGGTTTATATATGCTTACAGCAAATTAAAAAAAAATTTACTTCAGAAACACAAAATTTCAGAACACAGAATAGCGTCAAATATCGGTAACTGAGGGAAACACTTATCATAACTTTTACAGTCATTCAAATCCTTCAAAGTCAAAATTCTACTGGAAAAATTACATCAGTTAGGCGAAATTCGTGTTACCACAATTTTCCTCCTCGTCCGAAACAAGATCTTCAATGTCACTTTTCTCATTATATTTGGTACAACTTTCACTACATCACCTATTTCCTGCAGATTTTCATTGTTAACTACGGCTGTGTCATCAGTGTACATACTAATAATATGTTTCGCAAACTCTACACATTTTTTAAAATTTCATAAATCAGTCCATGATATTTTCATGATGCACACATGAATAGGAAGCGTGAACTCTGAACTATGCAAAGGTCACAGTTTTACATTAACCCTGGGCAGACTCAAAATAGAATATGGATACTAGTGAAACAAGTAAAAAAAGAAAGTGACTTCTGGCGACCAGCTTTCTACCAATATAGGTAGCATAGTGTTCTACCAATATAATTTGTTATATCTGTTGTTATATCCTGTCCCATTTTCAACAAAACCCGCTTCCATGACCCTCGTTTCCACATATATCATTGTTACCCTGAACGTTTTATTGCTTACATGTTAATAGTTGTACTTACGTAAAACACAGGTTTATATAATCGCTTCAATCAGACATGACAGACTATAACTAAAACTACTGGGTAATGATGTGCACACAAGAAAACATACAAATTACAATACACAAATCATATTCACCGTTTCAAACCTGTGAAGCCAAAACAAACAAACCGGCATCTCATTTCCATATTTCCGTTGGATATGTTTGCTTGTTGTGATAATTTTTACATTTGTCGTCTTTTGATGTTTTGTGTGTATCTTGATAAAGACCTTTTGGTTGAAACGTTGAATATGAATATGAAACCTCGGCCTATACACAGGTTTTTGACTTGCCTTATTTTTGACATTAAAGTCATGTCCCTGGCATATACACAGATTGGCTTATACTTGGAAATATATAGTAATTTGTGTAAAAAAAAAACGGTATTTATAAACCCCTCCTAATTGTGAACGTAAGTTATGGACAACCCTGTCTGGAAACTGAGGAGACAGTATCATTTCTACAGGCTAAAGGAACCTAATGGGTATATTATATATGTCTATAATATTAAACGTTAACCATGCCTGTGGTAGAGTGCATTCGACAACTGTTTACAAATCTCTTGTCAACGGCTGGTGAATTTATTTGCACCCACAAGCCCCACTGCTAGGTCCCCTGTAATCAATAAAAGAAGCAAAATTTCTAAAATTTTAGTTACCGGTATAAGATTATTTGAAATCTGGCATTTAACTTCCTTTTTCTGCAAGTTTTAGTGGCAACATGGAAGCCAATGTCAGTGAAATTTCAAAATGTGTGCAATCTGTCAACAACTTCCAAGCTGGGCATCGCCTCGAAAGTGAATAGAGTTTTATAGACTTTTGTTTTATTGTATTTTCAGTAAAATCATTATGGATTGTAATTTGGAAGATGAATTCTGGAGAGGTAAGTTGTTTTAACACCCGAAAATACATTAGACCAGTTTGTTTTCTATAATTTTAAGTCCTACATCAACTTTTTTGAAGCGATTCAGTTTTCGACTAGATCTAGCTTTCTGGAACAATTTAGATGACAAATCTATAAGGTTTATTAATTTTCCTCAGTGAAATTATGACAATTTGACCATAAATACTTTGAATTTCAGCCTGTATCACAGTGTTACCACTCCAGGAAATATATGCAGAATTCATATCTTTATTTATATATACAAATATTATTTAAATATCTCTAATAACAACAAAATTATTGCATTTTCAAAACAGCCAGCAACTGTTACACAACATTTGCAAAAAATAATCCAGCTGCAGGAGAGAAATTATCTTCTTCTTCTGCGTCTGTTCTCAAACTTCTGCAGAATAGCAGAATGTAGTCCGGAGAATGGAATGCGTTGTGTCATGGTTTACAGCATATCTGCGTCTTTCGGCCTGACACACCTGACTTCAGCATGGCTTTGGGTCACTGACCCTATATGGAATGGGACAGCCAACTCCATCCCATAACCTCCTTAGTCGCCTCTTATGACATGCATGGAAGGTAAACAGTGTTGCTATTCTGTGATTCCTTTTTGGGCCCGGCAACACACGGGGGTAGAGAAATTATGTAATCGTAAACTAGTGTGCTAAAGGATAATATGGGTTACCCCATAATTACTGTGTCACTCTCAATGAAGTGGCATGCCGCCTGCAGAGAATACCACCAATAGCATGTAACTCTGTAGCTTCAAACGATAATCCCCAGGGATTTCTGAAAAAATCCACTTTATAAACAAGATGCAGAGAGCGGAATTGGAAGCTCTTGAGCACAACATTGAACAAATTAACACCCATGATGAGGATCCCTGGTTACATTCTTACAGCTCACTTGAAACTCTACTGCTTGCACACCAGCAAGATCCAAATAAGGCACTTATGCCAGAATATTTGCTCTCTTCACGCTTGCAAATGTCTACCATGACTGTGAAGAACTTGGTCCACAGTTGAGGTTCCTGGCTGCCAGGGGGCACACCCCGCTCTTCCTCAATGAAAATGTGTATCTTATCTCGGAGTTGCTGTGAAATGTGGAAAAGAATATCTGTCGTTTCAAAATGTGAAGTTTATACATCTTAATTATACTGGTATATATTGGTAATATATCGGCTTGTAAAGCTCTGATATAACCATATTGGACTAAAGTCCATGGTTGAAAGAAGCGTAAGTCACCATATGAGGTACATTTTACTTAACCAATATAGGTGAGTGCTCTTCACAAATGTAGCTTGGTTGAAATTGGTCGTGGTTTGAATGTCAATTGTGCACATTGAGTTGGCAATGTGATTGGATGTAGTAGTATTAATAGGTTCAAATCTTTGTTGTTGATCATTCTCCAACTGGATCTCTCTTGTAGCAGGACAATCTACTAGATTTCCAGCAGAATGTAGCCCAGATAAAGAAATATGCACGATGTCGCTGTTTTATTTATGCCATTGGCCCGATATATCTAACTTCAGCATATGGGCTCTAACAATTCAATAATACTTGAATATCAATGTTCTATACAGGACATTCTTAATTTTTATATATAGTATATGTACATTGCTTTTTTCTGAGGGTGTGCAAGTGAATTTCATCGCTTGCCAAAGATACTTCTCAATGATCAGTCCTTAAGGGCATACATTCTCAGGATGGCCACACAAAAAGCGATACAAGGACTCGTTGAAGATCTCACTGAAAGCCTTTGAAATACAAGATACATGGAAGAACTTGCACAAAATAGCTATACATGGTGCTTTAAAGTAAACAAAAAGTACAGCATTTTGTGAAAAGAGGAGGAATGCAGCAGTCAGAATAAGGTTTACTTACTATCTACAATAGTCTTCTACAAACTCATAGTCAAGGACATTCTTCTTCTTATGTTTACTTGAAACATGTCTATATCTGTAACTCTGTCTCCTGAAAAAAACTCACTTCCAGTGTTGTTTCCTCTGGCCAATATGCCTGTCTCAGTGTTTCATACCCAGAATACTCCTGAGTGTTTTGTACGTGGCATCCTGATTAATTGTGCGCCTTTTGGCAGGTTGCCTCGTCTTCAGCACCCTGCTTACTTGGGCAGGACTATGATCCTGCTCAAGTGGGACTGCCCGACCAGTCTTAGTTTTCAGCCCCTGATGGTTGAACTAAATCCCATTACTATTTCAAGGTGATAGGGGTCAAGGACATAACTCTTAACTAAATTACAAAAGTTGATGTAACAAATGATCATCAACATCATGTGATGGATGAACATCTACGAATTACAACTACAATATGGGTATGCGCTGTACCCCCTCCACCTGTATCTGGAAATTTTGTTGTTGGTACTTTGTTAATTTTATTTCTGAGTCAGTTAAAAAAAAGTTCATGAACATATAGGAGAAAATTATAATGTGCATAACTAAGTTATAATTATAAAACTAGTTTAAAAAATTCAGCTAAAATATTATCATCAATGTGACGTGTCCTTTACAGAATGTTGTACTCACTGCCACTCTGTAAGCTTCTCGGTTCTGTGCAAGCTGCTCAGCCTCTTCCAATGTCATGTTGAAATCTTCAATATCCTTTGTCCATCAAAGTCTTGGTCTGCCTCTTGTTCTCTTGGAAATTTTCCCTCCATGATTAATATTTCTAAACCATTGTACTTGTATCTTTTCATATGTTTGAAATATGCTAGCTTGTGTTTTTTTATAGTTTTGAGAAGCTAGTCTTCCTCTGTGTTCAGTTCCTTGTGGATATCTGTGTTGGTTTGTCTTTCTGTAAATAATATTCTTACGACTTTTCTATAAAATTTTATTTCGAATGCCGATATTTTCTTTAGTATTGTTGATGTTATTGCCCACATCTCACAACCATATGTTCATATAAGAGGAATATGTTCAATCAAGTGCCATGACGAGTGTTTCTTCACAACTCTCTGTCTTTTGTGCTGTTAATAAGTTCATTTGGTGACTTCTTTTTGTACTATAGTCACAACGATTCCAGAAATTTCTCTCTTTGTCTTCCTATGTCTCTTCTCCCCCTGATCTTTCCAGTGGTTACTAAATTTTCAAGTTTTAATTTTCTCATCATATGCCCTAAAAATCTTGATTGACTGTTCCTAATTTTTGCTATGATTTGTCATTTTACTCCAGCATCTCTGAGAACTTAACATTAGTTTCCTTGGCTGTCCATGGATTTTCATTATTCTTCTTAAAAACCACATCTTAGTTGTCTCCAGTTTATTATGGGCTTTTGTTTACTGTCTATGTTTCACTTCCATAAAGAAGGATTGGCTCAATATAACATCTTAGCACTCGACTTGTGTTTGCATTGATATTATTCCATTGCATCAAATGTTTCTAATTTTTTGAAATGTTGATTTGGCCTGTTCTATCCTGTTCTTGATCTCATTGGAGCACCTGCCATCTGATGTTAAAATGGTGCCAAGATACTTGACTTTATCCGCTTCATTTAATTTTGCATCATTGACAGTAATACTGCACTTTGGCTGTGTGTATTTCTTTGAAACAATCATTACTTTTGTTTTCTTCTTATTTAGACTGAGGCCTTTGTTTTTACTTTCTTGTACTACTGTGTCTAACAGGGCCTGAAGTTCTTGTTCGCTTCCTGCATTAAGAACTGTATCATCAGCATATCTTAGATTATTTAGATTGTAACCTCCAACTGCTATTCTTGGCATGCTTTCTATGTTTCACATAATATCCTCTGTATACAGGGAGAAAGGATCTAGTGACATTACACATCCCTGTCCTATCCTCATCACAGCTGTTTATTTCCAATACATATTTCTTACCATCTTTAGATCTTACTCATCAACATTGAGTTTTTCTAACATTTTTATGCTTTCTGGATGCTTCACTTTGTCAAATGCTTTACTCAAATCTATGAAGCACAAGTACAAGTCATTTTTGTACTTCTATTGCCCTCTCAATGCTCATATTATATATAGGAAATTTCTTGTGCCTTTTCCTTCCACAAATCCACATTGTTCTTCTGCAATTTCTGGTTTTATTTTTCCTCTTATTTGTCTCATGATTATACAAAGCAGGATTTTGGTCATCTGGCTCATAAGGCTGATTGTTCGATGGTCTTCACATTCTACCATACTAGGTTTCTTCAGTACGGCTATGAATATTTATTGCAATAAATCAGATAGAATATCGCCAGTTATAGATGTAATTTAGCATTTTGGTGATTATTTCTATGCCATACTTCCCCTGCATAAGTTGCCACTGGAAAAATAAAGCTTCTTAATAGTTGTAACTTTTTTTTCTGTTTGCCATAGATTTTTCATCTGTGATGTTTTTTATAGGGTCATTGCTAATCTCTCTCTGATTTCTGTTGAACAATCTCCTGTGGTGTTGATGGTTGACCAGAGATATTCAAAGTAATTGACATTTTTAAATTGTTCTTTGTTAATGAATAGTGTATGTGCAAGTTCATTTCTGTTAATATATATTTTTAATTTTTTTTTTTGCATTGAGGAAAAGATTTTGTACCTCGCTATATCTTAAAATTTTGTTGTTGCTAAAATATAAATTATCCTTTTTGTATAGACCGTGCGCCACCCCAAATGCACTACATATATACACACGAGGTAGCTTCAAAAAGTTTCTGGAGTTCATGATGTAGCTTCAAAAAGTTTCCGGAGTAGTTGATGTAGCTTCAAAAAGTTTCTGGAGTAGTTGATGTAGCTTCAAAAAGTTTCCAGAGTAGTTGACTAGTGTTTGAAAGATGATGTTATGGAGATTATATGCTTAGAAGTTGGTAATGACCTTGATGAAAGGACATGGCAGACGTGACATTCAATTTTAGAGGAGGTAGAATGAGGTCTTAAAAAAGTTGTGATGGTTTTTGACAAGGGGGAGGAGTAATGGGGTTTGACAAAAGTTGATGTCAACAACTGTTTCATTTAAACACCAATTAATTGTGTGAATTTGAAAGATTTATCAAGAAATAGGAAAAGATATAGTGTTTTAGTTCTCTTCAAAAGTTTTTTTAAAATTTTGTGTTGGTGGGAACAAGTTTTAAAGCAAAATGAAGTGGAAAAGGTTGGGGGATTGCTGAATTGTTGACATAAGAGGAAAAGGAAGTAAAAAAATTGTCCAAAATTGGGTTGATGTAATTTATGGGCAGCATATTTTAAATATTTTTTTGTGTAATGGAGTATTCCTTGAAATAGAGTGTGCCATGAAATAGAGTGTTCCTTGAAATAGAGTACATTTTAATAAAGTGTACCTTGAAGTCGGATGTGTCTGACCAAAAGATATAGCCTAGACATCGCAGATCACTTGTGATGGATGAACAACAACAGAAATCGCAGCCAAGCTGTAAACAATCACGCAGTGTGTTCCATTCTCTGGACTACATTCTGCTAATCTGCAGGAGTTTGAGAATCAACGCAGGTGAAGAAGGAAATGAACTCGGAGAAAGATGCATGAATTGTGAAAGTCATGATGATACACTGTATACAGTGTACTGTATACTGTATAGTACAGTTCAGTATACACTGACCGTAAGATACCGGCAGTTGTGCAGACACATAATCGCCTATGTCACTAGATTGATTGATATGTATATGCCTATTTGTTTTTCCTATTGTTTACCTCAAAGAGTCTCGATCCAGCAGGACTAATTTTCCTGGTTATATGCGACGTTAAGAAATCTGTCATTTTTCTGTCCATACGTAATGGCTGGTCAATGGAGATTATTGCTTCAATCGTCATGACAACAGCCTGGGCATGCGCATTGAACTCTGGCATCATGTCCAGATGATCGTGACCTTTGTTTCTAAATTTAGAAAACTGCTCTATCATGCCGCCGACATTTTGGAACATCCTAGAAAATAGAAAATAGATGGACAACATTAAATCAGACCCTACTTCTCAATAGTCATACACGCTTATCCCAAACCGCGTCACATATCTTGACTGATGAGCCGGATCATTGGTTACTATGCGTAGGCCTATACATTATGATTCCAGGCACGAACAATGCCGGATCTACCAATAAAAGTGACACTAATGGGGATAAGTGAAGGGCTATTCAACAGAAGGACTTGATTAATAAAAGATAATGCAGGCTGAGACAACAGGGACTGTGTCATAATTAAGCAGGAGCTGTCTGAATTGTTCTTGACAATTGAGGGGAGGGTGGTGGAGGGAGTAAAAACGTTCCAAAACATTGTTGACCTATTTGTGGACAGTCGCTTAACTAGTGTCAGAAATAATAATAGCGAGCAAAATCTTGTGCCTGTATCTTACTGTTCTACGCAATGAAACATATCGAAATGATCTTCACTATGATAGCCAGCCTGATGAAGACCCGTGCGTACACTTTTGAAAAAAAAAATCCACAATTTTACTTCAGAATGCCTTGTACGAATTAGATGTTATGTGAACATGACAACGCTATTCTCTATTTGTGGCGTGCTATGTTGTTCTCTTGATAAAGGCCTTTTGTGCGAAACGAGAATTTGTATATCATTTCCTGTATGTTTCTAGTGATTAGCAAAACTTCTTAACCCTCTTTCTTCTACTTCTGCTTTCATTATCAAACTCCTGCACATTTCTGGGTGTAGTCCAGAGATTGTAAGGGGCTGTGTCATAATTTACAGTTTGGCTGCGGCATCCACGTTTTTTCGGCATTAAACATCCGAATGCAGTATGGCTGTATATAACTTTGACCATCTATTGGATGGGAGATCAACTACACTTCAAACACCCTTAATCTCCTCTTTCAGAATATATTGCAGGTAACAGTGTCACTATTCTATGCTCTCTTTTCGGCCCAGCAACACTCGGGCGTAACCCTCTATCTAATTCTCGCCCCTCAAAATTACAAGAAATATACAGCAAAGTCCCTCTGGAGTAGCTCATGGTATAGCACCAGCGCTGAAACTAGGAATTTTTGCACCCTGGACAAGCACTATAACCTTTACATAAGCTAACTTCAATTTGATTGTGATTCTCCTGGATACAGTATTGCGTTTGGGTCTTCCGTCCTGAACGGCCATCACGGTCGCAACTGCCTAGTTTCAGCGCTGTATGCCAATAGCAAGCGACAACTACTGCATAAAACAGTCATCTTAGATTTGCAGACATTCTGGCGGACCTCTTCATTAAAAGAAATGTGATGAAAAATACCAGTGTGGATCTATAAAAAAAAATTCCTCGTCTGGCAAAGGGAACACGATTGACAAACTCGTAATCAATTTGGTTCACATTGCGCCAATCAATCAGTCAATGAATCATCAGTAAGTCATTCGGTCAATAAATCATCATTCATTCATTCATTCAATGAATCATCAGTCAAGTAGCCGGTCAATCAATCAGTCAATGAGTTACCAGTCAGTCATTCAGTCAATGAATCATCAGTTAGTCGTCGGATCATCATCACTGAAAACTGGACACGTCCATAGTTGCTCCTATCTCCCCCTGAGTGTATCCGCCATTACACTTCTGCAGACAGTACTCTGCTTATTGACCATCATTCTTCTGCGCCCTCCAGAAGAAATCACCTCTAGAAACACTCCATTTCAAACCCTGTTCTTTAATCCTAGCCATCGAAAGGAATCATCATCCACACCAAAATGTTAGCTGGATCCATTGCCCCCCCCCCATCGTCCTGTGCCACAATCGCGCATGGCGTCAGTTGATCTGCTCTTTAATTACGTCGAACACCCACATGTCTCGACGCGAAAATAAATATAACTACCTTCAACCTCGCCTTTTTCAAGGCCTCAATCCACTGTTCGCGAACGAGACCCATTCGTTCGAGAATCATTAGTCATTCAGTCAAGTAGCCTGTCAATCAGCCATTTAATCATCAGTCAGGCGTTCAATCAATAAATATCAGTCATTCATTTAGTCAAATAGCCAGTTAATCAGTCAATGACTATCCAGTGCGTTGCCGGTGCCTAAAAGAGAAGTCAGACACTGTTACCTGCCATGCATGTGGTAAGGGACGACTTGGAAGATTTGGAGTGGGCGAGGAGTTGAATGTCCCATCCTGTATAAGATATAAGTGACCCATAAGCCATACTGAAATAGAATGTGTCATGCCATAAGGCGCATATATCGCAGCCAAGCTGTAAACCATAACAAGATATTCAGTTCTCAGGATTACATGCTGCTAATCTGCAGGAATTTGAGAACGAATGAAGAAGAATCAGAATAATTAAATAAATCACCAGACAATCAGTCATTAATTCAAGTAACCAATCAGTCTATCAATCAGATTGAAAATCAAATGATCAATCAATCTGTTAGCGAAGCAGGCAATCAAACAATCAGGAAGTGAATCGGACATAAAGTTAATCAGTCAGTCACAAATTAATCAACCAGTCAATTAATATGTCAGTTAATAAATCACTCAGTTAATAAACGAATCAACCAGTCATTAATGTTTTAGCACATATGTCATCGGTGGACATACCTAGAATGTATGTCACTCAATGGCTGATCATATCACAAACAGAAATATATTACGCGATGTCTGATTCACGTACCACTTGAGCAGCTTGTTAGCGAGTTGTTGATGTCCTTGCTGCACCATGCTTCTCCAGGAAGATCTCAGAACGTCTAGATCTCTACGAAATGAAAATGTAAGCTGACAAAGTAAAGAACAAAGAGATAAGGCATAGATCCAAGACTGCAGAAAGGGTGGAGGGGTGTGGGGGTTAATTAAAAACACAGTTTCTTAATTTTCGTGGAGTTTTTGGCGATCTCTTTATGGGAAAATCAATAAAAAGGGTGAAAAAGGGGAAGGGGGGGGGGAAGACACGTTTTAGAAAAAGGTTTAATTCCTAGCTCTAATTGTAATAATTGTAATGTTCTAACTACTTTAACAGTGAAGACCTTATATAATCAACCGTTTCACTTTGGTTGAAAAGGAACACGATGCCCCGGTTTTAATCGCCTATTTAACATACAGGTGTTTAACACACGCCTCCCCCACCCCATCCCTTATGCGATATCTGCACCTTTGTTGCCACATATGAGGTCTCTGTATAGATATCTGAAACACTAAGATATGCAACGATGTTTGTCACTCCATGGTAACAATTGGATGTACAGAAGCATTGGCTGGAATTATTTGTACTTTACTGTGAGTTTTCTAGACGTTTTTGACATGGTTAAACCGAGCTTTATTTGTAGAATATTCTCCGACACCTCCTTCCAAACTTTTTGGCGCTTATATCGCAGCATGAACTTGTGGCAACCAAGGCCTGGACTTCTAGTTCAGGGTGCAATTATTAAACAAGTATCTTCTTTACAAGCATGTCGTAAGAGGCTACCAAGGGAGGTTGGGTATGGGCTGATAACCTGTCATCTTTGAAAAAGTCATTGTCACTGCATGTCTTGTCTCGATTTTTTACTTTCGTCTTCTGTTAAATTGTCCCTATGGATGATGGAGATTTGCAGGCCAGTAATCATTGCACTGTTTTCTTTTGGGACAGACGGTACAATATAAGAATCAGTGGACACGTTTTTACGGAACAAATAGCAAACATAATTAAACGGAACGAAATTCCGATAAAGTCGCATATACCGATGCATCCAGTATTCAACACGTTGCGCGATGAGAGCTCCTGAACACTTGACATGCGCACTGGACACTGAGTGGGAGGGGATGGCCAGTTTATTGCGCGTAAATCGCTAAATCGGTATTTTAAGTTACAACTTTCTAAGTTTTCCGAGATAGTGCAATAGCATATGAAATTAAAAAATTGGTATGTTGTCGCGTGATCCACTGATTTTTGTATTGAACCGGACATCCTTATAAATGACGAGGAATGCTAATAAGTGTGCCATCACTGCAGGACACAAAGAATGATGAACTAGTAGGTTCAGTTTATGCTGCCTCCTGGCATGCCGTGATACTGCCACATTGGAATTTATCTTCCTTTGGGGACTAAAAATCCACCCATAAACCCTCCAATGCAACTATGCCTTTTGAGACAGCAAACTTTATGCGTTTGAGTTTCATCAGCTGAGGAGGACGTATGTTGTTGTCAGAAATGCTATTTGAGATACCTGCTCACAGTTAAAGAGATTATTTCATCATCATTATTATCATCATTGCAATATGAACACTGTCTACACAGGGCTTGGGGTTATCACCATCAAGCTTTATCAAGCTTGGGCACCATCAAGCTTTCAGTCAACTGATCAGTCATGGCTTACATCTGATGATAACAAAGGAAAGTCCTGTAATTGCACACTTCCATTAACAGTTCGACCAGAAAAACAAAGAAATGAGAGAGAAGAAGAATTAACTGCATACTATATGATCAATTAAGACAATAGAATGTAGTAATCATAGTTATGTTGCTGTTAAAGATGATCGATAAGTACGTACAATATCAAGAAATACAGCACCAGGTTCTGATGGTGTACAGTCTCATGAAACAAACACAATCTGTCAGAAAGTGACATTGATATTTTGGCTGAAATAATTTAACACAAGCCAACGAAATGACGTTATCAGGAAGTATTAGGTGTGAGGGTGTAGTAGACATTACTGCTATCTGACAACTGACACTACTTTATCAGAGAGGAGTGGCTCCAACTTTTTGTTTATTACCACCGAAGAGACCCGACACAAATTTTCTCACATCAGTGGATACAAAGATCATTAGGATGTTGAATGCACATGGGAAACTCTTGGAGAAAATTTTGACATACAGGCTTGCTTGGGATTTAGGGAGTGGACTGGTATTTTCATTTACAACCGGTGGCTGTAAGCACAATAAATAAATGTGGTGTAAAGCTGCAGTTCTTGAGTAGTATGGATATTGATTGTTTTACTTTCTCTTCAAGAACTGCACAGAATAGCTTTGAACAGACAGAATTGGAGAGATCTGCCCTATGCGCTAACTTCAGCGCAAAAGGAAAATTAATGGATGAATAAAAGCTGCAGTGCTTTCACGAGACGTTTTTAAAGGGTTCCAAGATGGCCTGGAGACATGCGCTGTTGTAATTTATCGTGAGAATGCTTATAATCAATAGGATTGTGTGTGAATATCTGATGGACTTGCTCATAATACTACAAGTGGGCCCCTTTGTCGTTCGATGGATATCATCAGCGATGTACGAAAGGAAGGTGATACTGTGTATATGGTCGTTGTTCATGGGACAATGTCTCCATCCTAATTCCCGCACGCATGACAAGCAACAGTGTCGCTATTTCGCGCTAACTTCGGGAGTCTGTAGCAAAAGATCAGGAGTTTGAGAACGAGGGAAGAAAGAAAAGAATTTATTGTTGCTTCTTTCTGATTATTGACAGAAGAACGAATAAGACCGCAGATTTACTAAGCAGATATGAACATTTATGAACCAAATAAGTGGACAAAATACAATAATGATATCTTGCAAACACATTCTAGCAGCCAAAGTGGCATATATTGCAGTCGCATTTCAAACTGCTATACGATGGAGGTTATACTGTAGCGATTACAGAATAAAACTATGAGGTATACACAATAATACATACCCACTCAGACATGTTGGCATATCCATCCATATGCATAAGCCCAAAACCCATCAGAGTTGTTGAGGTACCACACTGGATCCATCAAATCACAGAATCCTCAATCTATTTCTATCTTCAGTGATGTGGATGAATGAGGAAAACTCCCGACCTGTCCAGTCCTTGATACTGTCTATTCACGATTGTCTTTGTCTCCCTCTGCTTCTTCGACTATCGAATGTTCCATGTAATATTGATTTTGACAAGGGATAATGTCGTCACACTTGTCCAAACGTGCTGACATACACACACACACACACTTATTCGAATTCGCATTAATTCAACATTACACACACGTAGCCACACAAGTAATAACTCACATAACTCTCTCTCACACACACACACACACGCATATACATTCACATACATATTCATATACACGTCTATTCTCCCTGACAAATACACATACGGTCACTGATACATACACATGCACACACATACACCGATCCGTCTCCAGAACAGATCTGCGCGCTGATCCCACACAGTGTCATTTGTCTTAACTGTTCTGTTTGAACATTTGTCAGTCTGAGTATCCTTTGTGTCTTCAGACAATAAAAGACACGGACAATTGTTGATAAGCCAAGAAAAATGACGCAATTTGGGATTTGGAAGACGGATAATACGCTGCAGGGCTTGCATACATTCAGACAGGTTCACGCGACTAGAAGGAGGATGTCCATAAATTACGTCAACCAACAAGAGGGAGAGGGTGGGGGGTATGAATAACTTTGACAGCTGTTGACCAAGGGACGAGAGGGAGATTTGAAAAAAATTAACCTCAACAAAATATTTGAGTATTTTAAAGAACAATTTTCGAAAAATCTTAAATCATGCAGATTTGTTTCTGTATATTTTAAGCAAATATTTTTAGATTGGAGTTGGCTGTTAATTTTTGAAATTATTAAGCATTATTAATTAATTAATAATTAATCCCCAAATTCTTGACAGTTTGTTAACAAGGGGAGATTTGGTGGGGGTGGGGTCTGAAATTGGAAAATATTATTGACGTAACTTATGGAAAGCCCCCCAACTCAGTACAAAGCAGCACTCACCGAGAATCAAGGACCTCAATTTGTTGAGAGCTACAGGACATTTTGAGCACGGGGTAATATCTGTCAAAACACAAGAACACTGTTTATAACCTCATGTCTGCATTAGTGCTCATGTCTGCATTAGTGCTCATGTCTGTATAATATCATGTCTGTATTAGTGCTCATGTTTGTATTAGTGCTCATGTCTGCATAATCTCATGACAGTATTAGTGTTTATGTTTGTATTAGTGCTGATGACTGTATAACATCATGTTTGTATTAGTGCTGATGACTGTATAACTTCATGTTTGTATTAGTGCTGATGACTGTATAACTTCATGTTTGTATTAGTGTTCAATGAATGATCCTTCTCCAACTCTTACTGTATAGAAGGATGTAGTCTGAAGACATACATATTTTGTTGCATTGCGATATATGTGCCTTTCGGTTTGACATATCCGATTTCAGCACAGCTTATGGACAGGATAATGACAAGACGTCCCAGTTTTACCGGCAAGTACTGGTTTTGGATGATTTTTCAAGTGTCACGAAAACAAATTTATAGGGACGCAAATTTGTCCCGGTTTTAAAAAAAAGTAGGTGCATTTCTCATAACATGGGAAGTTTCTTCTTCATCGTTCATTCTCAAACTCCCACAGGATCTCCTGTAGCAGGACAACGGTTCTACTAGATTTCTAGCAGAATGTAATCCAGAGAATGTAAATGCGTTGTGTCAGCGTTTTATTTGCGCAAATGGCAAGGCGTATCCTGTTTTCAGTGGTATAAGTGATTTAGTTGGTTGAATGTGTGATGAAATATTAATATATAACTAGAAAGATGGCAATCTTATAATGTAGTAAATACAATAAATTGTGTTCCTAGTTTGTAGTTTAGAATTAAATATAATTTGCTATTCACTTTCACATCGTCATTTCTGAGTAAAACAAATTCACAAGTACCAGGAAAGTAGATACGCTTACTTTAGTGTGGGGTTTTAACCAACAGCCTAAATGTCTCCTATCGGAGGTCTTGTCAAATACAAGTATTTCACCGGCTTATTTTGGTGCAATTATTTATCGTTAATTGGGTGGTCAGGTTTCTTCATTTTCAAAATCTGGCCACTCTGGTTAGGATTGTCCATAAAATATGTCAACGAATTTTATTTTTTATAGTTTTGATTCTCAATTTGTGGAAACAGCTGTCAAGAATTTAGGGACACCTTAAGTAATTCAACATTTCTCCCCCCCGCCCCATATATTTGTAACGGAAAAAGGTACGAAGAAACTAAATTATTTATTCAGATTAAAAATGTTTCAAATTCAGACAATTCAATTGTTGCATAAAAACAGTATTATTGATGTAAACGTTTGTCAAACACCTCCCCTTGTTCACAAATTTCGCACTTTCAGACACACCCCCCCAGTTGTGACGTAATTTATTGATATGCCCTTACGGTTCGCTTTGATCAACGGGATGAAACATCCAGCCCTGCACCTAAAATATCCTTAGTCGACTCTTACGACTTGCACGTAGGTCACGATGTTGCTATTATTTTTTATCCATTTAGGGCCCCGTCAGATCATGGGAATATAGTAGAAACTAGGCTACGAGAATGTCCTAAAAAATTAGCAATCTAAAGAGAACAGCGAAGGAAGAGAAATCAAAGGCAAATTAAATATTTTTGGTACATCATGAAAGAAGTGACACATTATCAAGACACATTATTGCTGGAGGGAAAAATTGAGGAACAAGAAGCAGATACAGATACAGGAAAACATGGATATGGACACATTACAGTCTGTCAGAGTGTGCTACCAAGGCAAGACGGAAAGTATTGGAGATTAAATATAGCCAACTCTCACGGTGGAGACAGCACGTGATCTGGCACGTGATTTGATGTGAACCAAGTGCAGTTAAACGACATAATAAGAATACGTCATTGAACAAATCTCTGGGAAAACCACATCAATGAACAAAGCTCCGTAGAAACCAAATCAACGAAGAAAGCTCTAGAGAAACCACATCAACGAATAAAGCTCTGTAGAAACCACATCAACGAAGAAAGCTCTGGAGAAACCACATCAACGAAGAAAGCTCTGTAGAAACCACATCAACGAAGAAAGCTCTGTAGAAACCACATCAACGAAGAAAGCTCTGGAGAAACCACATCAACGAAGAAAGCTCTGTAGAAACCACATCAACGAAGAAAGCTCTGGAGAAACCACATCAACGAAGAAAGCTCTGGAGAAACCAAATCAACGAAGAAAGCTCTGGAGAAACCAAATCAACGAAGAAAGCTCTGGAGAAACCAAATCAACGAAGAAAGCTCTGGAGAAACCAAATCAACGAAGAAAGCTCTGGAGAAACCACATCAACAAAGAAAGCTCTGGAGAAACCAAATCAACTTAAAAAGCCTTGAAGAAACCAAATCAACGAAGAAAGCTCTGGAGAAACCACATCAACGAAGAAAGCTCTGGAGAAACCACATCAACGAAGAAAGCTCTGGAGAAACCACATCAACGAAGAAAGCTCTGGAGAAACCAAATCAACGAAGAAAGCTCTGGAGAAACCAAATCAACGAAGAAAGCTCTGGAGAAACCAAATCAACGAAGAAAGCTCTGGAGAAACCACATCAACAAAGAAAGCTCCGGAGAAACAAAATCAACTTAAAAAGCCTTGAAGAAACCAAATCAACGAAGAAAGCTCTGGAGAAACCACATCATTGACCAACGTTTCATTGCTTGTAATTTATTTGGATGAAAAGAACATGAAATGTGAAACCACAGGAAAAGGAAATTTAACGAAATATTCGCCTGTCGGATCATAGTTCTGCAGCAGCTCTAATTGTTATTAAATCGAAAGAAATATGAAACCTATACAACAACTATACTTATATCAAGTATTAAGGATAATTGATCTATACTTACCTACACGTGTCTTGTTCTTTCAATCTTCTAATCAAAATACTTACACACCAATGTCTTATTCTTTCAATCTTCTAATCAAAATACTTATCCGCCAATGTCTTGTTCTCTCAATTTTCTAATCACAACACTTACACACCAATGGATTGTTCATTAAATTTCCGAATCAAAATACTTACTTGATATGGTCTAGTCTTCTCAAGTCTGGTCTGTTATATAAAAATACTTACCCGTGAATGTTACTGTTCTCTCAATTTTCTAATGAAAGTAATGTACGAAAAGATCGCAGTTGTAGTTGCAAATAACCGAAATATTTCAACATGTGTGAACACAGCTTCTGGAAATAGGTGCACATTATGAGGTCACGAAAGACGAACTAGAGTAGACGGGATGATTAAATATTTGATGTTACTAAATATTAACTTTATTCTGTCTGGCTTCCGTGTTCGATGATAGATCGATACATCTGTACGCTGCTCTGAACTATTAAAAATAATGATGGAATGCATCACCCGTTCTAGTGAAGCAGGAATTAGTGAAGATATAATGGTCAGGCCCACAGATAAGGGGGTTAGAGTGTTGAACCTCCCTCCCCTTAGCAAATCTAGCATGAGTTTTCGTATTAGGAACTTTACTAAACGATGGGCCATATGCCGTCTTCCTCTGCCTTAGTGATTGTTAACACAAAGGCAATTAAATTCTTCATGAAAATAACAATTTTACACATGACAAACGCACTAATGACGCTTTTTGAGGTAACTTCCTTCTAAAGATAACACAAATACGGTCCTTACTAAGGAGGATGCTTAAATGGCAAATGTACTCTGGAGGAATTTCTTGCTTTCTGTTTTCCACGAGAATATGGGTACACACATACCATACCATGGGCATACGACTCCTCCCTCAACTCATCAGGGGTATGAGCACCTTCAACATGCAGACTGACTAAATTCTATTTGTGCGTCCAATTTATAGATATATTTCCTTACAGTGTTAGAGTCAAGTCCATAATAGGGGGGTGGGGGGAGGGTAACGTTGAATCCTTAAAAAAACCACATCAATGAACACATCTCTAGAGAAACCAAATGAATGAACACATCTCTAGAGAAACCAAATCAATGAACACATCTCTAGAGAAACCAAATGTATGAACACATCTCTAGAGAAACCAAATGAATGAACACATATCTAGAGAAACCAAATCAATGAACACATATCTAGAGAAACCAAATCAATGAACACATCTCTAGAGAAACCAAATCAATGAACACATCTCTAGAGAAACGAAATAAATCACGATCAGAGGATTTTGAGATGGATGAGAATGAGTCAATATCGAGAATGCGCGAATTGGGAATGAGGGTGGGCGTGGCCTGTAGAGAACCTCTGACAAAGTTTTCAAAAAGAACAGTGAGCCAACATAGAACAGGAACCATCAGCCGTTATACCCTGAGAGATTTACTGAAGAGGAGATCTGAGCACCTATGGAAGTATCCGGTGTGCGAAGAGGAGAATCAATATACCTAATATCTAATCTCTGGTGAAAACAAATCAGTGAACAAAGCTCTGTATAAACCAAATCAACGAACAAAGATCTGGAGAAACCACATTATTGAACAAAGCTCTTCCTTGAGGACGGATGTGTCGGGCCATTTGCGCAAATAACACGGTGACACAATGCGTTTCCATTCTCTGGACTACATCCTGCTGAAAATCTAGTAAGACAATGGTCCTGCTACAAGAGAGATCCAACGGAGACTTTGAGGAATGCTGAAGAAGAACAAAGCTCTAGAGAGACCACATCAATGAGTAAGACATTAAATACCAGGAATTTAGTAACAAGTCGTGGTGGAAACACCACCCCCCCCAGCAATTATTTTATGCTATTCTGCAAAAACGGTCACATAAGTCTAATGCAATAAGAGTGAGATGCGTCAAAAAAGGCGCAGTACCATTTTTTTTTGAAAGTGTAACCCCCCCCCCCCCCCTTTCACACTAACGACGTACCTACGACATTGGTTGGAATGTCCTATCTAACCTTCTCTCTTTGATACACAAGAACTGTGTGAAATTCGTTGATGACCGACTTACACTCTTGATCACTGTCACAACCATAGCCCCGTTTGTAGAAAATCGTCATTACCGGCTGACTAGCAATGCAACACAGCAATTGCGCGACCAATCTCAAACAGGACCTAACAGCAGAATAAAAAAATAAAAAAATAGAATCAGCTTTCTTAAGTGATTATTGCTGTGATTTTCGTTGGTCACTATTTATATACTTTATATATTTTATATACAATAACGGTCTAATCGAAAAACACGACGTCAAAATATTGATTCTGGTTTGGTTTGATTCTGTTATCACTTCAATAATGATCATCAATGAGTAAGGATTAATGTCCAGTTACAAACAAATATATGCATGCTTCTGTTGGTTTTATGTCATTACTGAGTGTGAAAGTTTTGTTTATATATTTCCTGAATGATTGTTCAGCTTTCTGTTTTTATTTGGTTACAGTGTGTATCTCGCACATATTTCAATATCTTCACTATTAAACATTTACAGTATGTACAATAGTATTTAGTGTCGTATATTTTCTATCCTTATTATCAATTTCAAAATTTCGGATTATTTAGCGTGCACTAAAAATGATGATGATAATCACTGCTTAAAGTATGCCGAAGACTGATGTTTCGGGCCATTGGCGCAAATAAAACGGCGACACGACGCAATTCCATTCTCTGGACTACATCCTGCTGGAAATCTTGTAGGACCATTTTCCTGTTATAAGAGAGAATCAACAGGAGTTTGAGAATGAACGCTGAAGAAGAAGAAGAATGCTTAAAGTAAAACAACAAGGGTAAAATAAATGGTGGTGCAGTCACAACAAAATTGCTGGAACGAATATCCATTTTCCATCAGACAATAGCATTTACATATACACACTATCGTTTCTGTTTTGTACCACATCGAGATCAACTTCTGGAATTCTGAAAGAGATCCAGCAGAGGCTGGAATTTAAGACTAGCCAGACCCTCCTAACAGCATACGGAAGGTTGGGTGGCAACCATTAGTGGCCACCAAACCAACCACCATGCTACATTGTTGAAGATGATTTGACTGTATAGTCAGGCTTTTTAAATTGAAAACCCCACCAGCATTCTATCTTTACAATTATATGTTTTTTATGTCGTAATGTCCTGCTGTCAATCATCCCCCCCCCTCCCTGGAGTAGAGGGCGTCGAACTGTGGCATTGAACTCCGTCAAAGAACCTATATCATGTGACCCGGACTGGCAAGATCTCATGGGTATGTTGTATGTCGAACTGACACCCAAAAACCAACTGAAGGAAGGGGAAACCTGAGTGGAAACCATGTGAAACTTCATAAACGGGGAAACTTATAAAAGGTCCAGGAGGTGACGATCCTACATGTCTTTCCAAATTTAGCAGATATGGCAACCGTCTTGTGTGGCGGCAGACTGTAGGTGGCGGGGAGTGGAGAGTGATGAAGCACATATCAGATCCACTACCAATAGATAGAAGTCTGGGAAGAGTCAAGTCAGAGCAGCATCATGCCAGTTGGAAAATGATGGTAGTTCCTGGTCCCAGGTCCTGCTTTTTTGGATCAGTCCTCTGAGTTTGAAAACAAGCGTCAAAAACATAACCACGACATGAAAGTGCATAAACAGAAAATATCATATGAGTTCGGTCGTCGCCTCAGAAAAGGTCCGAAAATCCGCCAAGAAGGGGACACTAAACATACTACAACTGAATATATCTGGACTCAGAAATATGATATTGAAACTGAATAAAACACTACAAAAACATGATACCCACATCACACTACTGCAGGAAACATTACTAGCAAAGAAAGAACACTCAGTACCAGGCTTCACCATACACAAATGTAAATATCAGAAGTCAGAGGCATTGCAACACTCATAAGAAATGACATGCAAGGAAAAATCATAAACGTGAAAAACAACGGAAACGATATGCAAGAAATAAATATATGGTGCCATAGCCTGCGTATATGTATTGTTCAATGTATACTGCCCACCTAACTCCAAGAAACAAATAGATATAAACACCACAGATACCAAGAGAATTATCTTTGCGGGAGATTTCAATGCACAAATACCTGAACAGGATACAAGAACAGAAATACCATGGGAAACAATAGAGAGGAACTATGAAACAGCATCAACCTAATAATATTACAAGATTCCTCATCCACACCCATACTCCTACGTATCAGTAGGAATGAAAGTGCTGATAAACTGGCAAAGACTTGAGCAAGTATGCCTCAACCAGAAATATCCACACAAAAAAGCACACGATCTGGTTCGAAAAGCACCAAAATGGCAACTATGGGTAGGAGCTAATTTTAGGTATGTTGATTATCATATTCGCACACGCAACATTTCCACAGCTGCTCTGATCTTCGTTCAGTAAATCTCTCAAGTTGTGACATCTGAAGTTTCCTAATCTGGAACAGGTCGTTCTGGACGTTGTGAACTAGTCTGATATCTAACTAGTTCGGGTAACTACGTTGTTACCCGCAGTAATATCGGTTCTAGGGAAGGTGCAAATTTTTATGGCTCCCCCCCCCCATCTCATCAGCTTCTTTTCAATCTATGTATGTGTGCCGTGAATCTAGCCAAAAGAAGATATACGAAAGAATCAAAACAAGCCTTCATACTTAACGATTTTCATTATTGCCGTGTTTTCGTTGATCACTATGTATACATAATTTGTGTCGACTGCCAACACTGACCAGCGAAATTCTCAAAAATAATTAAAAACAAGACGTTAAAAAAGGTTTCTTCTGATTTTGCTCGCAGGTATTCTATTGGAGAGAGTCGCGCTGTATGCAGGCCATATGTGATTGTGAAAATGTCTACATGTGGAGTTGAGGACTGCAATAATAAAAAAAAAACAATCTAGAAGGTCCATAAATGCCGTCAATAAATGGGGGTGGGAGGGTGGGGGAGAGGGTCTGAAATGGTATGACAGTAGCTGACACAGGAGAGTGTTGACAAAAGTTGACGTCAACGGTGTTGCAGGAAGAAAACACGCTATGGGAATTATTTGAAAGAACACTCAACCAATACAGAACAGGAACCATCAGAGGTGGCACCTAGAGAGATCTAATGAAAGGAGATTTTATCAGCTATGGAAATATTCAGTGCGCGAATACAATAACAAACACCTAACCATAAACATAATCCTAAATCTAATAATAAATCCAATCCTAAACCTAATCCTAAACATAACCTTAAGCCTAACCCTAAACCTAACCATAAATCTAACCTTAAACCTAAAACTAACCCTACGCTAACCCTAAACCTAACCCTAAACCTAACCCTAAACCTAACCCTAACCCTAAACCTAAACCTAAACCTAACCCTAACCCTAATCCTAATCCTAAACCTACACCTAATCCTAAATCTAAAGCCGATCGTACCTACTTGTCTTATCTATAAGTACACGAAGACTCCGAAGTGTCACATTGATCTGCTGGCCCGGATATCTGGAGCACTCGGTAGTGACAGAGCGGACATTCGTGCTTCCAATGCATGAACAGACGATAAGTTGACAATGGACAAGAATAGTCCGGGTGTTACCGAGACCCATAACTGTTGCAAAGAATATGAATACTGTACACTGTTTACAAGACCGTAGATGGGGGGGGGGCTGGATGTTCAACCCACCTCCTCCCATAGCAGATAGTAACATGACTTTTAGTAATATAAACTTGACGAAAAGGCAGACAAAAATACAACCCCCAATCTTCTGGGTTTTTCCGCGAAAAGGTAATCATTTTTTTCATAAAAAGATGATCTGACATATGAAAACGTACGAATGACCGTTTATTTTTATTTAAGCCCCTCCCCCTTGAGGAGATCATGTACATTCCATACATGTTATAAGAGGCGACTAAACTAAGGAGGTTTGTGGTGAATTTTGCAATTCCACCCTATATAAGGCCAAAGTGCACAGAAACCATACTTAAGTCGGATGTTTCAGGCCGAAAGGCGCAGATATCTAAACACAGTTGTAAACCATGGCACAACGAATTCTTTTATCCGGAGTACATCTAGCTAATCTGCAGGAGTTTGAGAACGAACTCAGAAAAAGAAGAAGGATATCGGTGACATGATGAAACTGGTGCACGAGCGCATGTTTGATCTAAACACCTCTATTCGTAACACATCTAGTGTGAGGAAAAACACTCATGCTGCTGACCACTTCAATGGCACGGGCCCTGATCAGTAACGTGTTTAAGAATCGTTATATATATATATATATATATATATATATATATATATATATATATATATAAATATATATATTTATATATATAAATAAATTTGGCAGAATTTAACCTTTTGGGATCAAAGTACGTAAGTCTTATAGACGATATCATGTTGTTCCGTTATTTATCTCTTTGTCTTGTTACACGGATATGTGAGTTTGCTGTGTCTATTTTATTTCTGTTGTTTACCTCTTACAATCTAGTTTTCATTCTTCTGGGTTATATCCATATTTTGCTCTACCATATGAAGGTCAATAGTGCCGTTCTTACTCGCTTTGTGTGTGTGTGTGTGTTATTATTTGTGTTTCCAGCAATTAGCAACACTTCATTACGCTGTTCCATGCTGAGCCTGCGATGTGTAGTTTTTGGTATTTAGGGTGGTAGTAGTAGAACTTTACATTTATCTGGTTGTATAACTGTCCTCTCCTGTTCCAGTCCATATCATTTCACTCATTCCTAAGATATTTACGCTCATTCTTACCATTTCTTGCTTGAAGTTATCTAATTTACCACACTGCGCTAACAATCTGACGTTCCATGTTGCTATATTAACACCAACTGCATGCCTACTTCTGTGTGTCGCCATGACTTTCTTCTTGGGAGAATAATGAAAAATAAACTGTGTAATATGACCTTGTCATTAGAAGTAAGAAAGAGAGTTCTGCAGTGCTATATAACCCCTATACTAACATATGGATGAGAGTCTTGGACAATAAACACTGGAAAGTGGGAAATTAGAGGCAACAGAGATGTGGTTCTACAGAAGAATGCTGAGACTACCATGGACTGCCAGAAAAACTAATGTAGAGGTGTTGAAAGAGTAAAATGCGAAACGGATCTTAATCAACAATATAAGAAAAAGGTAATCTTCTTTTTTTGGCCACTTCATGCGACAGGCAGGTTTAGAGAACATAGTCACAACAGGCAAAAAATTGTAGGCAACAGAGACAGAGGGCGACAACGTGAGAAAATATTAGACAGCTCAACAGCCTGGCACGACAAGGAAACAACAAAGACCTTCATACATAATACTGGAGACAGAGAGCTGTGGAGAGCCATGACCGCTTACGCCTGCCGGCATGGCACCTGATGATGAGGATGATGAGTAGTAGAACTGGACGTCTTCACCACGAAGAGACTGTTCAATCAAACAGCCACATAAACCAGACAAATGCATACCCTTCGACATCTGATAGAGGAGACTGTTCAGTCAAAGAGCCACATAAACCAGACAAATGCATACCCTTCGACATCTGATAGAGGAGACTGTTCAGTCAAAGAGCCACATAAACCAGACAAATGCATACCCTTCGACATCTGATAGAGGAGACTTCAGTCAAAGAGCCACATAAACCAGACAAATGCATACCCTTCGACATCTGATAGAGGAGACTTCAGTCAAAGAGCCACATAAACCAGACAAATGCATACCCTTCAACATCTGATAGAGGAGACTTCAGTCAAAGAGCCACATAAACCAGACAAATGCATACCCTTCGACATCTGATAGAGGAGACTGATCACATATGAGTCTTCCCGGAGCGCAATGATTTTGGTTCATAACCTTGGTCTACATCACAGGTGTAAAAAAACAAAACACAGATGAATGGGCCCCAGTAAGAATTGTGTACAGAAAGTAAACATGACCTGAAAGGCTTATTTTGTATTATTTCTGTGCATTTCGTTGGTCTGTCATGCCTTTTTTGGCATAAATAAGTAGGCCCTATATCTAAGTATATAAATAGTGTCCGACGACAATTACGACAATAATAAAAAAACGTCATGAATGAATTCTCGTTTACTCTCTGTACAGAGGACTTTACTCTCGACGTTCGCGCAAAACAGCACTTAAACAAGTTACATTCTTGTTTACCTCATGCAACTATTATTAGCCTACACGTATGTTTACTGTCCGTTAGTAAGCTTCCACCTCTGTTTATGCTTACTTATTCATATCTGCTTGTTTACACTCAAATTACCACACAAAGTGCTATCATCTCTGCAAACCCTGTCTAAACTTTCCGATATTATCAATGTAAACAATTCAATCCTATTTGTTATCAAGTTGACACGTTCCCGCTCTGATATCTTCTGTCCATGAGTGCACAACTGATACGCACTAATTTGTACTGGGCGAGCGGTTCATTAGCGCATCAACATCTTCCATGTGTGGAGAGCAAAATAAACAGCCACTGTCTCTGATGTTCTTCAATACATGGATTATGTTTTATTTCAGTAACTTGGAACAATTTTGTAGAATAAGGCCTCTCATTGGAAGCGACTACGCGGGACTACATGATCACTAGTGTACGTCTGTGATAGCGCGAATGATCCAAAGAATACTACAGAATCATGTCTATAATAGAAAATGTAATCCAGATAACGGCGACTCGCGGTGTCGCGCTTTTATTTGCGTCAATGAAAGTCGACACAGTCGACTCGGCAGGGGTATAAAGAAATACAAGAAATAAATACAAGGGATGGTTGAATAAGTGTTCGACCCTGTGGTTCTAAAATGTAAGTTACCTGTAGACAAGGGATGGTGGAATAAGTGTTGGAACATGTGGTTCTAACATTTAAGTTACCTGTAGACAAGGGATGGTTGAATAAGTGTTCGATCCTGTGGTTCTAAAATTTAAGTTACCTGTAGACAAGGGATGGTGGAATAAGTGTTGGAACCTGTGGTTCTAACATTTAAGTTACCTGTAGACAAGGGATGGTTGAATAAGTGTTCGATCCTGTGGTTCTAACATTTAAGTTACCTGTAGACAAGGGATGGTTGAATAAGTGTTCGATCCTGTGGTTCTAACATTTAAGTTACCTTTAGACAAGGGATGGTTGAATAAGTGTTGGAACCTGTGGTTCTAACATTTAAGTTACCTGTAGACAAGGGATGGTTGAATAAGTGTTCGATCCTGTGGTTCTAACATTTAAGTTACCTGTAGACAAGGGATGGTTGAATAAGTGTTCGATCCTGTGGTTCTAACATTTAAGTTACCTGTAGACAAGGGATGGTTGAATAAGTGTTGGAACCTGTGGTTCTAACATTTAAGTTACCTGTAGACAAGGGATGGTTGAATAAGTGTTCGATCCTGTGGTTCTAACATTTAAGTTACCTGTAGACAAGGGATGGTTGAATAAGTGTTGGAACCTGTGGTTCTAACATTTAAGTTACCTGTAGACAAGGGATGGTTGAATAAGTGTTCGATCCTGTGGTTCTAACATTTAAGTTACCTGTAGACAAGGGATGGTTGAATAAGTGTTGGAACCTGTGGTTCTAACATTTAAGTTACCTGTAGACAAGGGATGGTTGAATAAGTGTTCGATCCTGTGGTTCTAACATTTAAGTTACCTGTAGACAAGGGATGGTTGAATAAGTGTTCGATCCTGTGGTTCTAACATTTAAGTTACCTGTAGACAAGGGATGGTTGAATAAGTGTTGGAACCTGTGGTTCTAACATTTAAGTTACCTGTAGACAAGGGATGGTTGAATAAGTGTTCGATCCTGTGGTTCTAACATTTAAGTTACCTGTAGACAAGGGATGGTTGAATAAGTGTTGGAACCTGTGGTTCTAACATTTAAGTTACCTGTAGACAAGGGATGGTTGAATAAGTGTTGGAACCTGTGGTTCTAACATTTAAGTTACCTGTAGACAAGGGATGGTTGAATAAGTGTTCGACCCTGTGGTTCTAAAATTTAAGTTACCTGTAGACAAGGGATGGTGGAATAAGTGTTGGAACCTGTGGTTCTAACATTTAAGTTACCTGTAGACAAGGGATGGTTGAATAAGTGTTCGATCCTGTGGTTCTAACATTTAAGTTACCTGTAGACAAGGGATGGTTGAATAAGTGTTCGATCCTGTGGTTCTAACATTTAAGTTACCTGTAGACAAGGGATGGTTGAATAAGTGTTGTAACCTGTGGTTCTAACAATTAAGTTACCTGTAGACAAGGGATGGTTGAATAAGTGTTCGATCCTGTGGTTCTAACATTTAAGTTACCTGTAGACAAGGGATGGTTGAATAAGTGTTGGAACCTGTGGTTCTAACATTTAAGTTACCTGTAGACAAGGGATGGTTGAATAAGTGTTCGATCCTGTGGTTCTAACATTTAAGTTACCTGTAGACAAGGGATGGTTGAATAAGTGTTGGAACCTGTGGTTCTAACATTTAAGTTACCTGTAGACAAGGGATGGTTGAATAAGTGTTGGAACCTGTGGTTCTAACATTTAAGTTACCTGTAGACAAGGGATGGTTGAATAAGTGTTCGACCCTGTGGTTCTAAAATTTACGTTACCTGTAGACAAGGGATGGTGGAATAAGTGTTGGAACCTGTGGTTCTAACATTTAAGTTACCTGTAGACAAGGGATGGTTGAATAAGTGTTCGATCCTGTGGTTCTAACATTTAAGTTACCTGTAGACAAGGGATGGTTGAATAAGTGTTCGATCCTGTGGTTCTAACATTTAAGTTACCTGTAGACAAGGGATGGTTGAATAAGTGTTCGATCCTGTGGTTCTAACATTTAAGTTACCTGTAGACAAGGGATGGTTGAATAAGTGTTGGAACCTGTGGTTCTAACAATTAAGTTACCTGTAGACAAGGGATGGTTGAATAAGTGTTCGATCCTGTGGTTCTAACATTTAAGTTACCTGTAGACAAGGGATGGTGGAATAAGTGTTCGATCCTGTGGTTCTAACATTTAAGTTACCTGTAGACAAGGGATGGTTGAATAAGTGTTCGACCCTGTGGTTCTAAAATTTAAGTTACCTACAGTTCTGAAACTTGGATCCCCTTCAAAGTACTCTTCTTGGAACTGCATACACTTCTGCCAGCGTTTCCTCCAATGCTGGAAAATCTTATTGGCAATGAAGCATAGTTGGATGGCTATGTTATGTATAATGCAGACATTTGTGAGTGTTGTTATTGCCGGTATCCAATTGTTGCGGAGTAGTTTTACTCCTGGCAAAACAATACCATTCTTAAAAAAGGTACAGGTCTTCTGAAGTTTTCTTAGTCACCCATATATTGAGTTTAGTGACTGTTAAATGTTTCTGTAAATGTTTTCTACTGACAATTAAAAAGGAAAGGCAGTCATTAAGGAAGTTTTCGACTGTTTCTTTGGAATGAGAACAGTATCTACGATTGAAATATCCTCACCGTTCGACTGCTGCTTCCCGGTGAGCTCGCCAAACACGCCGTCAGCGAGGGAACCAAGGCCGTCACCAAGTACACCACCAGCAAGTAGACAGTTGAACAACAACAGTCCAACAACAACAACAACAATTTGTAACAACAAACATATAACATATAATATCCGTATTAGGTTATACAAGGGCAAATGAAACTATCGGCCCTTGTATAACTAATACGGATATTATATGTTATATGTTTGTTGTTACTGAGGATATTTCAATACCTGTACGGGGTGTTTGTTGTTGTAATAGTCATTGTCTCGATTGGTCCATTCTGGTGACTTTGAGTGAAAGGTTTGAATGGTTCGATAAAATCGCATATTTTTTGGAGATGCGGTTAGTCAAGTACGGAAGAACGTGTGTGCAATAGTTACTAGGCGATTTGGTGTCGTTGAACGGACTAGTTCAATTCCCGTTAGTCTCAAGAATATCTACAATTGATGAGATCTGATACGATTTCACTGGCTATTGACTACGACATGTAGTAGATGCAGGGCGTAGATTGTTTTCATCACTCATGCAGCCTTTAAGGATGCCAAAATCACTTTCCCCAGACCCAATCCCATAGATAAAGGAAGGAGGGGGCATATGAAGTCAGATAATGATATTTAGAACAAGTAAGCACACACACACAAAAAGTCATGATAGTGAAGTACTGACTTATATTTTAAACATTGTCCTCCGCTTTCGAGGAATGGGGCGTTAAGTTAAGTTCGCCCCTGGCGTCATAAATAATATAGCTACACCGCTGCTGATATACACTGTTCGAAACTAAAAGTTATGGGATTGATTTCTTCAACAGAGTGTATGTTGCGTGGAAAGGAACATATGATTATATGATGTATACGAAAGGAGGAGGCAGCAGGACATATGTTTGAGAAATACTGTTATTAAAATAGCATCTAATGAGGGATATAAACAAGCCACACCCACAGATTAGATGCATGCACGTGGCTTCAATGTAACGGTTCCAAGCATCTTCAGCGTATGTGTTTATTTATGTATAGTGTGATATTTGGCTTTTGGGAACGAATCCATTAACATCTTAGATAAGTCTTACATTCCCAGATAAGCTCCAGGTAGATAAGATATCCCGCCCAGATACAACAGAGATTTATAGTTCAAAGATTTATATTCAGTTTTTGAGTATTTCAGTATGCAGTATTCACTTAAATTTTAGCATTGATAAAGAGCAACTGCCTGTAGGATGTTTCAATATTAAAGATTGAATAAAATATTTCCGGCATGACAAGGTTTATTTCTATATATCAGTGATTCTTGATTTTTTTCACAAGTGGTCCCTCTTTTGGGACCATTTTGTTTCTCCGTAACTCACTCGAATCTAAAAAAAAGCTTGTTATTTTCTTCAAGACTTGTTAAAATTAAATAGCTCTCAAATAGTCATCTTTCTATGGGCAGGTTTGTGGCTCTCCAGGACAGGTATGTTGTGGATCTCCTGGACAGGTTTGTGGGTCTCCTGGACAGGTATATTGCAGCCCTCCTGGACAAGTATGTTGTGGCTCCTTTCGGAAGATGTGTGACTCACCTGGATAGGTTTGGTACGGCTCTCATGGGAAGGTATGTGGTTCTCTTGAACGGGTCCTTCCACATTCTGATCTTGTGCTGGTGAAGTCTGTAAGATATTGAGCAGCTCTTGACTGTCTTGTAGCAAGTTTTTGTCAAGGAACAACTTATCTGATATTCTCTACAGTAGCGTAAGTGATGGTTTCTAAGCCAGTAGCGTATCTAATGTTCTCTACTGCATCGTATCTGCTGTTATCTACAGCATCAGCCGATATGATGTTATCTACATCAGCAGCTTAACTGATGTTCTCTCCAGCAGTGTATCTGATTTTCTCTACAGCATCGTAACTGCTGTTCTCTACAGCAGTATATCTGCTGTTCTCTACAGCACCAGTCTATCAATGTTTCCAACATCAGCATCGTATCTGATGTTATATATATCAGCAACGCATCTGTTGGTCTTAACAGCATCGCTTTTGATGTTCTCTACATTAGCAACGTATCTGATATTCACTACACCATCGTATCTGATATTCTCTACGTCACCAGCGTATCTTATGGTCTCTATATTGTCTCTGTAACATCTGCACTAGTACTGAATCTGCGAGGCCAGTCAGACCTGTTTTGTAACAGACTCTCACACGCACACATGTCTATGTTCAAACGAGTACTTGATGCTTGTTTTCAAAATGCATCTTAAGTTTCTTCCCTTGCGAAAAATAATCTGGAGTTCTATATGTCAAGTTCTTTGACAAACGAAGATCTTTCATGTGGATCAGATGAAAGTTTGTGTCTTCACTATCATCGTGTGCATGCTTACTAATTTAGGTTTCATCAGTTCCTCATGTCTGATATTTTACCCCACACATAGATTTTGAGTATCTTACAGAGGCAGTTTAAGTAGAAATCGTTGAGACTCATAGCACGCTTGGAACATGATGCACATAATACTCTTAGGACCTTACTATAACATTTCATTTCGAATGCTGATTTTTTTTCCGTTGCGGATGTTATTGTCCACGTTTCACAACCATATTTTGCTACTGGAAAAATTAGCTACCTAATAGTTGTAACTGTTTTTCTGTTTACCTCTTGCCATAGATTTTTTTATCTGTGCTATTTTTTTGTAGCACCATTACTAATCTCTTTCTGAACTCTGCTGAGCAATCTCATGAGGTGTTGGTGGTTGACTCAAGATATTCAAATGTTATGACATTTTCTAGTAGTTCTATATCTACATGCCTACAAAGTGTAGTCAAGCTGTAAACCATGGCTCACCCATTCCGTTCTTCAGACTACATCCTGCTAATATACGAGAGTTTTGGAACGAACGCAGAAGAACTCAAAATCAAACATATCTTCTAAATAAGTCATCATATATTATCATTATCAAATATTGTTCTATTTTATGTTCATCTCTAAACAAATCTTCCAATTTTTCCAGTAATTGTGACAACCAACGAGTGACATGTTCTCTTAGGAAATCCAACTGTCAGACACATGCAGGGTTAAAGGTTAACAACATCCTTGTGTGTCAACCACAGAGTCAGAAACGTTAATGTATAAAAGTAAAAAAGAAAAGTTTTAAAAATAACGTTAGAAGCGTGAGGATGCAGGATGTTTAAGAGATTGTTGAAAGAGAAATGAAACTGGGATTTTAATGAGAGAAATAAAAATGCTGACTTTAAGAGAATGATATCTCCCGTGTGTTACAGTGCTGTGGGATGAGTGAATGAATAATATAATATAGAAAGAAAAATTATTCATTTACCTTTAGATAACCCCTCGCCATTCCCATGCTACAAACGTATCTACGGCCCTGAAATAGATGAAGGAAGGTTGTAAGTCCAGTGGGGTTTTTTAACCCTTCCCGAATACGCCAACCACAAAACCCATTCCCCAAATCCCCTACTACGAATCACCCTCCCGAATTCCTATCCCAAATCTCGACATTCCAAATCCCTTACCCAGAATCCCCCCCCCCCAAATCATCCTCCTAAAATCTCCCTACCCCGAATCCCCCAATCTCGAATATTTCATCCCCCAGTCCCTGCTCTCTAAATCCACCAATTCTGAAACCCCCAACCATGAAACACCACTCTCCAATACCCTGCCCAAAATCCTAGACCCCGTATCTTCCCTCCCCAATCCCTTAACTTGAACCCCCTCACTGAATTTCCCCCTCACCTAATCCCCCTAGCCAGAACCCTCCTTCTTCCTTATACGAGTATAACAGGTTGAAAGAAACTTCATTAGAAAAGATTACACTCACGCGTGTTGCCGGGGTCAGAAAATGGTGCCAGGTATAGTCACGTGACGAAATACTATTTAATGTCATAGGAGATGACTAAGTAGACTTGGGTACCCTATGGGGGCTGTTCACAAATTACATAAATAATTAGGGTCGGAGCGGACCCAAAAAGTTTAAAAGTTGTTGACAAGGATGTTGCTGCTGAATGTTTGGCAAATGTTTTGAGAATGAGCGCTGAAGAAGAAGAAGAGCCGCAAATGTCCTGGGACCAAATATCTACAATAAATAGTGCAAGAAGCGACTAAAGAGGATATTTTTGGGGTTATTACCCTGTGAACTCCGCTGCGATGAAGTTTACTTAAAACCCACGCCTGGACGACTAAGACCACAATGAGACTGGAGATTGCAAGAAAGTCACGCCGTGTAGATGCATGTTCAGTTCGTGACATTGCATCTAGCAGCCACACTGAAACAGCAGACTTATTAAAGCTCTTGAAAACATACTTCCTCATCAAAAATTATGCCAGAGATATACCAAGCTGAAGATCTCCAACATGACTATCAGAAAGTAGAACTCCAACATGATTATCACCATAATCACCATCATCATCATTGTCAATATCGTCATTGTCATCATCGTCGTCCATATCAGCATCATCATCATCATAATTACCATAATAATTACCATCATAATTACCATCATCATTACCATCATCATTACCATCATCATTACCATCATAATTACCATCATAATTACCATCATAATTACCATCATAATTGCCATCATAATTACCATCATAATTACCATCATAATTACCATCATAATTACCATCATCATTACCATCATAATTACCATCATAATTACCATCATAATTACCATCATAATTACCATCAGCATTACCATCATAATTACCATCATAACTACCATCATAATCATTATCAACAACATCATTATTATAACCATCACCACATTATTACCACTATCATCAATATAATCACCACCATTACCTACATCACCGTCACCGCCACGACCCCCCCCCCCCCCAACACCAATACCATAAATATCACACAAATCACCATAAGTGTCTAACTAAAATGTGAATATGTCTTCAATATATTTAATGAAAATTATCAAATTAACTAATGCTTTATTGATTTCGTGGTCATCAAATCAATCGATTAATTTGATCTAACATTGTTTAATTTTAGAACCCCCGATTGCTTGTTCAGACAGCCTCCAAAACCGGCTTATATATTATATAAATCACGTTTGATAAAATGTACTCACATAAGAATTCTAGCGGACGAGATTTTTGTTTTATAAATTCGGTTTTGAAAACAGAAGATGCCACTACATTTCCCCCAGACATAAGTAATATTTAGCCTCTTCTTGTGTCTCTTTGCGGAGAAATCAAATATGGCAGGGTAATAAATCTGATCAATGATTAGTGCATTGAATTTGTTACGCTGTTGGGTGAGTCTTCTGATTGACTCGTTAGCCTTTTGTTATTGCTCAAGGTCGAAAAATGTTACGTAGATGTTGCAAAGTAGGTAACTATATTTGTGTCAGCGAGAATGATTATATCTATCTATCTATACGCTGTATCCCTTGTTTGCCTTGCGGCGTCAGGGGTAGAAAAGTTCTCTGGAGATAGCCTTCTTGTGTGCTGTTTGTAAGCTTGTTCCTGTGGCTTCTGAGATTATCTTTTACATGGTCTGCCTCTGGCTTTACAGCCGTTATGTCTATGTGTCATGGTCATCTGTGGCATGCTGGTTGTTGGTAGTCTGGAAGCCTATGAAAACCACTTGATCTGTTGTCTTTTGATGTGTTACAATACTGAAATTGTTTTGGTTATCTGTCTGATGTTATCGTTTCTAATTATATCTCTTAATGACACTCCGAGTATTCTTCGTAGACATGTAATTACTGCTATCACTATTTCTTTTATCTTGTGCTGTCAATGTCCATATTTGGCACTGATAGCACAGTGATGGAATAATAATAGTCTTGTATAATGCAACTTTAGAGTCTATGCTTACATTTTTGTTCTTAAAAAATGCAATGTCATCTGTTATAGGATCTGGTATGTTTTTTTGCATCTATTTTGTTTCTCTTTACGGTTTTTCCTTAAACTCGTTATAATGCTTCCTAAGTAAATGAACCCCTTTACTTGTTGAAGGTGTTTATTATAGATGGAGATAGTGATATTTCTTTATTTCTTTGCTATTGCCATTATTTATGTCTTTTCAATATTAATCTTCATGTTGAATTTTTGGCATGTTGTGTGGAGTCTGTTCATATGGTCTTGCAATTGTTCTTCTGATGTCACTATTAGTACTTGGTCGTCTGCAAAGAATAGTTCGTTCAATTTGTTGCTCACGTTATGGTCTTCGTTGATACTTGCTAGTTTAAAGATGTGGTCGATATATGTTATAAAAAGCAGGGGGGGGGGAATAGGACACACCCCTGGCGAACTCCTGATTGGATTTGGAACTTATTTGACACTCCTGCATTTGCTCTTACTTCACATTGGCTATTAGTATAAATGCTCTTGCATATTAAATTTTCTGGTACTCCGTATATTGATAGTTTTTTCCATAGTTGTTGTCTGTCCACTATTTCGAAGAATTATGATTGGTTTAATGAAATACAGAATGATTGTTTGATTGAAATACAGAATTACTTCAAGATATAATAATGTACAGGGTTTACTCATACATTACATTAACAAATAAAAGTGGGAGGGGGATTGACAAAAGATAATGCCCCCAAAAATAATGTTTTATATGCACCTCCGCCCACATCGCTACGCCGCTGTTTATACACCTATTAAATTTTATGAATTAGAATGTTTCTTTTAAATCGCCAAATATATTACAGTTGTTAGCCTCTTTTTTGATAAAAATGTGCTGTTTTGGGGAGGGAGGAGGTAGGGTGGGTTTGGTGATGTTATTTTTTGGGATATAATTAAAAAGGGGAGAGAACCTGAATTATTGACAGTTGTTGACCAAAGGGGAAGTGAGGTAGTGGGAGAGTCAATAATTGGCAGACATTTGGTAACTTAATTTATGGCAGTACCGTATCTCTCCACTCATGAATCACGTACATCGTATTGGTAGAAAGTAGCAACTGGTGTGATTGATTGAAGACTTTTACTCGAAACGTCGACAGTAATTGTTTAATTCTGAGTATATTGTTTGAACTATTGATAGCGCATTAGTGTTTCAGTCTTCCATTTTGAAGATGACTTTATCCTGACCTTCTCTCATTCTCGACGCCTATTGCAGATAGAAAGGTGGATTTTCTTCCAGTACACGTGGGTGCACAACATGCTTAATCATCGGAGACTATATGCTGGATTTTCATGTGCGTTTTCATGGCCGGAAAGGGGAGTAAACAATAGAATTACTATTTCATTTAAATTTATTTCGGAAAAAGTGACTATGAAGGTTGGGAGTGGAGTTGGCTGACCCATTCCATATTTGGGCAAAGTGATCCCAGACACCATTCTGATGTTGGATGTGTCAGGCCAAAAACGCAGAATTCGCCACCGAGCTGTAAACCATGACACAACACATTCTCTGGTCCACATCCTCTTAATCTGCAGTAGTTTGAGAAAGAACACTGAAGAAATAGATGATATTATGAGCTGTTCAATCTCACACCAGCTCCATGGCCGCCTCCTACACTATTCTTTGACCTGCTTTTGGTTAGGTTTACCAGCACGCGCACAGACAAAATATATCCATTACAACTAAACCCGTAGATAGGGGAGAGGGGAGGGGGGTGTTTGGTTTATCCAAACACTCCCCCGTCCCTCCTGCCTGTAACAAATCGGAACAAAACTTTTAGTACTAGGAACTTGGGCAAAAGGCGATCAAATACCTCAAATCACCCCCACTCTCCCATAAGCGATTATTCACAAAAATATCACATTTCTCATTAAAGTCGATCGGACACATCATGAAAACGCACTAATCACCTTTTTTGAAGGTAAACACTCCCCTCCTCACATTAGGAGATCATATCTACGGACATATTTTCTTTGCTGAAAGAAAACTTCACGAAAAATGTCAAGAACAACACTATGACCTGTACACAGCATTCATAGACTTAACAAAAGCATTTGACACAGAAGGCAGAGAGAGGTTGTGGAAGAATCTGACAAAATATGGATGCCCACAGAAATTTATCACAGTGGTGCAATAATTGCATAATGGAATGCAAGCTAGAGTTCAGGATGATGGAGAGTTATCTGCAACGTTTCCTGTCTCAAATGGAGCAAAACATGGATGTGTATTAGCACCTACCCTATTTAGCATCATGTTCTCTGCTATATTGGATGATGTTTTCAGAGATCTAGACCTGGGAGTAAAAATCACCTATCGCATAGATGGTTCTTGCTTCTTCATTAGAGAATTGGCCTCACAGCACGTGGGACATTCCCATAAGTGCTCCGCCCTCTGTTCCAGGAGCCATTCAACTCAATGGTGTTTCGAATCCAATGCCGCAGAAACAGACGTCGACACCAGGGCACAACTCTGGCCCTTGCGGTAGTTTTCTTTGTTGTTCTGCCCACCCACGCCGTGCCCGTAACTAGTTCAAGCACAACGTCGGCATGTCAGAACATCATGGTAACTGTTATCGAAGGTTACGACTACAGGATTGTATAGATGACGTGCCATGAAGCTTCTATAAGAAGATAACCTCAATATAAAGGCATGTCATCTACTAAGGTTTTCTGTTGCATGAGTGGTTTGTCTAGTGAGCCATTGGTGTGAGACCCACAGATACAACCGCATGCGCATAGATGGAAAATTATTCAACCTTCGGCGGCTCTGAGCAAAAACTAAAGACAAATAACACACATTCAGGGATCTCCTATTTGCTGATGACTGCCCTAAATTCCAACTCTGAGGCATTCTACAAATTATTATACACAGATTCTTCAAAGCCTGTACCAACTTTGGGCTTACTATTAACACAGAGAAAACAGAATTCAGGTTACAACCAGAACTTGACAAAAGCTATATCGAGCCCTGCATAAAGCTAAATGGATTAGCACTGAAAGTTGTGAATAGATTCACATACCTAGGTAGTACGTTATCACAAGATGCCAACGTTGATGATGAAGTGTATACAAGGATCGCCAAGGCAAGCAGCACATTCGGCAGATTGTACGCAAATGATTGGCGTAGAAATGACAGTAACCTACATATTGAGCTGAAAGTCTACAGAGCAGTGGTACTTCCAGTGCTGTTATACGCTAGTGAAACATGGACTGTGTATAGACGTTATGTGATGAAATTCAATCACTTTCATACAACTTGTCTCAGAAAAGTTATGAACATCAGATGGCAAGACAAGGTTACAGATACCACTGTCCTTGATAGAGCTGGTATCCCCAGCATTGACACTATCCTGATGCAGACACAGATTCGTTGGACAGGTCATTTGGTACATATGTCAGACCATCGCCTGCCAAAGATTCTTCTCTATGGTGAGCTGGAGAAGGGCACGCAATCTCAAGGTGGTCAAAAGAAACGCTACAAGGACATAAAGACTTCATTCGTTAAAGACTTCTTTAAGCCTTTGAAATAGACCAAGATACATGCGAAGAACTTGCCCAAAATAGATCTACATCGCTGTCTACAATAAAAAAGAGAGCATCATTTTGTACAAAGAGGATAAATGCTGCAGCTCAACAGTGGAGAGTAGCTAGAAAAGAACGGATAGACCAGTATCCGCCTACAGTGGTCATTCCATGCTCGAACTGTACAAGAACATTTACAGTCTGAATAGAGCTCATTAATCATCTACGAACTATTAGGCATGGTCATAATTATAACTGAATTTTCAAAAGTGGACGTAAAAAATGATCATCATCACTTGTGATGGACGAACACATATATCTATGGCCCTGATTGCATCATCCTCCATTGACTTCCAGGAAATGGCTCATTAAAATTGAATATATCAGGTGAGGGTAACGGAATGACGAAGACTGTCAGTGAGTTACGGTCTGTTATTCATGCGTCTAAAGGTCTCGATGACATCCATATAAAAGCTAAGGAAATCTCCCTTTCGGATCAACAGAAGTGGTAGGGATTACTAACAGTTATGTAGGGAGTGGGAACTCTTTCTATCATAAAATGCCGTTTTCGCAACGAAGGTTTGTTGTAACAGTTCTCCAACATCCTTTGTCTCTTGTCTTGGTAGTGCATTCTGCTAGATTGTAACCTGTCCATCTCGCGATGTTTCTCTCCTACTTCAATCTCTTGCTCCCTGTAAATTCTATCCTCAAGTAAGGTCTTCAACAAGGTATCAAGTCTTTGAATATTTCCAAAATATTTTATGCGTTTTAATTTTATTTCCTGTAATATTTTTTTTTCAAACACATTGTTATAAGAACTTCTTTGTTCGCTATTTTGTTTCCACGAAAATCTCCACATTTTTCTATATAAAAAAAAAAAAAACATAAATTCTGTCTTCTAGTTGTTTGTTCAGTATCCCTTTTTCTGAACCATACATTAATATGGAATAGATGTAGTATTTTGTCATTCTCATTTTTAGTTACTTGGTTTGTGAGGCGTCTTTAGTTTCGATTCCATCTCCAGTTCTCTTATCTTATCTGTAAATCTAGATAGACCACATACATCTGGATACAAGTACCAGAAACGCGTCACACTTAAGGGGTATTTCCTTCAGGATTTCTCACGTTGACTCCATTCTCATTAGTATATGATAGAAAACATGTTCCCCAGGACAATTTTTCCTCACTGATCTCATGCAGCGTCACTTGTCTTGATGTATCCGACATTTCCATTCTTTTCTTTGTCTAGCGACACAAAGTATACACAAAGAAACCAAAAATCCTTCACATCAATCAAGAGGAGTAATAGACACTGTGTAAGATACCAACGATCTGTCACATCCGTCAATAGGAGTGACGCTGTGAGATCAATACACATGGCTGTTCTGGAGACGAACTTATCTAATATTGTACGTGGATACTCTATTTATGGTAACAACTGACTCTTTCTTTGACGTTTATAATCCAGTTTAATCTCCTTTTTTGTATACTTAGATGTCCATGGATGACCTATTTGGCACAGGCAATAGAGCGAGATCGTCAAATGTAAAATTTTTTCTTCACTTTAATCGAACTTACCGCATGAGGAAATTATGGCATGTAGAAAACCAGGCGAACCAGCATGCAACAGTAAACTTCCATTAGAAGATATGCATATATAATGAGGCATTCATTTTATGGAATTCCTACGTCACTTCGTTCATAGTAATGGTTCTCAATCTGGACTAAATTGTGTATGTCGTAGTTAAAAATCCACGAGCGGAATCAAAACAAGCTTTCATACTTGACGATTTTGATTATTTTCGGTTAGGGTTACTTATGTAAATTAAAACCTATCCTAACCCAAACCTTAATCCTAGCCCTAACAAATTTAAGTTAAATTAATGATACATATTAATTGGCAAATATTGCCTAGGGAAATAATCAAATTAATAATTACATTGGTGGTGGTAGTGTGCACGTTCCAACCCAGAACCATATAGGCTTTGTGTCGCCTGCCAATACGGACCAATGAAAGCACAGAAATAATCGACAACGTGATGTATGAAGGTTTGTTTAGATTCTGCTAGTAGGCTTTTACTTTCGATAAAGGTAAAGGTCTGTCCAATGGCAGTAACCTGCCGTTGGGGATGAAGATAACTCTTCATGTACTAAGCCGCAGCAACTATTAGGTGGGGCGGCCAGTTTCCTTAGCTGCTGTCTTTACCTCCCCTAACTCATCCGTCAGGTATTCATTTACATCTGAATAAACTGGAAGAGTGGTCGTGTCAAGCGAGAAATCACAACCCAGATTTTTGTTGTTGTCCGGACGTGGTTTCGAACCTGGCACGTTGTAACATAGTGATAGAACTTACTGTCGTTACAGTGATATTACTGTCGATATCTATGGCCAAATTGTGACCATTGACTGACTATATAAGACATGCGAGTAAGATTTAGGAAGCATCCTTCAAAAATAGCTTGGAGTGATCTCAGTAAGCTTGTATTGTCTTCGACGGCTAGCATGGGATGCAGCGACACAAGAAGCAACATCTTCTAGGAGCATGCTGTAACAGACTTCATCCCCTCGCTGGTGTCTTAGATGAGACATATCTAATTAACTACAGAACAACGTACAATCAATCAATCAATCAATCAATTCAATCAATTCAATCAATCAATCAATCAATCAATCAATCAATCAATCAGCTAAAGCTATGCCATGGAGATCTCCAGCTAAAGCTATACCATGAAGATCCGCAGCTAAGCTGTAAACCTGGTGAAAACTCATTCAATTCTATGACTGCATCATGCCGTGACCCTAAGCAGTAGAAGACCTCTGTCCAGAATTAAATAGGACTTCATTCGGTACGTTTTTGAGTAATGTCGTGATTTTCTTTGGTCACATTTTACATACTTGTAGTCGTATTCCAAAAATAATCAAAGCCGACCAACGAAAGTCATTACTGATTACTTTGCAGATTCCTTTGCAAAAGATAATAACATCAAAGTTAGCACAAACAAACAACAGTAGGTTCGAGAGAACCAGCAAAACATTGGACAAGGTGAACCAATACCTGAAGTCATGGAGGCACCAATCACAATGAAAGAACTGGAGAATGCAATATCCAAATTGAAAATGAAAAATTCCACAGGAGCTGATTAAAATGAAATCCAATGAAATGTTTAAAATCCCGGGAATTGCAGCAAGAGCAACGTTATTGCACATTTTCACTACAAGCTGGACCACAGGTAATGTTCCACTGGCATTGAGGGAAACAATAATGATACCACTGCTAAAATCAGGAAAAGATGGTAACACAGTCTCCTGTTACAGGCACACCAGCCTCACAAGTTGTTTATGAAAAATAATTGGAAGGCATTATCAATATTAGGATGCAGTGATACCTTGAAAGTGAAAATATTCTGGTTTCGCCAAAAGCAGGCTTCAGACAGCGCTACTCTACCGAAGATCAGGCAACCTACCTCTCCCTAGAGATTGAGGACGCCTTTCAAGAGAAGAAACTGGTACTAGCAGCATGGATAGACCTCAGGAAAGCATTTGACAAGGTTTGGAAAGAAGAAAATGCGAAATTGCAAGATTTCTCAAGAATGTACCAATGGGTAAAAACATACCTGCTTAATAAAAGAACGAGGGTACAATTGGATGGTCGCAAGAGCAAGAAAGTCCTACTGCGTCATGGAGACCCCCCCCCCCCCCGGAGGAGTCCTGTCATCCACACTTTTCTTGGTTTACATCAATGACCAAGTTGCTGAACCTCCACACGGGATCAAAGTGGCAATGTATGCTGACGACCAGGTGCACAGAAGAACATGCGACAGTGGCCACTAAACAAATATAAAGAGCTGGTGATGCCTTAACTTTATGGGGAAATAGATGGTGGGTCAGCATTAATACAGATAAGTGCGGTACTACACTTTTTAACCTCTCACCAAAACAAAAGGTCGGTGTATCAAGTTAGATGTAGAGCTTTTGACAGAAGACCAACAACCCTAATAAATCGGAGTTACTTTTGATGATAAGCTGACATGGAAGCAGCACATAAACAAAGCAACAACAAAAGCCAGGAGGAAGTTAGCTATCCTGAGAAAACTAAGCGACACCACATGGGGAGCCAGTGGGAATATACTCAGTAAAGTATACCAGCAAGGCATAAGACCACACCTGGAATATGGTTCAGCTGCGTGGTGTCCTGCATAAAACATCACATTACATTAACTAGATAAAGTTCAAAACCAGGCACTTAGAATAATGTTGGGAGCAATGAAATCATCACCCGTAGTAGAAATGCAGAAAATTGGAAAAATGCAAACACTTGGAGAACGCAGAATCACAAAGGTGCTAATACAAGCAGAAAAGTATCAGTGTATATCAAGTCATTCAATGAAGAAAAGACTTCAAAATCTAGCAATGGGGCGACTGAAAAGAGCACCTTTATCCAACAAGATAAACGACTTTGTAGACAACTTACAGATCTTCCTGAAGTTGACAGCCCCCTTAAGGTCTGTACCAGAACAAACCCCTTGAAGTGAAAGGCATGGCATGCCAATATACATTCAGACACGTGAAAGAATACTATACGATGACGAACAGAACAGTGTGCAGCGGAGGACAGGTACCCTCAGTTTCCTGGACGAGAAATATTCACAAGGCATATGGGTCAGAGTATACACAGATGGGCCAGCAAATAATGCAATAAGGAATGGAGGTGCATGTGTATATATAGAATATCCACACACGCCTAGAGATACAATCAGAGCACCAACAGAGAAATTCTGCAATAATTATGATGCAGACATCCAGACAATATGGGTGGAAACTGAAAAACTGCTGAACTCTGTCATGGCCCAAAGCTCGTGGTATTCTGACAGATACAAGGTCAGTGCCTCAAGCTCTCCAGTCTGGAAAACTAACAAACCTGTAAAAACTACTTAATGAACTGTCTTACCAGTATAGGGTAAGCATGCAGTGGATACCCTCTCACTATAGAATACCAGGAAATGAATAAGCAGACCAACTGGCTAAGGAAGTTGCTGCCGAAGACCAACCAGATATACCAATCACCTACCATCAGAAAAAAACAGATGATTAAGTCAATAAGAAAGCCACAAACACCAACACAAGATGACTATCACATTATGAACAGATCAGAACAAGTTATAATTCTACGTCTCAGAACAGGACACAACCGACTCCGCAGTCACATGTACACAAAATTCAAGATTGGCAACACGGTCATATGTACATGTGGACAGGCAACACAGAGTGCCAAACATATACTTCAAGAGTGTTCTGAGCATGAAACGCTGAGGCAGACATATTGGCCAGAGGAAACAACACTGGTATCAAAGCTCTATGGGACACTGTATGAACTACAAAAGACAGTGAGTTTTATTCAGGAGATAATTACAGATATTGATGTTACGTATTTCATGTTACATATTATATGTTTCAAGTGAACGAAAGAAGAAGAAGAAGTTTTAAAGTAGCTTAGCCGAGTTACAATCTCTCAACCTCACCTCCATATTGAGAACCCTCCGTTTCTATTTGTAGGAATGATCTATTTTACTGGTGTGTGATTAGATCTTTACAATTTCAGCGCTTTGAATGAAACCTGTTTTGCTGGATTAATTGTGCCAAGTCGTCTGTGCCCAGAGATCATCAGTGTTACTTGTAATAGGTTGCAGCATTTATGTACGACACACCGAGTCATTTGTCATTTACACAGTCCCGTGAACTCATCGGTTAATCTGTCAAAAGAGACTCTACGTGACTTTTTGTTTCGTTAACTTTCATTGGTTTTTGGTGTATACTTTGTATCGACAGCCAATGAAAATTACGAGAAAAGTAAAATAACGTAACTTTTGAATGATCATGCCACATTTTTGTATAATCGACGAGGAACTCGGACATATCGACTTAATGGGCACGAAAAAAGTAAGCTATTTTAAGAATAAAAGATTTTCCTTATCCCACATATTTGCCTCTTTTAAATGAATGAAAGATATATCTCTGCCATTTGTTCTAGAAGAATGTCATTTTCATGTGGAACCCAGCCAGCTTCTGTTTCAGCTAGCTTCTGTTTCAGCTAGCTTCTGTTTCAGCCAGCTTCTGTTTCAGCTAGTTTCTGTTTCAGCCAGCTTCTGTTTCAGCCAGCTTCTGTTTCAGCCAGCTTCTGTTTCAGCCAGCTTCTGTTTCAGCTAGCTTCTGTTTCATCTAGCTTCTGTTTCAGCCAGCTTCTGTTTAAGCTAGCTTCTGTTTCAGCTAGCTTCTGTTTCAGCCAGCTTCTGTTTCAGCTAGCTTCTGTTTCAGCCAGCTTCTGTTTCAGCCAGCTTCTGTTTCAGCTAGCTTCTGTTTCATCTAGCTTCTGTTTCAGCTAGCTTCTGTTTCATCTAGCTTCTGTTTCAGCCAGCTTCTGTTTCAGCTAGCTTCTGTTTCAGCTAGCTTCTGTTTCAGCTAGCTTCTGTTTCAGCCAGCTTCTGTTTCAGCTAGCTTCTGTTTCAGCAAGCTTCTGTTTCAGCTAGCTTCTGTTTCAGCCAGCTTCTGTTTCAGCTAGCTTCTGTTTCAGCTAGCTTCTGTTTCAGCTAGCTTCTGTTTCATCTAGCTTCTGTTTCAGCCAGCTTCTGTTTCAGCTAGCTTCTGTTTCAGCTAGCTTCTGTTTCATCTAGCTTCTGTTTCAGCTAGCTTCTGTTTCATCTAGCTTCTGTTTCAGCTAGCTTCTGTTTCAGCTAGCTTCTGTTTCATCTAGCTTCTGTTTCGAGGGAATGGTGAGACTATCAAGTTCTAAGTTGGGTGAACTTGCTCGAGGTTCACTTTTTGCAGCAGACGCGTCGCTGAAATGTAACCTATCCCTCTATATAAAAATGTTTAAGTCTAAAAATTAAACATAAACGACAGGCATATTGTATGTGGGATTTGCTTCGGTTTCTAATTCTTCTTCTTCTTCATCGTTCGTCATTCAGATATCAGGTTACAGCGCCAATAGCTTCAATGAATTGTGTGATTCGCTTCAGATCATCCATGGAACCCCTCAAGTCTGGAAGTAGTGCCGTCTCAGAAGGACATATTTTCTCCCTCTCTTCTTGGTAGAGTTGACAGGCATGTAGAATGTGTTCTGCAGTCTTTTTACTCAGTTCACAGTTGCACTTTCTCGCCAATCTTTAACTTTCGGAACTTGTGGCTTTTCAACCTGTTGTGGCCAGTTTTTAGTCTGAATATGATGGTTGGTTTGTTCCTTGCGTGACATATGATGGTAGGGGTCATTTGCTTCTGCAATTAGGTGTATCTGCTTCCACTTTTTCTTATATTCAGCTTTTAACACGGTCTTACATTCAAAGTACGTGTTATCACATTCTATTTGTTCCAGTGATCACCCTTCCTTGCCAGGAGATAAACTTTTTCATTTCCAGGTATGCCACAGTGACCAGGGATCCACTGCAGTACTGTTTCTTTGGTAGTACTGCTGAGGTGTAGTAAGCAGGCCATAAGTTCATTCATGCTCGTGTTCTTTGAAATTTATGAACATATTGGCTGCCTCTATTATGGCTCCCATTTCTGCTTTGAAATTTGTGGAATATTTGCCTCTGGGGATGAATTTTTCGATTTCTATTCCATCTGGTGTTACTATATATATTCCCGATCCTCCATCTAATACTCATACTTTCGCTGATCCGTATAGTATATTTATCTGTATATACATGTGTCCATATATCCTTTGGGTATGCTTACTGTATGTGATTCTTAGTTGTCTCTTTTAGTATTTGTACAGTAGTTACTGTTTTCGAAATAATGCTCGGTATATTGTCCATAATTCTTGTGAAGGGTTTCCTGTCCCATGTTGGATATGTGTTAAAGGTGTTTAATGGTTTTAGGTTTTGTAGATCTGTATCTGTGAGTGATTTTTGGAGTATAGAAAGCTACCTCTTTTGAGTCGCTCTTTTGTAGGTCTGCTTAATCTGTGGTTCATTTGATGACTCTCCAAACATTTGAACTTTGTATACCGTGTGATGATTTTTTCATTTATTCTTTCTTCAACTGATGGCAAACCTGTGCATGTTTTCATTTCAGTTATTGGGGTAGTATTCATACCTCCTGTTATAATTCTGAGATTGTGGTTTTGTATCTTTGAGGTCTTTTGATTGTTACTCTTGGCTGCAGTCCCCCATGCTGAAATTCCATGTATTCCAAAGCTGATCTTACCTACCGTGTGTATGCTCTACTTAGAATCTCCCAATTTGCACCTCAATCTGTTCCGTACAGATTGTTTTAAGGAGTGCTTGTCCTCACTATACCTTACATTTGGCACTTGTCTATGTGCTGTTTCCATGTAACTCTTGGATCAAAAGTGACTCCAAGGTATGTAGGTGTCTCATCTTTTGGCAATATTTGACCGTTTATGTTTAGTTGGATTTTCTGTGGTTTGGTGAACATGCTGAAGATGGTATAGGTAGTTTTTTTGGACATTGATAGACATGGCTCATTGGTCTGTGCACATGGCCAAATTGTCCAGAGTATCCTGTAACCTTATTTTTGTTGTTCCTACGCTCTCTTCACTGCACCATATCGCCAGATCGTCTGCATACATTGCAGCTCTTACTTTACACGAGAGGATTTGGTTAATATCGTTTATGATTATAAGGAATAGAGTGGGGGATAGAACACCTCCCTGTGGTAATCCATGCTTGAAAAGTTTTTTTCTGCTGTGCTTCGTTTCAAGCTTTACTGATGCCTTTCGGTTGTGCAGGTAGTGTTTTATCCAGCAATACATGCGGTATTATTATTATTATTATTATTATTATTATTATTATTATTATTATTATTATTATTATTATTATTATTATTATTCGGGAGAGAAGACACTATTTTGTAGATTTCAGTTTGTTGATTATCGTCTTCGAACAACGGAAATATACATAAATGCTCAGATCTCCGCTTCAGTAAATCTCTCAAGTTGTTGCGGCCGATATTTTCTGTTATGTGTTGGTTAAGTATTAGTTAAGTGTTTAAAAAGAAATATTTGTGGGTTGTTGTCTCCTTTCATTGCCGATCTTTACTCCCAATTGACACATTCTCGATAATGACTCAATTTCATGGTCTCAAAATCCTGTGATCGTGCAGGACTCTCGTAGAACATTGAGTATGTCGGCTCTGCCTATAGGTTGCCCACCTGCTATAGAAGCACAACTCGTCAACTTGTCGATTCGCTCTATTCTCTCCACACTCGCCTGTCCGAGAATAAAGATGAAAGTGATTTTCCAGTGAGATACATTTTTTATCCTTCTCCAATGACCCCACCCAGCACCTACGCACTTCACCTGTTTTTCTTTTCTGGATCATACTCATTGAGTCACTAAGTATACTTGTATGATGATAGGTTTGTTACAGCAAAGGGATTTTCGTCTTGTACAATCCCAGGATTAACGAATAGCCAAGATCCTAAAAGTACCCCCTTGTTGTTCACCCATGAAACAGATTGCCTTGAAGCTCATGCGAAACAATCTGGCGAATTCTTTATAGATCGTATCTGGGAAGTGTGGATTGAGATGGAATAACAATTGATTGTATAAGACAAACAATATCACCGAATAACATTTTTTTAAATTCTCACAACCACAACACAGCACACTGTAGAACAACTGCTGGTCTGGACTGTCGGATGGTCATATCTGAAGTTCACACTGTAGGACAACTGCTGGTCTGGACTGTCGGATGGTCATATCTGAAGTTCACACTGTAGGACAACTGCTGGTCTGGACTGTCGGATGGTCATATCTGAAGCTCACACTGTAGGAAAACTGATGGACTGGACTGTCGGACGGTCATATCTGAAGCTCACACTGTAGGACAACTGCTGGTCTGGACTGTCGGACGGTCATATCTGAAGCTCACGAAAGCGAGAATAATGAGCAGGTCTTTGAAGGTTCTTAAATTGTGAGTACACACGAAGGTTCTTAAATTGTGAGTACACACGAAGGTAGTACAGCGCTAGAATACATCGCCGTGTACAGACATAATTAGAGATAGTAAACCATAACCAAAGCAATGTCAATGCTCGAGAACACGCATCCGAGGTCTTCCAATAGCAGGCTGTGTGGAAAAGGCAGGATACCATATTGTCCCGGTTTGAAGATAAAGGTGAGTGAAAATCCTAATTATAGACGAGGTGTCCACGATGTCGGTGAACGAAACATCGGCTAAGGGACAGAACCAACTATAATCTAACTTTATCATTTGAGCATCGTATTATTCCGAAACCAGGCTCACACGCGATAAGAGTAAATATCCAATCCCAGAGAGAGAATAGGCCGTTTAGTGGAGAAAAGAAAAAAATGTGACACCGTTGACACCAAAGAAACAAAACAAACTAAATACGTGGGACTTGAAAAGACAACATCCTTGTTAATCCCTCATCACACGAAAAATCTGGACCTCAAACCCGCAATGGTTGCCACCATTCAAGGAATATAGATGAGGTTTCAACCAGCAATGATTGTCATCAATGTTTCAAACTTGCACTGGTTTCCACCACCGATTCAAACCCGCAATGTGTGTCCCCTCTGTTTCAAGGACTCTCGGTCAGGTTTCAACCCGCAATGGTTGTTATCACCGTTTCAAACTTGCACTGGTTGCCACCTCCGATTCAAACCCGCAATGTGTGTCCCCTCTGCTTCAAGGACTCTAGATCAGGTTTCAGAGCCGCAATGGTTACCGCTTCTGATTCAAGCATTCTATATCAGGTTTTCCAGTATTATTTCAAAAACTATCCCGTGGACATACAGACATAATGTCGAAACGTCAACCAATTGAGGTCACAAGAACATTAATTTTATAATTTTAGACCACTCCCGAAAACGGATGTGTGGGGCCATTGACAAATAAATAGACAACACATTTTCATTCTCTGGACTACACCCTGCTGGAAATCTAGTAGAACAATTGTCCTGCTACAAAGAGATCCTGCGGGAGTTCGAGAATGGACACCGGAGAAGAAGAAGAGTTTTAAATGACACGGTTAATTTAGTAGTCTAAATACATAAACAAGAATATTTAATTTTACGCCATATCCCATTGACGTATTCCGCATAAAGTAGTGTCATAAGCTGCATAAGTGTTACCCACTGATGGTTTCCCACGTCAACAGAATGTAACAGACATTAGGCGTAACTAACGTAGAACCATGGCCGTATACAATATAAGACATATGGAAAAATTAGAAACCAAGCCTACTTTATGATTCATTTGTCGATTCCCGTGATTTTCATTGGTGACAATGATTATATTCTGCCAAAGACGGATGTGTCGGGAGATTGGCGCAAATAAAGCGTCGGCATATCGCATGTCCTTTCTCTGGACTTCATCCTGCTGGATATCTAGAAGCATCATTGTCCTGCTTAGAAAAGACATCCAGCGGGAGTGTGAGAATGAACGATGAAGATTAAGTAAGATACTATGACTATACTTTGTGTGGCAGCAAATGAAAATCAACGGAATAGTCAAATGAGTCATTCTAGAAGGCGTGTTTCCCATTAGACAGTAGATTTCACATTGTAGATGGTCATGATCTAAGTAAAATGCAATGTGATAACATATTTATCACATAATTATGTTTCAGGGTTGTTTTTTTTGGTTGGGGGGGGGAAGAAGGGTTTATGTATATCGTGACATGTTGTACAATTTTAAATGTAGAATTGGTGGCTATAGATAGTAAAGACCTACGTACATAATCAAAACAAATCTTCATAAGGGATGATTTTGATTATTTCCGTGATTTTTGTTGGTCACTATGTATATACTTTGCGCTGTCGACCAACGAAATTCACGGAAATAAACCGAAAAACATGACATGTCGTATGAATGTTTGTTTTGATTTTGTTCGTAGGTCGTGCATGATGAATACCACGGCTGAAATAGTCAGATTAAAATTTGTGAGCATTTTGGTAGCAGTCATTCTAGTCTAGCAGTTCAACATAGCTGCATAGCTTCAATGTTGCTATAGCTAAGAACATATACTGATAGCCACTGTGAAGTCAAGCTAGTTGTATCATGGTTTGTAGCTGCGATAACTGCATCTTACAGCCTCACATGTCTGAGGTCAACACGATTTATAGGTCACTTAAACAGTCTCTAGCATGGAACAGCCAATTCCATAATTAGTCACCTCTTACGACTTCTCTGACTGGTAACAATGTCACTATTCTGTGCTCACTTTTCGGGCCCGACCAACATACAAATGATCTAAATGACCAATGGAGCAATTCATGCAAATAAGCTTCACGTAAACTTGGTATTACTGCGTTCTTAGTAATCTCCGGTTTCCCATATAAGCTAAATTAATTTTGGTTGTAGTTTCCCTGGAGATTGTTCCTGGCAACCTTTGATTCCCTATATAAACTAAAATAATTGTTGTGTGCCTGAAGATGACTTTTGGCACTTGTAACAGTGATCGTCTATACTTAGTTTCATGACTCCAAATAAGACACTGTAACAAAAAAAAACGTATTGTAAAACAACGTCAGCGCTGCAATGTGTGTACATTGCTGCAGTTAATTTCCGATGTAAGAATACGACCCGATCACGCAATGACTATGTGACGTGTCCTTTACCGAAATACCACTATGTAAGCCTATAGATTATGTACAACGTTTCCAGCCTCTTCCAGTGTCATATTCAGAAGGTATTCGATATCCTGGGTCCATCGTAGTCTTGATCTTCCTCTTGTTCTCTTATCTGGAACTTTTTCCTCCATGATTAATCTTTCTAAATGTGATGTTCGTCCGTCGTGATCGACGATGACCAAAAACTCAACCATAATAATAATAACAATAAATAATAAAATAATAAAGTTAATAGTGCGTTTTTAAATGACTGGCAAGTCCAATGCGCGCACAAAATGTTCTTTTACAGAATTGACAACAATAGAATGTATCTGTGTGAGGTTGAGTTGTTTTTTCTTTTCTACGTGTCCGCTTCTGTCTTGCAGTTTCTTGTCTGAATTCTTCTGCCGCTAGTGCTCCCGTTCTAATGCTGTAACGCCAAGCCGTTCTATCCTGAGCGAGGCTCTCCCAAGCACCTACGTCAATGTTAAGATGTTTCAAGGATGACTTGAGCGTGTAAAAGTCATGACTATAGGACATGTCATGACCTGCCTTAATATATAAAATACAAATGTCCAATTAATTTCCGCAGCCAACTTTAAATTAAAAAGTAAAATCAATAATTATGTGAGACCTAATTTCCTGGTTCAATTTTATGTGTGCACTTGTTTGTTTTATGTTCCATCACTAACATCTAGAAATAATATCAGGACTAACTATTACGTCATAGTAAGTGTCGTTTATCAATAAACGTTGCTGTATTTTCTTCGGGATTTTCCGTATTGAGCCAATTCTCACAAGTAATACTAGGAAACACATTCTTATCTAGGATAATGTTTGGCGCTGATTTCAAGCAGCGTAACTTATCTGACATTTTCTGTGTCTTTCATGGGTGACTATGTGAGAACAGCACTTATGACTATGTGGTGCAAGATTTGGTAAATTCATTCATTCATTCATTCATTTTCCTTTTGCGCTGAAGTTAGCGCATAGGGCAGAGGTCAGATCTCTCCATTTCTGTCTGTTCAAAGCTATTCTGTGCAGTTCTTGAATAGTATGAATATTGGTTGTTTTATATTCTCTAAGTATTGTTCTTCTGAGTGTTTCTTTTGGTCTACCCTTTGCTCTTTTGCCTGTAGGTATCCATTCAAGAGATTGGTGGTGTATTCTGTTGGTGTCTGCGCGTAGGACATGCCTGATGTAGAACCAACAGCGTTTTCTGATAACATCTGTGATGAAATTTTATGTGACTCTTCTCTGATTTTATCATTCGATTTGAATTCACTCCAATGGGTGTTAGTTATCCTACGAAGACATTTGTTCTCGAAACTCAGTAATTTGGTAAATACTCTACTGGAAATCCAGATCTATGGTGAGATGTGGAAATGAATATTTTTCCAATATAGGAAAAAAGGGATCTAAGGACTCGTTAAACAACTCACTGAATATATTTAACATAAACCGTGATAAATGGGAAAACAGAACGAAACAGAGCTGCATGGCGCTCCCCTGTAAAAATAAAGACGCAGCTAATGTTTAAAAGATGAGACTTGTAGCAGCTCAACAGCGGAGACTAGCTAGAACGTCTCAGAGAGATAAAGGACATCTACAATTATCATCCCATGATTGGCTTGTCCTAAAACCTTTATGACCAGATTAGGACTTATTAGTCATCTACGACCTCATAGACAAGAACACAACTCTAACTCAACTTCATAAAGTGAATGTAACAAATGGCCATCACCACCTGTGATGGACGATCAAATGGGAAATACCGATAATGATTGTAATGATTGCCCGTGTTGTGACGCTCGCAGTTAGTCCTTTCATGTATTTCTAGAACTCCTTGGCTGGATAAACGCATCTTTCTCGTTTTGTATGTTACAGTATCTTATATAAACTTTATTCTTCGTCTGTGTTATCAGTCACTATCATGTGACTGTCATGTTTGAGTTCATTCGTCAATTGTAGGATAAAAACGGAAAATCAAAAGATGAAGTTATCAACCCATCATTAATTAGGAACCAGTATCAAGACACTCAGAACATAAATCTATCCCGATGGAAACCAAAAATCAAATAATAAATTAAATCTTTATACTTTATACCAAAATTGTATGTCAATGTCAGAAATTGGCACTAATTAAAGAACAAGAGAGAAAGCTTACTACGTGTGAAATGAGATGTCTAATTAAAGCAGCAAACAGAACAAGAAGAGATCATGTGAGGAATGAAGAGATTACAAGAACTGTTGGAATTATATTTGTGACTTGACCTTGTTTCTTTGGTATGAGATACAGTATCAAGTCATTTTAGCAGTTAATATATTTATGGTTTGGAGTGTTTTTTTAAAATTGTTTTTTGTGTGTGTTTCTTGAAAAAGATCCCAATAGGACCGCATCGTAGGAAATGTGTCATGATTTGTTTTATTGCATATTTCTTATATACCCTTTTATCTAGATTTGTTCATAGGTATTCCTTGTAACCTGTTTATCTTATTTTGCATTACTATTTGTTAAAATTATATGAAATGATGTTAAATATATAGAAAAACAGACTGAAATGATTCGGTGACTTGATGAGATGGAACCTATGTTGGCCAGCGGCAAAAGAATATAATATGATAATGGAAACAGCAAGAGACAGAGGAAGACCAAGAAGAAGATGGATTGAAAGAGTTTTGAAAAGTCGCTATATTACTGCATATCAACGGCCAAATGTGACATAGCCCGAAAACCGGTCGTCATTCAATCTTGCCACCTCTAACAGCAAAGATAGAGTAAAAACAATATATATATATATATATATATATATATATATATATATACAAATATATATATGTAGACCTCGAGACTGGGCATTCCCAAAAATGCTCTGATTGTCAGCCAGCCATCTAAGGGTGTTGTTTTTTTCCTTCTTCTTTCTTTCACTTGAAACATGTCTAAATCTATTAAGAGTGTATAATCTCAGCATACTTTCCGTCATTTTGTAGTGTATCCATGACTTCAATAATGAACTCAGCATTTCTCATCTAATCACTTTGTCATCCGGTCTAGCTTTACATACAATTACATCAGCTTCTTCTTTGTCTCTGACTCTCCAACATGATCTGGAAGTAGATCGTGTAATTTTGACTTTTTGAGAAGAATGACGTTCTTTTCACCGTTATTCCTTCTTCTTCTTCTTCAGCCGTATTTCTTAAAGTTCCGCTGGATCTTTCTTTTGTGGAAGGACAAAGATCTTACTACATTTTCAGCAGGATTTAGTTCAGAGACTGGAAACGCGTGGTGTTGCCGTTTTATTTATGTTATTGGCACGACACATACGTCTTTTGCGAGAGTATTAGTTCAGCAGCAAAGAAATGGATACGAAATATGTCGTTTTGACTAGCTATAGTTTTGACTATTTACTGTTTTGACTACCTATGGCTTTGACTACCTACAGTTTTGACTACCTATGGTTTTAACTACCTAATGTTTTGACTATCTATAGTGCTGACTATCTATAGTGTTGATTATATATAGTTTTGACTATCGACAGATTTGACTACCTATAGTTTTGACTAGCTATAGTTTTGACTACCTATAGTTTTGACTACATACGGTTTTGACTAGCTATAGTTTTGACTATATATAGTTTTGACTAGCTATAGTTTTGACTACCTATAGTTTTGACTACCTATATTATTGACTAGCTATAGTTTTGACTATATATAGTTTTTACTACTTATAGTTTTGACTACCTATAGTTCTGACTACTTATAATTTTGACTACGCATGACCTCCTCAAAGTTTAATCAAGTACTGGGTTTCCAAAGCTCATGCATTGGGAAAGTAGAGGAATGGCGATATCACTACAGAGTATGTCCTGAAAAGTACACTAGGCGTGACTTCTGGGCAATAAATACGAATTAGCTGAGTGTTTAATGAATAAAGTCTAAAAAATGGTAATACATTTTCGACGCAATTTATGTACAGCTCCTTATCCTAGAATCTAAAGTGAAAGACACCTCTGAATTTTGTACATCTCCTTACCCTCCAGATACTAAAGTGAAAGATACCTCTGAATTTTGTACCAAGTTTAGGTATGCTAGGTCAACAAAATTCATTAACTCTATCTGACCTACATTGACGTCAGGTACTATATGGAAGCATGCATTTCATAATTTCAAGTCATTGACTGTATGCACGTACGTTAACTTCGCTGCTAGGGACCAGGCCCGCAGATAAGGGGTGCCAAATACCCCCACACCCATTAGCAAATCCGAAAATGACTTTTACTACTAGAAACTTGGCCAAGGAGCTGGTCAAAAGCCAAAAAAAAAAAAACCTGTTTCTTATTGATTTGTCACAAGAAGGTCATCAAATTTTTAATCACAATGACGATGTGATATAGGAAAGCGAACGAATGAACTTGTTTAGATTAAACCACCCCCTTCCTTGAGGAGAGTATAACGTCGGCCCTGTCAGAGACCATATAAAAGAAATGACATCTATTTGAAATGTACTGCTCTGCTCGGTAAACTTCAAATTATTTTTCTAGAACACAATAGTGGGCGGTAAACAAAGGTCAGTGGTTTATGATTTTGTGTTTTGTTTTGTTTCCAAAACAGAAAGAGAGAGAGAGAGAGAGAAAGATAGAGAGAGAAAGAGAGAGAGAGACGTTTTAACATGTCTCTTGTAGACTTATGCATATATGTGTATATATGTTTGTGTGACTATATGTATTTGCATCTGTTGGTATTTGTATGCGTTTTATGGACTAACTACATTTACACATTTCATTTCATTTCATGTCCAACTATTTTCTCGTTCAGGTGTCTTAACATTGCTTTTCAGAGCATGATGGTCTGCCTATGGATTATGCAGACATACTCAGTGTTCTTCGTGAGTCTGATCTTGAGATGTACGAGCATTTTTCAATATCGAGAATGCGCGATTTGGTAGTGAGGATATGTGTCGACCAGAGATGGTATTTGGACACTGATACAGCGGTAATAGTCAGTGTTTCCAGAGATGATATTGGATACTGATTTAGAGGTACTGGTTAGTGTCTCCAGAGATGATGGTTGGATACTGATTTAGAGGTACTGGTCAGTGTCTCCAGAGATGATGGTTGGATACTGATTTAGAGGTACTGGTCAGTGTCTCCAGAGATGATATTGGATACTGATTTAGAGGTACTGGTCAGTGTCTCCAGAGATGATGGTTGGATACTGATTTAGAGGTACTGGTTAGTGTTTCCAGAGATGATATTGGATACTGGTTTAGAGGTACTGGTTAGTGTCTCCAGAGATGATTGTTGGATACTGATCCAGCTATCCTGACCAGTGTCTCAAGAGATAGTAATTGGATACTGTTCCAGCGTTCATAGTCAGTGTATCCAGAACATTTCGTTGGATGCCGCTCAACGGTTCTGGTCTCAAGAGATGTAGTTAAATACTGATCCAGCGGTCCTAGTCAGTGTCCCCAGCGATGGTAGTTGAGTACTGTCCCAGCGGTCTTGTCAGTATCCCCAGAGATGATGGTTGGATACTGTTCCAAACGATCCTGGTCAGTGTCTGAAGAGATGGCAGTTGGATACTGATCCAGCGGTCCTGGTCACTGTCTCCAGAGATTATGGTTGGATATTGATCCAGCGGTCCTGGCCAGTATCTCCAGAAATGATGGTTGGAAAGTGATCCAGCGGTCCTGGCCAGTATCTCCAGAGATGATGGTTGGAAACTGATCCAGCGGTCCTGGTCAGTGTCTCAGGAGATGACGGTTGAATACTGATCCAGCGGTCCTTGTCTTATGATCTTTAATCCAGTTAGAGTAAAATAAATCTACAGTGTCATGGATAACCCAACAAGCTGGAAATATATGGTGTGCGGTAATACATTGCAAGTGCGAGTGTGAATATAAATAGCTAAATTAAACTGTTACCAAATGTTAACATGGTGATATAGAGGATGCGGTAACACAGGGCAAGTGCAATTATCAACAGAAATAGGTAAATAGTAATAATAATAATAATAATAATAATAAAAACATTAATAATAATAATAATAATAAAAACATTAATAATAATAATAATAATAATAATAATAATAATAGGTGTTACACTGGAATCTTGCCTTGATTTCTGACTTGTTTTCTGCCATATGGTTGCCATGGATAACCAAAAGATGCAGGGCAGTGGACATTGCACCTTTGTCCTTTCGTGGCATACTCCTAGTTGGCGGGCAATTCTAGGTGTGCCATCATTGCAGATGAGGCAACATATCTGACGGAAGAATGGTGATCTAGTTCTCTAAGAAGTATATGCTGTACTCTGACAGGACGTGATGATCCTGGGATACTGCCACACTGCTACGTCTTCCTTTGGGAGACTAAACATGCATCCAGAATCCACCATCTCCCTCCTCTCGAACACAACCACAGTTTTAAGACTTAAAAAACCTTTTGCGTTTAAATGTCACCCTCTTTCATCAAGTGAAGAGGAACTATGTTTTTCTCAGAAAAACTTTTCACTGTTAATAACTACCTGCACATCTAAATGGATAAATTAATTATCATCATCATATAGGAAAAAGTCCCCACTAGATTATATTAACTCTTCATGTCCACTGAGCCGCTAATATCTACATTTTGGAGACCCACTATGCCGAAAAGCCGCTCAAATCTACATTTTAATATGAATTTACTATCATGTTCGGCATAGCAGGAAAACCGTAGGAGACAAAGAGTTAAAACGTCCAATCTGATTAAAAACCTGCAACCATTTGCTAATATGACTGTTGACCACTTTTGGCACACACAGTCAATATTATATTTAACTAGAATCAAAACAATACTTTACTACAGAAGAACGTAATAATTTGAAATTCTAAAACACATTTTAAAATAATTTTTAACTAGGTTGCTAAAATGAGATATTCTTCAATCGATTTTCTATGACAATCATTATTACTATTAAGTGGACAATGAGGATAATACCCGTTACAAAAATGTGCACTTTCCTTTGCTAAACTTCTTTCTTGCTTTTAAATCCACGAAGAACGTTATAAAATGTCTCAGACAGGGTAACACCATTTCTAAATATTGACACGTTATCAAATCGATTTTTAGAGATGGCCTTCGAAGTACCTGCAAGAATTTTCTATTTTTCAAATGAGAACTACACTTCCTGAATAAATTCGAACACAATTTGCTTTTAAATTTTGCAATTTTAAATTCTCAGGAAAACGCTATATTTCTGAACTTTTTATTTATAATCAGGGAAACGTAAGCCAAATATATAAAAACACCATGAATTAATTTTAGCTAATCATAAAAGAAAAATCGACGTTTTGACCAAAAGACGTTTAGTAAAAAACGTAATAATCAAAGCGCTGAGATTAAAGCTATATACAAACGTGTCACTGAACAATGCATATTACGCATGTGGTTGCGTCTGTGGGTCTCACCAATGGCCCACTAGACATACCACCCATGCAACATAAAACCTTAGTAGATGACATGCCACTATATTGAGGTTATCTTCTTATAGAAGCTTCACGGCACGTCATCTATACAATTATGCTTTTTATGCTTTTATTTTGTTGTTGAAATGCAATGTGTTTCATATTTACTTTAATATATGTATGCACCCTCTGTGGTTGGTAGGGAGCCAGCTATGTACTGTCCAGCACTGGTGAGGAGGAAACTTACAGCACTGTTTTTTCCTATGGCTGAGACCCACCATAGAGGCACAATGACTCAGGACGTGACAATCCTTTTGATTTGAACATTTGGTTGCATGCCTGGAGCAATAGAGAAGTTCGGCATAACGAGTAGTCAATTGGTGGAGGGGAATGAGCACAGTAAACCGTATCTTGGCTTCAGTGGCTTGGAGCAGTGCATAGGTTGAAACCTACCTTTCTGGAGGTGTGATAGGTATTCTCTGGCGGCTCTGGCCCAAGATGCGCCGAAAATCCACAGACTTCCCAGCAATATAATGCCATTTAATAGCATTGGGTCAAAGGGCATGAGCTCATGGACCGCTAGATCAGCAACCAACCAACCAACAATGAATATCATAATGTTAGTTTAAAACACACTGAGATAAGTAATTTAGTTTTTTTTAAATTGTCTCATTTTACGGCCTAACTCACATCTCATCATCACTTTCTTGTCTATCATGTCTTCTCTTCATGTTACGTCTGTCGTATTTGTTGAACCCGTCCAGCTTTGATCTTTCTTTTCCCCATGACATATTTCATAACACACTTTAATCTCTTCCTTCGCTCATTGTCACACCATATGTGCCTTGCTATGTTTAGTATGTTGCTGATATCGTTTGTTCTTGTGTCTTGATGAAGACTTTTAATCGAAACATCGTCTGTCACTGCGTATCGTTGTTAGTATGCTTTATTTAGAAATATTTATAACATATGTACCTATTTTTGTTCTTGTGTCTTGATGAAGACTTTTAATCGAAACGTCGTCTGTCACTGCGTATCGTTGTTAGTATGCTTTATTTAGAAATATTTATAACATATGTACCTATTTCTGTTAATTTTTTCTTTTGGCATGTGTTACACGAAGCCTTGTATTTCTAGTATCGGGTTGTTTCCCAACATCGGAATTTTATCTCTCAAGTATTAAATCTGGTTCGACCACAAATGTTGTATACAAATTGGGCACGGCAACAATGCACGGGCACCAGTGCCCCGGCGAAGATCTCCAATGTGATTAACATTGTGTGTAATTATTGTACTTCTACAAATCTGTGTATCTAATGTTTTGTGAAAGGTAAAAGTAAAAGTAAAGTAACACATTGCATTTATTAATGCCGTAGGGGTGTGAGATGCTAGCGATCTCACATTTCAGAGGCTCTGCAAAGGAGGGTGGTAGCCATCTCCTCTCCCTCGTAGTCTTTTCTTCCCGGATTAATCCGGTACCCATTTAAGGCTGGTTCGACCCGGTAGCCGTTGCGATCTAAGAAACATTTCCATCTCTACTGGGGAATGAACCCAGGACCATTCATATGCGAAGCCAGTGTGCTAACCACTGCGCTACGCTGCTCCCGTTTTTTGAAAGGTAATAATTACCGAAGACGAATGCGTCTGACCATTAGCGCAAAAGACGGAGAAAACGTATTTCCGTTCTCAGGAATACATTCTGCAGCAAATCTAGAACACTGAAGAAGAAGAAGAAGAAGAAGAAGAAAGGTAGTATATTTACCTGCCTAATTGCATATTTCACAAAAAGTGTTACCAATATTTATAATCACAATAAACTAACAACGAGACAAACGACATATTACGTTTCGACTAAAAATCCTTCATCATGATGAAAGACAAGAGATACAAAAGCAATACACTTAACATAGGAATGCGCAAAGGGCCGTATATATGATCTCAAAAAGGGAGGGGTTTTATCTTTAAAATAAAAAAAGCAACTCATGCGTTTTTGTGTCAGATCTTCTTTTTTGATGACACTTTATGATAATCGTTAAATAAGGATTTTTGTCATCAATTTTTGATGACAATTTATGACACTTTATGTTAAATAGTTAAATAAGGGTTTTTGTCATCAATTTTTGATGACAATTTATGACACTTTATGCTAAATAATTAAATGAGGTTTTTTTAAAAGACTTCTGACAATCCATGTGGCCAAGTTTCTAATGCTAAAAGTCATCTTTCGATCTACACACACACCCCCCTTATCTACGTGCATGAACGCACATATGATGTGAATAATGTAGGAGAAAGAGAATAAGTCGTGGTGTGAAACATATCATGGGAAAGAGAAAGATCAAAGCTGGAAGTGTCCAACAAGATACGAGAAGAGAGACATAGCATGATGTGCAGATAGGGCGAACAGGAGAGGGGTGATAATAGGAATGATTCAGTAATGGATGAAATTTAGTGACACATGATATATAAAGCAAAATATAAAAATAATGAAACGGGTTACTTATGCTTTATTGTTTAGGGTTTTTTCTTTGTCGAAAACATCCCGGAGCTGTGTCTCCTTGTTAGTATGTTATATATATATATATATCAATGCTGTCTTAACACATAGGCCAGTTGGGCATTTGCCCGGGGGCCCACGAGCATAGGGGCCCCATGCGAATATGTTGTAGGGTTATTTTGTATTCCTGGGGGGGGGGAGCACTTTTTCTTTGCCCAGGGGCCCAACACTATTTCTTTGCCCAGGGGCCCAACACTATTTCTTTGCCCAGGGGCCCATAATGGTGTAAAGACGGCTCTGATATATATATATATATATATATATATATTGGTAGCGCATATCCTATTTCAATAACTTTTTACATTTGCTTGGTGCTACCCCAGCCATTGCATTCTAAGTACCGGTTTTCCAGAAAATGGAGTTGTACCTCTTGTATCTTTCCCGAACCAATACGGCGCCTGTGACTTGTGAAAAGTTTACAAGGATTCTCAGAGTGTGTAATAAGTCTACAACATGACTGAAGTGAGCTATTATCAAGATAATATTTTTCCCCATTAAATATGATGCTTTGATCGCCAGCGAAAAGCAATTCATTGAGTTCATTGTTAAGTTGTTCATTCTCTGTTGTTTCGTTATATATCTCTTTTTGTGTTTCTTTTATAATTCTGTCTATGTACACGTTGAAAAGAATAGGCGACATCACACATCCCTGTCTGACTCCTGTTTTTGTTGTGAATGGTTCTGATACTCCATCTCTTGTTCTCATCCTGCTTTTGCTGTTGTTGCATAATACTTAGATATTGTGTAGTAGTTGTCCCTTGATTCTGTACATTTCTAACATTTTCCATAGTTTTATATATCCCAAATTTACTTTATATAGAATGGAATTGCCAATCCCCAAATCTTCTACGCAACGTGTATGGCAGCTCTGTCATCATATCGACACTGCAACGAAGGTTGGCTGTAACTGACATCCAACATTTTCTGTCTCTTGCCTTAATAGTACACTCTGCTAGACTGTATCCTGTCAATCTCATGATTCCCCTCCTACTTGTATATCTGCCTATCCCTAAGTCGCATCCCCTCAACTCTACCTTCAAGTAAGATCTTCAACAATGTATCATTTCTGTTATTATTTTGTTTGATTTTTGTTTTGCCCTTACTGGCTCCTTTATCATACTGAGTGTTTTTTGAACCTCTGTTTTCTTCCTCTCTCATTCTTCTATATATCCACATCTCAAAAGCATCGATTCTTCTAGCTGTTTTTTTTTCATTATCAATGTTTCTTGGCCATGTATAAATATAAAATAGCTGCAATATTTTGAGAATCGCTGAACGAGTTATGTACTCTTATATAGGCTAAACTTACCTACAGACATAAACACGTCATACGTCGCAGGTGATTGGACAAGCGACTAAATGACACCGAGGTTACAGCATATTTATGTTTCAGCAACTGTCTATTCTCATTCACTGTCCTAGTGCACCTGAAACATGTCCTGCCTCGATGTAGCAGTAAACTACTGAATGTACAGTTGATGTGTAGTAACTTCAACAATACAGCCGCTGTTGATGTGAATCAGTGAGTTGATTTGTAATCTTAAGTTATTTACTTAAAGTAGTTTAATTATTAAAGTTGTTGTTGTAGATACATATTTTCTATCAGGCCTAAGATAAGATTGTAAAGTTTGTTGCGACGACAAAATTATGAAATCGTGGCTAAATTTAGTTGTGCCTATGTTGGAAAGTAAATCTTCTCTTTATTTTAACTTTAAACCCCTTTATGGGTTGTATAATCAGGGGTAGAAAAGTTCTCCCCAGACGGCCTTTTCGTCATATATATTCGTTTTCGTGGACTCCCGTAATTTGTGGACTCACGATTTCCGCAATCTCCGTAATTTGTGGACTTACGATTTCCGTAATCTATCTTTTGCATGATCTGTCCCTGGGTTTGTATCTTATCGTACTTGAATAGAAATGCTTTTTAATGGACACTGTCTGCTGGTAACATATTGGTGCGAGTCTTGGACAATAAACAAACAGAATAGTGGGAAATTAGAGGCAGTACAGATATGGTTCTAAAGAAAAATGCTGTGAATACCATGGACTGCCAGAAAAACTAAAGTGTAGGTGTTGAAAGAGTCAAATGCGAGACGGAGCTTAATAATAACATAAGAAAAAGACATAGTTATAAACGGACAAGATTGAAGGCAAGAGAGATAGTGGGTGATAACGTGAGAAAATATGGAGAGTTTAACAACCTGGCATTGAAAAGAGTAAAAAACGCGCCAATGCATAGTACTAGAAAGCTGTGGAGGTCCATGATAGCCTACACCAGTTGGCACGGCACCTGATGACGATGATCTGCTGGCAATCTAGAAACATGTGATAAACCACTTAATATGCTGTCTTCTGATGTAATCCATGATGTAATTGGCATTGTGTTGGTTAATCTTCTGATATTTTCATATCGGATTCTCTCTTATTGTTACTCTGATAATTCTACTCTACATAGATTTCTGATATAACAAGTATTATGTTGGCTTTTTTTTGTTAGTGTCCACGTTTGACATAAATATCATAGCGATGGTATGATGATAGTTTTGTATAGAGAAGCTTTTGCGTTCATTACCACAATTTAAAAAAAAAGAATTTGTTTTTAAAAAGTGTGTTGTTACATCTGTCATAAGATTTGGTCTGCTATATTGTATTTATGTTAGATTTTTTGGTGTTTCTTCTATTTGATTATATGAGGTTTCCAAGAAAATTGAATTCTTTCACCGGTTTACGTTGTTGGTCTATCTATCTAGCTATACGCTGTTGCCCTTGTTTGCCTTGCGGAGTCAGCAGTAGAAGAGTTCTCAGGTGCTGTTTGTAAGCTTGTTCCTGTGGTTTCTTTGATTTCCGTGATCCATCTTTTACATGGTCTGCCTCTGGCTTTATATCCGTGATGTCTATGTGGCATGTTGTCTGTTGGTAACCTGGAAGTGTGTGAAAACCACTTGACCTGTTGTATTTTGATATGTTCCACTGGTATTGTTTTGGTTATCTGCCTGATGTTATCATCTCAAATTCTGTCTCTTAATGATACTCCGAGTATTATTCGTAGACATTTCTGCTGTCACTATTTTTCTTTTGTCTTGTGCTGTCATTGTCCAGGTTTGGCACTGGTAGCACAGTGATGGGATAATAATAGTCTTGTATAAAGCAAAGTTATTGTCTATGTTTACATTTTTGTTCTTGAAAATACCTGTCATCTGTCCTAGGATCTGGTATGTTTTGTTGTATCTATTTTGTATCTCTTTAGTGTTTTTCCATTCACTCGATATAATGCCTCCTAAGTAGGTGAACTCATTTACCTGTTTAATGTGTTTAATATCGATGGAGATTGTGATATCTCTCTCTTTCTTTGCTATTGCCATTTTCAATACCTTGGTCTTTTCAATATTAATCTTCATGTTGAATTTTTGAAATGTTGTGGAGTCTGTTTATACGTTCTTGAAATTGTTCTACTGATGTCGCTATTAGTACTTGGTAGTCAGCAAAGAATAGTTCTCTCAATTTGTCTTTTATATCTTCTTCGTTGGTACTTGTTATTTTACAGATGTGGTCGATATTATTTATAAAAAGTAGAAGGGATAGGACACACCCCTGGCGAACTCCTGATTGGATTTGAAACTTAATGGACACTCCTGCATTTGCTCGTATAGTATAAATGCTCTTGCATATGTTGATTAAATGCCCTGGTACTCTGTATATTGATAGTGTTTTCCATAATTGTGTCTGTCTACTCTGTCCACGGCCTTTTCTTGGTGGCGAATGTGATGTGTAATTCTTTGTTGTTTTATGTGGTTCTTTCTGTTAGTAGTCTAAATGTAAAGAAAGCATCCGTACAGATTTTGTTCTTACGGAAGCCCATTTGATTGTTTTGAAGTTGTGGTTAATTGAAAATAAACGTTGTTAAAAATTTCCCCTGTGTGGTATCTTTCTGTATTTTGTGCAGTCTCTCTTACTGCCTTTTTGCATCTATATGGGAATGATTGTAGCATTTCTCGTCTTTTGGTGTTTCTTGTTTCTTCCATATTACACTGAAAAGTCCGTGTAGCCATCTTTTCCCGCTCTCTGCAGCTGCTTTGATAAGTTCTGTTTGTATGTTATCAGAGCCTTGTGCTTTGTTTATTGTATTTTTTATTTCCGATAGTAGCATATTTGGTTCTAGGTTTTCTGCTGTAGTGTTTATTGTTGTGACGTCTTCTCCTTCCTTTAGGTTCAGTAAGTCTTTTAAATATTGTAGCCATCTTTCCATTATTTGTTTCGGTTCTTTTAGTGCATTACCTTTTTAGTCGTTTATTATTTATGTTAGTTCATATATATCATCTTTGTTTCTCATGTTCTTAATTTTCTTGTAAAACATCTTTTGTGTATTTTATAATCTGCGTTTAGCATGTATCCATATTCTTTCCATGAATTGATTTAGGCAGTTTTAATGACTTTCTTGACATTTGTTTTTGCTGTCTTGTATTCTATGTAATTTACTTGGTATTCACTTTTCACACATCTCTTTTTTATGTTTCTTTTCTCTTGTGGCTTTTTTAACTTCTTCATTCCACCATGCTGTTATTTTTCGTTTCTTTACACTGTTGTTCTTGTATCCGCAAGATTCTTGCTGCTTGTGTGATAGGTCTTTGAATAATTTCCAGGTTCCTTCTGTTGTTGTAGTATCTACTGGTAGTTTTTCGAATTTGTCTATGATTTTGTGTGTGTAAAGCTCCCGTAACTTGTCGTCCTTAAGTTTGTGTATTTTGATTTGTGTTAGTTTGTTATCTTTGTTGTTGTCTTTCTTCTTTCTCTTTCTTTGTGTTTTTACAGCTAATATTACAGTTTTATTGTCGGTGTCTACATACATGTTTGGTAACACTCTTGCAGCTGTTATTTTCCGTGTGTTTGTTCTTCTTTTTAAAATAAAGTCGATCTGGCTTTTTCAGTTTAAATTGTTCCACTTGTACCAGGTGTGAACTTGGGATCCTCTGTGCTTAAAGAATGTGTTAGTAAAAAATAGGTTGTGCCTCGTTTTTTAATGTTTTTATCATCATGTTAAAGTCCTTACATGTTATGTGAAGTGTATTTATATGTTGTTGTAGTTGTTCTTCTGATGTTGATGTTATTTCTTGGTTTTCTGCAAACAGAAGTTCGCACCGGAGGTTCGTTAGAAAATGTGAAGGAAATGTCGTTATTAAAATTAGCTTCACATTTAAGTTAGTGTTGCTATTACAGTTAGTGTCATTGTTACGGTTAATGTCATTATTACAGTTAGTGTCATAGTTACAGTAAGTGTCATTATTACAGTTAGTGTCATTATTACAGTTAATGTCATTATTACAGTTAGTGTCATTATTACAGTTAGTGTCATTGTTACGGTTAATGTCATTATTACAGTTAGAGTCATAGTTACAGTAAGTGTCATTATTACAGTTAGTGTCATTATTACAGTTAATGTCATTATTACAGTTAATGTCATTATTACAGTTAGTGTCATTGTTACGGTTAATGTCATTATTACAGTTAGTGTCATAGTTACAGTAAGTGTCATTATTACAGTTAGTGTCATTATTACAGTTAATGTCATTATTACAGTTAGTGTCATTATTACAGTTAGTGTCATTGTTACGGTTAATGTCATTATTACAGTTAGAGTCATAGTTACAGTAAGTGTCATTATTACAGTTAGTGTCATTATTACAGTTAATGTCATTATTACAGTTAATGTCATTATTACAGTTAGTGTCATTGTTACGGTTAATGTCATTATTACAGTTAGAGTCATAGTTACAGTAAGTGTCATTATTACAGTTAGTGTCATTATTACAGTTAATGTCATTATTACAGTTAGTGTCATTATTACAGTTAGTGTCATTGTTACGGTTAATGTCATTATTACAGTTAGAGTCATAGTTACAGTAAGTGTCATTATTACAGTTAGTGTCATTATTACAGTTAATGTCATTATTACAGTTAATGTCATTATTACAGTTAGTGTCATTGTTACGGTTAATGTCATTATTACAGTTAGAGTCATAGTTACAGTAAGTGTCATTATTACAGTTAGTGTCATTATTACAGTTAATGTCATTATTACAGTTAGTGTCATTATTACAGTTAATGTCATTATTACAGTTAGAGTCATAGTTACAGTAAGTGTCATTATTACAGTTAGTGTCATTATTACAGTTAATGTCATTATTACAGTTAGTGTCATTGTTACGGTTAGTGTCATTGTTACAGTTATTGTCATTATTACAGTTAGTGTCATTGTTACAGTTAGTGCCATTATTACAGTTAGTGTCATTATTACAGTTAGTTTCATTGTTACAGTTAGTGTTGCGATTACAGTTATTGTCATGATTACAGTTAGTGTCATTGTAACAGTTAGTGTCATTATTACAGTTAGTGTCATTGTTACAGTTAGTGCCATTATTACAGCTAGTGCCATTGTTACAGTTAGTGTCATTGTTACAATTAGTGTCATAATTACAGTTAGTGTCACTGTTACAGCTAGTACCATTGTTACAGTTAGTGTCAATGTTACAGTTAGTGTCATGATTGCAGTTAGTGTCAATGTTACAGTTAGTGTTATTGTTAAATTTAGTGTCATTGTTACAGTTAGTGTCATTGTTACAATTAGTGTCATTATTACAGTTAGAGCCATTATTACAGTTAGTGTCTTTATTACAGTTAGTGTCATTGTTACAATTAGTGTTGCTATTACAGTTATTGTCATTATTACAGTTAGTGTCATTGTAACAGTTAGTGTCATTATTACAGTTAGTGTCATTGTTACAGTTAGCGTCATTGTTACAATTAGTGTCATTGTTACAGTTAGTGTCATTGTTACAGTTAGTGTCATTGTTACAGTTACTGTCTTTATTAAAGTTACTGTCGTTATACGGTTTCCCAATATCTTTATTCCCATTCCTGATGTTTCCACTCCATGCAACACGATCCATGGCAAGTTGTTCCCATGATTCTGTATCAATTCCTGTATTAAGAATATTCAGTTTGCGTAATATTTGTACCGAATTAGAGGTCGACACTGAGATCATTTCCCAGGCTGTTATTCTTAATAAAAATAGATCATTCAGTAGGTCTTTTCTGCAATCTTCCATCTTCCTAGTCTTTCCCAACAATCTGAGTCTGCGTACTGAGCTTAGAAAAAAACTGTGATATTGCCTGTTCTTTCCAATACACCCATGGTAGTGACTGTGTTCTGCCACATGACTTCAAGAATTCTACATAGGCACCGTATGTGAAAGCTGTTTATTCGTTTCTCCTGATGCATATATACTGCACGTGTTTCAACTGCCGTAGAGAAGGATGATGAGGAGACAAGCCTGGCAATACAGAAGTTTAGTTTTTATTGGTAATTTTTCTGTTTCCCCATACTCCTTTTATTGGTTAGTTCATGGCTATATAAATAGACTACATCATTGTAGAGCTGATCAGAGATTACCCATGACATTTTCCTCTATTTCTGAATTCTATAACTTTCGAAGCCCAAACAGGGGAGAAAATAATATTAATATTATTTACCTGCCATGCAGGTTGAATGAGCGAGTAAGGTGGTTATGGGTTGTAATTGGATGTCCCATCCTATATATGATTAAAGTTACCATGAAGCCATGATAAAGTCGGATGTGTCAGGTCGAAAATCGCAGATATCGCAGAATAGTTGTAAACCACGGCAATGCATTAAGTTCTCCGGACTACACCCTGATAGTCTGCAGGAGTTTGAGAATGAACACAAAAGATAATTGCTACATAAGATAAAAAAAATTATCACAGAGAACTCTAATGGTTTAGTTCAACAACAGTTAGATGTTACCCTAATAACTGTTGATTAATGCAATAGCTGAATTCACATGTACACCGGTACGAACATGGGACCCCTATTACACTAGTTAAAATATCTGAACTAATATACCACTGAAGTCCCATAACCAAGACTCTATTCATAGCCATACAACTAGAAAACCTGCGTACTAACCACTAAACAACTACTGTTCTCTATAGATGCTATAGCGTACTCAAATTACGATCAACATTCATCCAGTCGTTCCCTTCCAGTTTCAAAAAAAGCCTGGGAATCTTCAGCTTCCATCAGTTACCTCATAATGGATCAATTGAAACTTACCAGAGAATGCATTAGGATTAGAGTTTTAATCATGGCGGCAACAAGATATACATCCTTATCGATAGAGACGGATACATGAGATTGGGCAATCGGTCTTAACTATTGAATGTTTGGGTTGGAAGTCGTCTAGCTGTAAAAACCCTTTCAAGTCAGCAATGTTATTTTGTACACAATATGGCTGGCTTTCTGAGAAGTGTACGTAATAGAGGATTGAAGGAGGGGCGTAAGAACTATTCGTTAAACAAAAGTTAACCATAAACAGATAATACTTTAGTTTCAAACATTAAGTAGAGAAAGATAAAAATGGAACGGATTGTATCGATATATTTATTGTTGTTGTGCAGACATGTTATCTAATCATGCTGCGTGATGCCATGGCTACTTGTGCTCCTATCGGCATGGTATCTCGGATTTCATCACATGTGCTTGCTTGGGCAGGACTGTGGTCATGCTCGATGTAGGGGATGACCGGACAAATCTTAGTTTCCAGTCTCTGTTGGCTGGACTAGATGGTCTCCATGTGGGATCGATAGATCAGATCACGTGTTATATCCACATCTACAATCTGCTGTGGTAGATCTCAGCTATTGTTTCTTATATAGATTTTATTCATTCATTTATTGGTACCATCCCTTCCGGCGTAGGCGATCATGTCTCTCCACGGTCATCTGTTTGTTATACATTTAAATATCGTTTCTATATACTGTATAATATATTGTATCACCCTATAGATTGTATATGGTGTTCAAAATAAATGTTTTTTTAGGTTTATTAAATATTTTACTATAAAAATGATTATGCTTTGCCGCGGCGTGTTCATCTATCTGTCAACGTGTGTTCTTCTTCATCTGCGTTTGTTCTCAAACTCCTGCAGATTAGCGTGGTATTGTCCGGGTGACAGAATACGTCGTGTCATGGTTTACAAATTTGCTGCGATATCTGCGCATTTCGGCCTGACATATCCGACTTCAGCATGGCTTCTGTGTCACTTACCACAATTCCCCGGCCATATGGGATGGCGCAGTCAATTCCTCACTACTACCTCCTTGACTGCCACTTACGGTAAACAGTGGATGGTAAACAGTGTTGTTATTCTTTGCTCCTCTTTAGGGCTTTGGCAACACATGTGCGACGTTTGTTTTCAAACTCCTGCTAGCCCGTGTTTGGAGGGTCACGAAAGGGGACGAACGAATAACGTCACATTGACATGTCATCTATGTCGCAAGAGATTACTGAGTAGGTTTTACTAATGATGCAGTTGGCTGTATCATTTTATAGAAGGACAAAGTGACCTAAATTCTTGATGAAGTCGGATAGGTCAGATCAAAATAAATGCGCAGTTATTGCAGGCAAGCTGTAAGATATGACACAACTAGATATGACACATTCCTATCACTAGACTACATCCTGGTAAATAGTAGGAGTTTGGACACTAAATATAGAGATGAAATTTACGGTTCGCTGTGATGAACACAGCTGTAACGTAAGACATAAAGATGAAGATGTTTTAATTATTTTTTCTGTTGTTACTGTTGTGATTATTGTTGCAGGTATTACTGTTGTTGTGATTATTGTTGTAATTGTTACTGTTGTTGTGATAAGTGTTATAGTTCTTAGTGTTTCTGTGATTATTGCTGTAATTATTACTGTTGTTGTTGTTCTTCCTTCGTTCACCAGGAACATGCTCATATCTGAAGTTTTGTTTCTTCTATAAACTTGACAGTGTTCTGTAACTCGTACAGAGTTCCGTTGAGTTTTCTTCCAATGTTGTTTCTCTGGACCAGTATATTTGCCTGAGCATTTTATATTCTAGGAATTCCTGAAGAATATGTTCTGCTGCCTGAGGTGCTTGTCCCCATTTAAACATAACTATGTTGCCAATTTTGAACTTTGTATACAAGTGGCTGCGGATTCAGTTATTTCCTGCTCTGAGGCGCAGAATGACAACTTGTTCTGATCTGTTCATAATTTGGTAGTCATCTTGTGTTGGAGTTGGTTTTTTAATCTCCTTGATCATCTGTTTCTTCTGATGGTACATTATTGCCGCATCTGGTTGATTATCAGAAGATCCCTCCTTAGTCAGACGATCTGTTTTTTTATTTCCAGGTATTTCACTGTGATGGTATCCTCTGCATATTCTCTGTATCCTCTGATTTCTTAGTTCTGTAAAAAAAACCACAACTGTCAATACTGCATTTTACCAGTTCAGGCGTTGCAGGGAGGGGATTGAATAGCTGTGTGATAAAGGCCACATGCTCTTGCTGTCGCCACGTTATGTACAGGGTGAGTTTTTTAATTTGTTCGGTCAGTAGTATTTGCAAGTCTGTTAGTTTTATGGCTTAGAGCGTTTGGAAATACTGATCTTGCATCTGTCAGGAATACTACTGGTTGTGATTCAAGATTGTTGCTCCGCAGTTTTGCAGTTGTCACATTGATTTCCTGTCTTTCTGCCTCGTAATTATTACATAATTTCTCATTTGGTACTTTAATTATATCCCTAACATTGTTTAGGTACTCTCTCTCCAGGGCCGGTCTTAGGCCATTGCAACCTATGCGGCCGCATCGGGCCTCGCACTTCATAGGCCCATAAATTCATATTAGAATTTATTTTATTATCCTCTTCCTTACCCAGACTGGGCCTCGCGCAATCCGTTTCGCATTGGGCCCCGCAATTGTTAGGACCGGCTCTCTCTCTCTCTCTCTCTCTCTCTCTCTCTCTCTCTCTATATATATATATATATATATATATATATATATTCCTGCCCTTCAATTTTTCACTGCATTCTCTGCTGACACATCTGTATATACACTGATCCATTTGTCTTGTGGATATTCGTCATCCAGCAGACTGAGAGTAACTGTCTTAAGCTGTACACTGTTCTGTTTATTTTCACTGAAAATTTCTTTCACCTCAGTCCAGATATGAATAGATAACCAACCGTCATCTCTCCAAGGAATTTGTTCTAGTAGAGACTTCACAGGGTTGTCAATTACAGGAAAATCTGATATTTTTCTACGGAGCCGTGCCGTTTACCATGATGGATAAAGTTTTTCTTTTCAGTCGCCGGATTGCTAAGTTTTCATATCTGTCTTTCATTTGATGACTTTGCATACAGTGAAACTTCTTTGAATGTATTAACACTTTTGTGTCTCTGCATTCATTAAGTGTTTGTAATTGTTCCATCTCTACTATGAGTGCTGATTTTATTACCCCGTGATGATCCTAAGTGCCTGGTTTTGCACCTTATCTATCTCATGAAGTGAAGTATTTGATGCTCCACACTATGCAGCAGACCTATATTCCAGGTGTGGTCGTATGCCTTGCTGGTAAGATTTATTAAGTATATTCCTATTTGCTTCCCATGTAGTTCCACTTAGTTTTCTCATGATGATTAACTTTCTCCTGGCCTTTGTTGTTGCTGTGCTGATATGTTACTTCCATGTAAGCCAAAAGTAAATCCGAGATATATTTGTTGTTTGTCTTCCTACAAGAGCTTTCCATTCATCTTGATGCCCCCAGCTATTTGCTTTGGTGAGAGAGTAAAGAGAGTAGTGCTGTACTTATCTATATTGATGCTGACACACCATCTGTTTGTCCATGTGGTTAAGGCATCCATAGCTCTCTGTATCTGTTTGATAGCCACTTTTGCGTGTTCTTCAATGCACCATATTACCAAGTCATCGGCGTACATTGTCACTCTTATACCATGTGGTAGCTCTGCCACCAGATCGTTGATGTAGACCAGGAACATCGTGTGGGACAATACTCTTTCCTGCGTCACCCGATGGCGTAGTAGAACTTTCTTGCTTGTGTAACCACTTAGTTGTACTCTGGCTCTTCTGGTATGTATGTATGTTTTTATCCATTTATATATCCTATTATTCACTCAGCAATTTCCTAATTTATTTAGAAGTCATCCTTTCCATAACTTGCCAAAAGCTTTCCCCAGGTCTATACAGGATGCTAGGACTAGTCTCTTACCTCGAAACACATCTTCTCCTCAGGAAGGTAGGTTGTCTGATCTTTAGTAGAATATCTGTGCCTGAATCCTACTTGCTGTGATACAAGAACGTTTTTTGAACTCAAAGTACCAGTGCACCCTGTGATTGATAATAGGCTCCATAGTTGTGCATATATAGTTTGTGGGACTGATTGGTCTGTAGTTATAGGATGTGGTGCTGTCTTTACTCGATTTAGGGATTGGTTTCGTGATTGCTTACCTCCAGGCAGTGCAGGATTTACGTATAAGCTAAACAAGCTTTAGCTTAGGGTCCCCACTTTTTTGGGACCCCACCCTACTTTCTTGGGGCCCCCAAAAAATTATATTTGACACTGACATATATAATATCTGGACTTATAAAGAGCCCCATATCTACTTAGGGCCCCACAAATAGCTTAGGGTCTTATCAAGTCTGAATCCGGTGCTGCCTCCAGGTCTGTGGAACCCTTGCCTGTTGACCAAATATATATTGATGATCTGCAACAGTTTTGTTTTTACTGAAGTTCCCAGATTTTTAAATCATTTCATTGGACACTCCATCAGCATCAGGAGACTTCTCATTTTCAGTTGAAAAACTGCATGCTCCAATTCTCTGACTGTGATTGGTGCCCCCATGACTTCATGTATGGTTCTCTGACTGTGATTGGTGCCGCCATTACTTGAGATATGGTTCCATCTTGTTCAATGTTTTCACGCTTCTCACGAATCTCGTGTTATTTATCTGGGCTAATTTTGATGTTGTTGTTTTCAGCAAACAAGTCTGTAAAATAGTCAGCTGCCTGTTTTCTCATTACGATATTTCCAGCTTAGTGTAATATGTATTACTCTTGTATTTGTTACTGTTATTTTGAGTGTTACTGTTGTTGTGGTTATTGTTTTGGTTGTTACTGCTGTTATTATTGTGACTGTTATTGGTTTTGTTATAATCGTTTTTGTTAGGTATGGCTGTTGATATGATTGCGTTTCTATTACAATGAGAAAGAACACAATTTTAATATATTTGAAAAGGATTTTACGCTTGCGAGAATTTCTATGTTCAATCCATTAACAATATGAAACTATCCCCATATTATACCCACTAACAATTTAAAAAACCCACCTCTCTATGTTAAACCCACTAATAATGTGAAAGATATCTTTGTTAAATCCATTTCAACATAAAACCACCTCTATCTTAAACCCACAAACAACATGCAACCACGTCTACCGTCAACCTAATAACAACATAAAACTCCAACGACCATAAACTCACTAACAACATAAAACTACATCTTCCTTAAACTCACTAACAGAAAAACACTATTACCTTAAACTCACTAACAACATAAAACTACATCTTCCTTAAACTCACTAACAACATAAAACTACATCTTCCTTAAACTCACTAACATAAAAACACCATTACCTTAAACTCATTAACATAAAAACACCATTACCTTAAACTCACTAACAACATAAAACTACATCTTCCTTAAACTCACTAACAACATAAAGCCACCTTTACCTTAGCGGCATCGAATCATCTCTACGTTAAGCCCGCTAAAAATATAAAACCACATCTACGTTAAACCCTCTAAGAATATAAAACCACCGTTACGTTAAACCTACTTACATTATAAAACCACCTCTACTTAAATACACCTAGATTATAAAACCACCTCTACAGCTCTGAAGTGTGAAATAAATAAATGCCAACACATTTATGGACAATTTCAGAAATAATTTCTGAGTTTATTTTCCTCATTTAATAATGCCTGGAGTTTAAATCCAAACATTCTTGAGTTACCCTTTTAAAAAAATTTGCAAAATGGTGATCTACCTTATAAATATGTCCTAAATTGTCGTCCTAAACCTGACCTTTAACCTAGCAGGGTTGTAAAGATGTCACTACAGTATCCTTGGTAACATCAGCACAACGTTACGCCATGCTTCTATGTTCTGAGCGAATATTTATAAGCTAGGGAAATATAATCCGGCCTAATCCTTGATATTATAAGTCCAGGAATTTCTCTGAATTCTTTTTCTTCTTCTCCGTTCTTTATTCTTTCATACGTTGTATCACCATTATCATTATCGTCGTTATGGTATTCGTCATCATCATCATTAATATCATTATCACCGTCATCATCGTCAACCTGTCATAAATGCTGGCAAAGGCGACTGAGGAAGCATTTACTTTAGGGGAGGCTGTGGTTTGGCTATCCCATAGTATAAAGGGACAGAGTAGCCTAGAAACCATGATGAACTCGGATGTGTCAGGCCGAACTACACAGATATCGCAGCTTATCTATAAACCATGGCACAACACGTTTCGGTCTCCGGACTACAACCTCCTAATCTGTAGGAATTTGAGAACGAACGCTAAAGAATTTTTGCTGAATCTTTATTCACCACTTATATATTTGAGTGTGATTGCCAATATAACGGCATGACCTACGCTACGTCCGAGCCACGACAAGGTTAGCCAGAGTTAAGACTGTTAGCATGTCTTACTTTTCAGGTTAGCATTGATACCGGGAGTCTTGTCCATGCAGGTTGCACTCTTGTTCATGCAGGCTGCAATCATGTCCATGCAGACTGCAATCTTGCTCATGCAGGTTGCAATCTTGTTCATGCAGGTTGCAATATTGTCCATGCAGGCTACAATATTGTCCACGCAGGCTGCAATATTACCCATGCAAGTTGCAATCTTGTTCATGCAGGTTGCAATCTTGTTCATGCAGGCTGCAATCTTGTTCATGCAGGTTGCAATCTTGTTCATGCAGGTTGCAATCTTGTTCATGCAGGTTGCAATCTTGTTCATGCAGGTTGCAATCTTGTTCATGCAGGCTGCAAACTTGAAAAGTGTGCAAAAAACTTAGAGGATAGACATAATTTTCTCAGGTTGTCCCATATTTCAAAGATACTTGACAACACTAATAGAGAGGTCTGTAGAGGTAAAAACAGATCTGTACCTCTGTTTTATGGACTACACGAAAGCATTTGATAAAGTTAAACATAGCGAAGTTATACACATGCTAGAGAATTTGAACATTGACAACAAGGATTTAAGAATAATCAAGAACATGTACTGGCAACAAACAGCAGCAATAAGAGCAGGAAATCAATTTGGCTCTTTTCAACAAATAAAACAAGGAGTCAGACAGGGCTGCGTGCTTTCACCAGACCTGTTCTCTTTATACAGTTTGAAAAGTCTTGCGTGCAATAGTAGATATCTCAGGAATATCAGTGGGAGGACATAACATAAATAATTTGAAATATGCGGATGACACTGTTCTGATTGTAAAATGTGAGGAAGACCTTCAAGATTTAATTAATGTAGTAGTCACAGAAAGTAAAGAGAAAAGCCTCTTCCTAAATATCAAGAAAACAGAAGTAATGGTTATTTCAAATAAACAAAATAACACACCTTGCAAGATCAAAGTGAATGATATAGTATTAAAACAGGTCCACCAATTCAAATATTTAGGTACATTGATTACAGCAGATGGAAGAAGTTCAACAGAAATAAGATACAGAATAGGGCAGGGAAAAACAATATTCAGAAAAATGAAAAATATACTGTGTAATATCACCTTGTCATTAGAGGCTAGAAAGAGAGTTCTGCAGTGCTATATAACCCCTATACTAACATATGGGTGCGAGTCTTGAACAATAAACAAACTGGAAAGTGGGAAATTAGAGGCAACAGAGAGGTGGTTCTACAAAAGAATGCTGAGAATATCATGAACTGCCAGAAAAACTAATGTGGAGGTGTTGAAAGAGTCAAATGCGAAACGGACCTTAATCAACAATATAAGAAAAAGACAATCTTCTTTCTTTTTTTTTTGCCACTTCATGAGACAGGCATATTTAGAGAACATAGTCACAACAGGCAAAATTAAAGGCAACAGAGACAGAGGGCGACAACGTGAGAAAATATTAGACAGTTTGACAGCCTGGCACGGCAAGGAAACAACAACGACCTTGATACATAATGCTGTGTACAGAGAACTGTGGAGAGTCATGACCGCCTACGCCAGCCGACATGACACCTGATGATGCTGGTCTGACAAAATTTTATAAAATATAAATCTATCCGTTTCACAGCTTATCATAAACATTCCTGAGATATTCTCATGTTTATAACGTCTGTCTGTCTATCCCCCTCCCTTTCATTACTCATTAACGTTCTTTGTTGTGTTCTAAATAGTTATATTATACTTTCTCATGTTTCTTCATACAATAACTACTTTGTGTTACATATTTTTTGTTACAATCTCGCCCACAAAAAAATAATTACAACCGTAAGCGTGACCATTGACAATACTATAGGACCTCTCACCAGAAAGTAAACATGACCTAAAAGGATAAATTTTGATTATTTCTGTGCGTTTCTTTGGTCGAACTTGAATTTTTTTGGCATGCGACTCCAAGTATATAATTATTGACCAACCAAATCATGACAATAATCAAAAATGTCACGAATGAAGGAGTGTTTATGTTCTGTTGAGAGGTCTATAGTAGACCCAGGTCAAAATTCTCAACAGTTAAACAGGTAAAATTCGACAAATGTTTTATATTTGCCCGACTCTAGTTTGATATTTAAGTTTCGTTAATAAAAGTAATGTTTTATAAAATATACATGTTTGAATGTTTTCAATTATTTGTGACGTCACATTGACATTGAATGCATTTTATTCCTGGTTCATTTTCAATAATGAATTCCACTGCACATGAATCATCATCATCATGTGCTATCTCAGCAACGAGGGTTATCTGCAACAGACCATTAACATCTTGTGTCATGTCTTGGTTGTGCACTCTGCTAGACTATATCCAGTCAATCTGGTGATGTTTTCATCCCACTTATATCTCTGCCTCTTATTCGCATCCCTACAAGTCTACCTTCAAGTACATTCTTCAAAAGATTGTCATATCATTTGATAATGGACATAATATTGTATTTATATGATATTTTTAAATTTTTTTTTTTAAAATAGTGTTTTCAGAACTTTCCTGCTTTTTTTTGTTTGTTTTCTTCTCTGCCCAGAAAGTTTTCTCTATTCTTCTTTATATGCACACATCAAAGTAGCAGCAGTAATAGAAACAACATCGGCAGTTCCAGAAGCAGCAACAGAAGTAGTAGTACTACTAATACTAGTATCAGTAGAAGTAATATTTGTAATATTATCAGTATCAGCAGTTGTATCAGAAACTGTAGCAGTTGCAGTAGTTGTAGTAGTAGTATAAGTAGTAGGAATAGAAGTAGTAACAGTAGTAGTAGTAGTAGTATTAGTAGTAGTAGTAGTAGTAGTAGTCGTAGTAGTATTAGTAGTAGTAGTAGTAGTATGAGTAGTAGTAGTTGTAGTAATAGTAGTAATAATTGTAGTTTGTTTGAGAGCCCCAGGAATTGCGAGCTATTAGCTCTTACTTCCTATGTGCAGTGTGGTGTTTTTCTTAGCTTTCTTTCATACCCAGGAGTCTTCAGCATTCGGCTTAGTGTAATGTCTATTAAAGGAGCCTTCTGCTCAGAGGGGGTCTATAATTGTACATATGACATTCTACAAAGCTTCCATAACATCTACTAAGGTTTTCGATTGCATGGGTGGTTTTTCTATGGGGGGGGGGGGCATTGATGGGACCAACAGAGTAGTTGTATTAGTAGTAATAATAGTAGTAGTAGTGGCTGTAGTAATAGTAGTTGTATTAATAGTTGTAGTAGAAGTAGTGGTAGTAGTAGTATTAGTAGTTGTGGTAGATGTAGTAGAAGCGATAGTAGTTATAATGTTATAATAGTATTATTATTATTAGTAGTAATATAATATTAGTAGTAGCACCTGTTATATTATCAATGTAATTAGTGGCAGTGATAACCATCTGAAGGCAAACTAAGCTACTGAATTCCGGCACCAGATTCTAAAGTACACTTCATTTTCACATCCCCGTCATACACAGCACAATTTGAATCACTTCAATTTTCCCATTTGTTCCTTGCAAATCGCGGAGGAAAGTTCAGTTCTAGTTATTTACAGAATTAGGGAAAAGGTCGCTCTGTAATCGGACCTACAGACACATTGTGGCACAAAACATCCTCTGAAGGAGGCAAATATGAGATAACTCCTTCTTAATTTAGCCACACGAACTGATTTGTCTGCTCTTTGGTAATGCTGTTTCCAAGTGAGAGGAAATGCTTGGAAACTGGGAAAAGTAATTACATAAAATTAGAACACTTGGAAAAACACCGCACTGTGCGACAGAGTGTAATCTTTCAAGTTGGCTATTCACAATGGAAATTAGATTTGAAGGTGGAAAAACAAACAAGATTAAGAAAGTCTGTACATAGTCGCTGAAGAAATAAATAGTATAAAGTAAGGAAGTAAGGAAAACATAGATAAGTCGACAGTGTAATAAGATAAGTAGACTGTTTAAATAGATTAATACGCAGTATAAAGATATAAATAGACATTGTAAAGAGATAGCTAGACAATATAAATAGATAGATAGTATAAAGAGATAAATAGACAGTATAAATAGATAAATAGACAGTATAAAAATAGATAAATAGACAGTATAAAGAGATGAATAGTCATTAATCATTCACTTTCCTCTTCTGCTAAGTTTGACGCATAGGGCAACTGTCACAGCTCTCCATGCTGGTCGATCAACAGCCAGTAGTTCCAGGTCGTTCATTTTTATATCAGCTGTAATCATTTCTTTTTCGATAGTTCTTTTTAGTGTTGTTATTTGTCTTCCCCTTTTCCTATTGCCACTCGGTGGCGATTTAATACTTGACATGGTATTTTGTCTTCATTTATTCCGAGAGCGCGACCGATATATGCCCAACGCCTTTTGTAATAACGTCTATGATGTATTCTTGTTTTGTATCTTCTCTTAGTGTCTAGTCTAACTTTAAGTCTTTCTAGTTTCTGATTTTCCTGAGATTTTTGTTTTCGACGGCGTTTAGTTTGTTTACTAAAGATGTAGCTGATTTCTAGCTTTCACACCCGTATTTTTAAACCGAAATACCACATGCGTTGAACAGCCGAAGCTTTGTATTAATGCTGAGTTTTTTTTTTTGCTCTTCAAATGTTTGAAAGTGAATTGAATGCATTTGACGTCAAAGCAATTCTGGTCATAATTTCTGTACGTGTGTCTCCATTTGCTGTTATTCTGCTTCTCAAATAAGTGAAATCTTCTACTTTTTCTAGTATATTGTTATTTATTTGTATCACATTGTTTACATTAGTAAAGCCCATAATTTTTGTTTTGGGATACGTTAATATGTAGGCCCATTTGTTCTAAAAAATATTGTAGTCTTGTTGCCATTTCCTGCAAGTCTGTATGCGTTGAACTCTGTAGTGCAATGTCGTCTTCGAAATCCAGATCTTCTAAAGGTCCGTTGTTAATCCATTTCATGCCTAGTTGTTTTTGTCCTATGCACTTTCGCAGTACACAGTCAAGCGCGGTGTTGGGCACATAACACATCCTTGCTTTACTCTAGTTTCTACTGGGAACCTGAGAATATTCATTACAAATACGAGTAGTTAAATATACATTATACATAACTTTCGTTACTGCATGTTTTCCTGTGAGGTAGTGCAGGGAGGTTTTCTATTGGCTTCTTTCTCTGATTATACATACTCGTATATAGAAATAAATACGAGTGCGAATTGAAACGTATTTCCTCCGGAGTCATAACTTTGACAACAGCGATCAGAGCCACGTGGCACCTATGTGAAAATAATCTCATAGGAAGTGACCACCGGGACATGTAATGTCATGCGTCTGGAATGTGACGAATGCACACAGCAGAAATACAATGACGATGTGTATGGAAATACGGTTGAAGCAACTTGCTGTGATTGAATTCCTGGCGCCCATCGACATGCATAGAAGAATGACTGCGGTATATGGTGATGTCTGTGTGGATGTATATACTGTCATCAGGCGAGTAAGCACTGTTAACGACGTCAATCCAGGGACGTCGATCCTGCATGATCATACGCGTTGCGGACGTCCGATCAAAGCCATGGATGCATAGTACCAAGCTCGTGTGGACGAACTGCCAATCGCCGAGTTAATCAGAAAGATATCGCCACAATGCTTAGAATTTAGACTGAGAGAGTCCATCACATTATCCAAGCCTTGTTTGGGTATAGGAAAGTGTGCATGAAATGGGTCCTTCGCATGCTGACACCGGAAATGAGACAATGGCGACAGCAGACATGATAGGTACTTCTGACACGATATGAACACGAAGGTGATGCCTTTATTCGCATAAATGGCACTGACGACAAGTCATAGGCACATCATTATGACCCCAAAAAAATGCGTCAGTCCATGGAGTACAGGCATAAGAACTCACCGTCATCAAGAAAGTTCGAGGTTGTCGCTTTGGAGGGAACAGTGTTGATACCATCTTTTGGGAGTCATCATCAACTGACATATTCTTCCCAGCACGTAGTCTTTCCTATGGATCTCTTGAATTCTCCGCGTTCTTGAGCAAGTTGCCCTGCATCTTCCAGTGACATGCGCAGGCATTCTTGAATGTCTTTTGTCCAACGGCGTCTTGGTCGACCTTTGTCCCTGTTACCTTCTATCATCCCCTCCATTAACACTCTCTCCATGCCGTCATGCCTCTTAATATGACCGAAAAAAACTAGCTTTTTCTTTAATATAGTGTACAGATGCCAGCCTTCCTGGACGTTTATTGTTCGTAACACCTCCTGGTTTGTTTTCTTCGCTGTCCATGGTATTCTCAAAACTCTTCTATAACACTTTAATTCAAATGATGTTATTCTCTTGGCCACTGTTTTATTTAGTGTCCATGCTTCACATCCATATGTCGCCACAGGAAATACACATGTTCGTAGTAAACACAATTTGGTTCTTATGTTAGTACCTTGCCATAGTTTCTTCATCTGTTTTAATTTTGCCAGCGCCATTGCCGTTCTTCTCTTGATCTCAACTGCGCAGTCCCCCGCATTGTTTATATTAGTTCCTAAATAATCAAAATGTGTCACTTCTTCCAAATTGCAGTTCTCAATATTAATTTTGGGTCTTGATTTAGTTTTGTCAGTTGCCATTATTTTTGTCTTTTTCATATTCAAGAACATCTTTTGGGATTGCGAGGGATTAATCCATAGGGAATTTTTCAAGTACGGCAATACGGTCAACTCCGATCTCTATGTGACAACCTTGATGAAACTTCGAAAACGACAGCTACTTGTTCGTGTGTACAAATCCGCAGTTCTTCAGCACGACAATGGTCGACTACACACGAGATGACAAACAGTGGCTGCATTGGAGCGTCTCAAGTTTGATGGCATTTTACCGCACTCGTCGTACAACCCTAATCTGGCACCTTATGACTTTTTTTCTCTTCACGAATCTAAAGGAACATCTCAAGGGACACCGTTACGCTTCTGACGAGAGCAAGTAGCCGTGCGTACCTGGCTTCGGGGGAAAGCGTCTGATTTCGTTCTCGACGGGATGCAACAATTGTTCCGACATTGGCGTTTGTGCGTGAACCGGAATGGTGACTATTTTGAAACCTAATGACAACTCACTTATAAGGACATTCCAAGCATTCAGAAAATGTTAAGTTCATATGTGTGTCTTGTATATTAATAAAATTATCGCCAATGAGGTAAAACTTTTCAATTCTCCCTCGTATGTTGTTTGTTTGAGAACCTCAGGAATTGCGAGCGTTTAGCTCTTACTTCCTATGTTCAGTGGGGTGATTTTTATGAGCTTTCTTTCATACCCAGGAGACTTTAGCTTTCGGCTTAGTGCAATGCTTATTCAAGGAGCCGTCTACTCAATTGATGTCTATAATTGTATAGATGACAAGCTACGAAGCTTCCATAAGGGAGCCTTAATAAAACGGCATGTCATCTACTAAGGTTTTCTGTTACATAGGTGGTTTGTCTAGTGGGCCATCTGTGAGACACACAGACGCTACCGCATGCGTAAGACATAATTATATGTAGACAGTATAAATGAACATATAGAAATTTTAAAGAGATAAATAAACAGTATAAATAGATAATTGTGCAGTATAAGAATATAAATAGACATTACAATAGATAAATAAACACTATAAATGGCTAAATGTACAGTATACATAAATAGACAGTATACATAGTTAAATAAACATTGTTAAGAAATACTACAAAGTACAAATATGTGAGTAGACAATATAAATAAATAGTGTACAGAGACAGATAGAGAGTATAACTAGATAAATAGATAGTGTAACTAGATAAATAGATAGTATAACTAGATAAATAGATAGTGTAACTAGATAAATAGATAGTATAACTAGATAACTAGACAGTATAACTAGATAAATAGACAGTATAACTAGATAAATAGACAGTATAACTAGATAAATAGACAGTATAACTAGATAAATAGATAGTATAAGTACGACTCTTAGATAGATGACAATTTAAAAAGAAAAATAGTCTAAATAGATAAATAGTCAGTGTAAAGATAATATAAGGAGTTAAATAGACATTGTAAAGAGATAAATAAACTGTATAAATAGATAAAAATACAGTTGTAAAGATATCAATGTACAATATAAATAGACAAATAATAGTCAGTATAAAAAATAAGTAGTTAGTGTAAAGCAATAAATATTGTAAAGATTGTAAAGAGCTAAATAGATATTCTAAAGTGAAAGTAGTCACAATTTGTGTATTATTTCACGCACAATAGTGCACGTAGTCACACAGTTTATATACATCTATAGGAGATTGCAGGAGATTGGATAGAAGGGGGGGGGGGGTGAAATGAATTATAAATACTCGTGACATCAGCCATGTATATGATTGCCACAAATTTTGTTTGTAACATCCAAACAGGAAACAGAGAATTAGTAGTATGATCTGTAATCTATGTCATTAGAAGCAAGTACGAAGGGTTAGGAATGATCTTCTTTATAAACATTTTAGTGTGACCCTGATCCGTCGACGCTTTTGGCACCAAGAATAATGAATATGTATATCGTTCTTGATACAGCACCTGATGACCTTCATTATGTCGACAGTTCTAGATTGTGAGCGCGCAATGTTAATGTTCGTAAGAAGCACTTTATAGTAGGGCGCGCGGCTGCGGTAATTACAGGGAACGTTGGTTAGAAATGAATCTAACCCCCGTATCCAGGAAAGTTGAATTTAAATAGTTTGAAATGACAAGAACTAGCAAAAAATAGATATAACCGAAATGCCTCGGTTCTGCTGGGGGAAAAAATGTTAACGGCCTAGGCTCTATATGCAATTATTCTTCAGTCTTCATTCTCAAACTCTTGCCGGATCTCTCTTGTAGTAGGACAATGGTTCAACTATATCTATAGCAGGCTATAGTACAGAATGTGGAAATGCGTTTTTCTCCTTTTTAATTTACGTCAATGGCCTAAGATATCCGTCCTTGGAGGTAAAAGGTAAAGGTAGGACCCATGGCATCTGCCGTCGGGGATGAAGATAACTCTTCATGTACTAAGCCGCAGCAACTATTAGGTGGGGTGGCCAGTTCCCTTCCTTGCTGTTTTTTTTTACCTTCCCTAACTCTTGCGTCAGGTACTCATTTACAGCTGAGTTGACTGGAGGAGTGGTCGTGTCAAGTGAGAAATCACAACCCGGACTTTTTTTAATGTCCGTACGTGGTTTCGAACCTTGCACGCTGTAACCAGATGAAGCAAGCAAGCTCACTATCCACTAGGCTACCGCGCTGGAGGTAGGGAATTATAAAACAAGCAGACACATTTTCTGTTTCATGGAATAATTCGACTATATCTTCTGCAGATATATATGTTGTATATATTTCTTCTTCCGCGTTCGTTCTCAAACTCCTGAAGATTAGCAGAATGTAGTCCGGAGAGCGGAATGCGCTGTGTCATGGTTTACGACATTGCTGCGATATCTGCGCCTTTCGGCCTGACACATCCGATTTCAGCATGGCTTGGGTCACTGACCCTATATGGGATGGGACAGTCAACTCCATCCCATAACCTCCTTAGTCGCCTTTTACTACATGCGTGGAAGGTAAACAGTGTTGCTAATCGTTGCTCCCATGTCGGTCCCCGGCAACACACGAGCTGTTGTATGTATGAGTGTGAACATGAAGTGGCGCGGAAATTATCACGAGCACGACACTCGCAGATCTGATATTAAAGGAGGGTACATCAAGGGCTTTTAACATTGTGAGTGAATTCATTTTCCAAACGTTTAGCATTACATTTTTAACACATTCCGCTGCCACAAGATTACACCGACTCTATCATCAGTTTGCCAGACCGGGGGTCAGAACAAGCATTCGGATATCTCTCCTTACTCCACAGTATGTAAACACTGCAGTAACTAGTTACTTCATGAAGCGACAAAAGATAAATTTTGTTATATAAAACAGATATAGCAACTGATAGTGAATAGTACTTTTATTCTTTGTTGCTTCAAGAATCAACATTTAGGATATATAATCTGAAAATTGTGAGTTTTAATGCGTTATTTGTTCTTATTCCAAATAAACGGTAATTGTTATATTAAGAATTTATTAAATCTCAAATGATGAAACATAATTGTTTACATATTAAATTTCATCTAGCGGTGAACATTTACCTTTTAAATTAAACTGTTAAATATTGTAGCTAAACTATGTTTTATAATCTTGTGGTTATATATTACGAAATTGAAATACAATATATGTTTATATTGTTACAAACGGAAATATTATTTGCTATTAGAAATGTTAGATTAAATTATTTATAGAATATACAACGAGAAAATTAAAATGTTTTAATCAAATTTGTATGGGCTGCAGTGTAATACGGAGATTGAATGTTGTAGTTTCGAACATAATTTCAAGCCTGGAGCAAATGTACATAATGTTGATCCTTAATTGAAAAGACGTATTTAAAATTTATGTATTTTAAATTTAAAAGAAAATATTTAAATTTGGTGCCTAGGAGTTACAAACGACGAAAATCTTGTTTATTATATGTAATGAGAAATTGGGGAAGGAGGGGGGGGGGTGGGTGGATGAGTTCCTCCAGAGCTTTCTTTCATCAATCAATCAAGCAAGAAATCACACAATCAAGGTCTATAACGAGTGGGTACACGTCCTTGTTTGTCCACAGCTTTCTGTGTCTTTTAATAAGTTCAGTTGATGCCATTCTCTCATGCCACAGTGATAAACCATCCAGCGACTTCTATCTTTACCTTCCTCTATCTCTTTTTCCCTTGATTTTTACGGTGGTTGCTAAATATTCAAGTTTTTAACTTCTCATCACATGTCCCAAAACTGTCTGTCTGCATCTAATTGTTGCTTTAATTCTATAGCATTATTATTATTATTATTATTATTATTATTATTATTATTATTATTATTATCTAGTAAAGTATTTTTCAAGTTTTTTCTGGAACGTTATCTTCCTCGTGGACACTCTGAACATTTCTCTATCCCGCGAGCATGCCTGCATTGGCCAGAAACATGTTCCTATATTCTTGGATATCGTTGATCCATAATCTTGTTGGTCTTCCTCTCTTCTCTTTCCCGATGCTCTGCCCTCGTGAATCAGCCTTTCCATACCATCATGTCTCTTATAAGTATCCAAAAAAACTTATCTTCCATCTTATGTTTGTATTTAGAAGCCGCCCTTCATTTAATTTAAGTATGTTTAAAACTTCAATGTTCCTCTTTTTCTCTGTCCATGATATTTGTAGAATCTTTCTGTGACACTTCATTTAAAATGAATTTATCCATCTGGATATTGTTTTGTCTAATGTCCATTTCTCGCAGCTTTATGTTGCCACTTACAATAATACTAGATCTTAAAGGAATTGTTTTAGTGTCATTATTATTTTTTTGCCACAACTTTCTCATTTACGTTAGAGCGCTGCAATTGCGAGTCTTCTCTTGATTTCAACGCAAAATCCCCAGAACTGTTTATATTTTTTCCCAAATATTCGAATTTGTTTACATATTCCAGTTCTATATTGTCTATTTTGATTCTTAGTTTGACCTTTGTTTTGTCTGTTGTCATAACATTTGTTTGCTGTGACATTAGATATAAATTTTGGATCTCGCAGTAATTCTTTGTTACTGTGATTAGCTTTTTTTTAGTCCGTCAGGATATGTAGTAAAGAGGACTGTATCGTTGGCATATCTTATTTCTGTAATCTTGTACCCACATATGTATAATTGGTGAAACTGAAACTCAGTTTTCTCGAGTTCTTTTCTTTCATTTCTCATGATATTTTCCACAAAGATGTTAAAAAGTTCAATAGCATACCTAGAGGAATCCGAAGCTAAGCCGTATGCAGAGCTGTGAAAAAAAATCTTCTATTAGCAAATATATATGTGTGTACTTCAGATTTCTATACGTTTATTGTGTGTACTTCAGATTTCCATACGTTTATTGTGTGTACTTCAGATTTCCATACGTTTATTGTGTGTACTTCAGAATTCTATACGTTTATTGTGTATACTTCAGATTTCCATACGTTTATTGGGATCTATGTTTGCTGCATTTATGCACTCGTTTCTTTAAAATGTATTATAATCACGATGAAATATCGCACACTCAGGGACAAGAGTGACAGGAACAAGGAATCTCCATTCAACTCTAGTTTCGCTCTTACATCTTGACAGTTTTAAACATATTTTATATATTTTATTTTTAATCTTCTTAAGTTTATACAAGTGCAAGTGTTCGCCTTATTAAATCTCGAGCGTGTTGTTGGGACAAGTGTCCCGGTCTAGTTGTTGGGACAAGTGTCCCGGTCTAGAGATAATCATCACTTTTGGGAAATAACCGGATTTTGGAAATTGGAGCGCTAGGGTAACACACAGCAAATATCAGGATAAACAGAAGTAGGTATATGTGTTACTAATATTTATACACAAAAATTTATAACAAGGAGACACACTGACAGATGACGTTTCCACGAAAATGCCTTGATCATTAGGAAAGGCAATATCTAAACGAATAGATTCATTTGAAACGAAGTGCTGCAGAAATATCCTACGAATATCAATGCCAGAAAAAAGGAAGAACATTGAAGTTTTGAAATTACTGAAACTATATGAAGGGTGGCTTCTAAATACCATCATAAGAAGGGAGATACAGTATTTTTGACACTTAAAGCGACATGAATGGTATAGAAAGGTTGATTCTAGAGGGCAGAGTGCCAGAAAAAAAGAAGAAGAAGACTAAGAAGACGATGGACCAGCGACATCGAAGAATGTATGAACATGTCTCTGGCCAATGCAGGCCTGCCTGTCCGGGCAAAGAGGCATTCAGAGTATCCACGACGAAGACAACATTCTGGAAAGAATATATCACCTGATATAATAGACAGGCATCATAATTTATATGAATACGCGCATTATTATTTTTAATAACACATCAATGAATTCTTCTTCTTCTTCTTCAGCGTTCATTCTAAAACTCTGCTGGATCTCCTTTGTAGCAGGACCATGGTCATAATAGATTTCCAGCAGGATGAATTCCAGAGAATGGACGTGCGTCGCGTCGCCGTTTTATTTGCACCAATGGCCCGACAATTCGTCTTCAGCGGAATCAATGAATTCAATCTGTTATTTTCAGTAGTGTTTGTGCATAACGTAAGAAATTTAGCCATTTTTCCACCTAATTTTTAACCTACGTTTTGGTTATAAACGATTTCAACTATTGAAATTTTGAAGTCAAAATACAGGGTTGGGTAAAATACAATTCACATGTAAAATCCAGCCAGGCAATCAAGTTTTACTGTCCTGATTGGCTGATTTAATCTTACTATATTTAGCCTCTAAACTCACACAATATCAATTCGCCAACTATTGAAGCCAACCTGTAAACAAATAAGCAAAACCAGCAGTTCTTAAACTGTGATATGCGGAACTTTGGAAATTCGCAATGTCCGCGAAGATTTGAAGAAATATTACGAGCTATAATATTTACATGAAAAAAATAACATAACTGTACACACAGTTTTTGTTCTGTCTGAAAATTAAACAAAAAACAAAAACTAAATGGATACGTGACAACGAACAATTTTCGAACCGGTGAATGAACAATTTCGGAATTTATGCCTTAAATATTTGATGTTGCGAACAAAATATTTGTGTTTGGAACTAAAATAAACTTGGGGAGACAATTTTTATTTGCACCTGTTGATAATGAGACTAGGGACGAAAAGCGTTTTTACTGTGATCGGAGCACCACATTTGATTAAATGACTAAATAAATATTTACAGATCCTCTTGTAAGCAAATATTATCTAATTAGGTAGATCTTATCCGAGTAAATCTTATCCAGATAAATCTGATCTGTGTTTAGATCGTTCACTGAGAAGATTGCCCACTCCTGGTATTTTCCCAGTTTTCGATCTACTTAGCGACAGAAGCAATTCTCTTCTTCTCGTTCGCAGTTTAATACACCCACAGCAAGTATATCGATGTGTAGAAATGTGAACGAATTATGTTACAAAATACCATGGTTGCTGGTGTGCCTCTCAGCCTGGTATCTCCCACTTCAGGACCTGTGCTTGCTTGGGTAGGACTGTAGTCTTGTTCGATGTAGGAAATGTCCGTACAAATCTTATTTTCTATCATTTGTTGGCTGGACGAAGCGATGAAGAGGTAGGCAGAGATATAAGTGGGAGATAAACATCCCGAGATGGGGATGTTATAATCTAGCAGAGTTCACCACCACAGCAAGAGACAGGGGATGTTGGAGGTCCGTTGCAGCCAACCTTCGTTGCGGAGACGAATGTCACACTAATGATGATGTGTTTTTATTTGCATTGGGTAAAAAAACTCGCGAATTAATCAGGGAAATACATTTTCGACCGCCACGTTGAACAGAAATGGTAAATCATTTTAAAAAAGTTCCCTCACTCAACTAGCAGCGAAAGCAGGCATAATAGAATCCCCATGTTTGCTTCTCCCGAGCGTTGCCTTGCATAAACGGAGAGCACAGAATAGTGATACTGTGACCTGCCATACATATCGTAAGATGCGAATGAGAAGATTTCGGGTTGGATATCCAATTTCCTAGTGTCAGTAACCCAGACGTCATACTGAAGTTGGAGGTGTCAGGTGGAAAAGTCTAGATATTGCAGCTAAACTGTAAACCATGACGCAATGCATTCTGCTCTCTATTCTACATTCTGCTAATCTGATGGGATTGTGAGACGCAACAAACAAAAACGAACTGTTAATTTATTTATCCGTTTCTGTGGCTCATAGGCAGTGGTGCCGACTAGGGCTGTCATGTACTTGCGTCGAATTCGAGCATCTGGACTGTTCAGAAAGTAATGGTAACTTACTAAACCTAAATACTGCATCTAACTTAACTATGGTCAATTTTGATGTGTTGATTGCTCCTTTTTGATTAGGATTTGCTATTAACTCTCTGGAGCAAGCAGTCATAACACCATTGTCATGGAACACTGCTACCGTTATAAAATTACCAGCAAGTATGCAATACGCAGACACAGCTCAAGTCGGATCTGTCTGACGAGTCGCGCAAGTAAAACCGAGACACAACGTGCATGAGGATCATAGTGTACGGACTCTAGATCAGCCTGGCGGGCCAGAATAAATGAAGTGACTGGTCCACTTTGGCCAGCTATTTTGCCCACCCCTGGTATAGAACCACAGTCAGAAAAATTATAACTAGCAGAAGATTATAAGTTTATGAAAAGGTGATCGATCACCCTTAGAAAAAATATTCTTAACATAAGAAAACAAGTTTATAAAACAGTGATCAAATCACAAACTCGCCTGTGTGTTGCCGGGACCCGAAAGGGGAGCAAAGAATAGCACCACTGTTTACCTTCCACGCATGTCGTAAAAGGCGGCTAAGGAGGTTATGGGATGGAGTTGGCTGTCCCATCCCATATAGGGTCAGTGACCCAAAGCCATGCTGAAGTCGGATGTGTAAGGCCGAAAGGCGCAGATATCACAGCAATGCTGTAAACCATGACACAACGCATTCCGTTCTCCAGACTACATCCTGCTAATCTGCAGGAGTTTGAGAATGAACACAGAAGAAGAAGAAGAAATCACAAACTTACGATTTAACTACAGAAATTATGAATGTTTTCCCCCTTCACACGCACACTCCAAAAATGCCAAATAAGAAGCTTTCCCTATTTTAGGAAATTCCTCTTTAAAAATGTCACTTCCGTTGCACTGACGCTACCATATTAAGTCTGTTGTGATTACACTTGCTGACTACCAAAATGTGTACTTCCACAAGGGATTTAGCTCTTCTTTTCATTTTTATATAACTGCCCCCCTCTCCCACCAAAGGATACTCTTATTTCATTACTTCTGTCCCATCGAGGTCAACTCCTTGAAGTGGTGATAAGGTTTAGTCCAGCCAACAAATGCTACTCGGTTCTATCCCAAAACAAGATGCAACTTTTTTTTAGCGGAAAGTGAAACCAAATTTAGACAATTTTTTTCTCCGCAAATTATTTTCCTTATTTAATCGGTCTATGATTACCAATATATGTTTCGGTGTCGAGATATGTCACCGACACATCTTATTATTTTTCTGGAAAGAAACATGTTGTTTAGCCAGGTTTCTTTTACATTCATTTCTCTCAGGATGTCTATATTGGTGATCTTTTTGGTCTATGGCAGTCTGAGAAGTTTACTGTAACAATTTGTTTCAAATGCTGCTATTTTATTTTTCACTTTGTTATTGATTGTCCAGGATTGACACACATATATTACTACTGGAAATATGCAAGCTCTTAGAAATATTAGTTATGTTGCTTTGCAGCAGCTCAGCCACCAACGTTTTTCATTTGTGAACGTATGACTACGGTAGCTATTTTTAAAAATCTAGGACTTCAATAATAAAATGAAAAATTCGGATCGACGCAATTTTTATGAAACGTGTAAATGTAGGCTTATTTTGGTACAGTACCTTTTATTCATATATGAATATCTTGAATGTTGAAGAAAAATTCTGTGTTCACATGCCTCTTGTTTGCAGATTTGACTGAAAAAGTCTATTTAATTTTCTACCGTACAGTTGGATGTGTCCAGTCGTTGGCACAAATAAAACAACGGCACAAAGCTTATCTTGATCCGTTTATTTTAAATTGTAAAGACGTTTAGCTTTTTTATTATGAAAACCCTCGACGCCTGCAATTTCTTCCATGCATCGAACGTCCATATATTTGTTATGTCAAGGACCCTTTCAATATCTGAGACGTCTGGCTGTGTACTGGTGTTTCTATATTGATTATAAATAATTCCTTAAAGAATAGTTTCTAGGACAATCTTTTTTATGACAAACTTCGTGATCGCGGGAATTTAGTATTAACCATCTGACAGCTCGATTTTGATTCCTGCAAGAACGAATGGGCTATTTTTATGACCAATTATTTACTAATATATATATATATATGCATATATATATATATATATATATATATATATATATATATATATATATATATATATATATATATATATATATATATATATATATATAATATATATATATATATGACTATTATTATCCCATCACTGTGATGTAGGTGCCAAACCTGGACAATGACAGCACAAGACAAAAGAAAAATAGCTACAGCAGAAATGACATGTCTACGAAGATACTTGGAGTGTCATTAAGAGATAGAATTATAAACTATAACATCAGACAGATAACCAAAACAATACCCGTATTGTAACACATCAAAAGGCAACAGATTAAGTGGTTTTCAGACACTTCCAGACTACCAATAAACGGCATTCCACAGATGGCCCTGACACATAGACATCACGACTATAAAGCTAGAGGCAGAGCATGTAAAAAATGGACCACATAAATCATAGAAACCACAGGAACAAGTTTACAAATAGCAAGACAAGAAGGCCATCTCCAGTGAACTCTTCTTCCTCTGACGCCGAAAGGCAAACAAGGGCCACAGCGTATATATATATATATATACACACTGCTCGCAAGGGTCACATAGCGTCATTTGCCTTTGCTGATGCACAATTCTCTATGACTTTACAACTATACTCTATTCACTTTAAGAATGAATACATTAAAGAAGGAAGCCAGAGGATAAATTAAAAATTCTTGAGTCTAACGGGAATTGAACCAGTCCTTTCAACGGCACCAAATCGCATAGCAACCCTCATACACGAACTATATCGATTTTCTATTGGCCCTTGTAGAACTAATACGGATGTTATATATTTGTTGTTACTGAGGATACTTCAATACCTGTACATGATGTTTGTTGTTGATTTTGTAATAATTGTCTCGATTGGTTCGTTCTCTGTGACATGAGTGCACAGTTTGAAAGTCTTGACAAAAGCGAATCTTTGTTTTTGGAGATGCGGTGTCAAGTACGGAAAATCTCGCGTACGAGAGTTGCTAGGCGATTTGGTGCCGTTGAACGGACTGGTTGACTTCAAGAATGAAGTGGGTCAAAGCACATACCCATATTACTCCGCCACAAGAGGTGATTTTTAAACAGCTGATGTCATGTAAAAACAATCTATTTAAAACATTTTTAAAACTATTAAAAAGAAAGAATATGTAAACAACATTAAAAAACATTTAGAAATGAAATTTAAAAACAATAATATTGAGCACTTAACAATCGATTAATTCGTTATGCTTCCAACAAGCAATCAGAAGAACTGACCTACTTCGTTCTTAGAGTGTACAGACTACAGCCCCACTAGTTTATTGACATTTAAGTGATTCCTGTATTCTCATTGAAGAAGACACAAAAATACTGATGAAGATACGAACGTCATCCGGGGAGATATCATCTGGTTCGTATAACGGGTTGGCTTTTGTCCAAGTTTCTAGTAACTAAAAGTCATGTTCCGATTTGCTAATCTAATCTACCAACTATGGGCATGCCTCCAGAGAATTATAGCATGATCACTGCGGAAGTGAGAAAATGAACTGAGATCGGTAGCCGACAGGTGTTACCAATAGTTTAAAATGAAACATAATAGCAACGAGGAACAGTGAGGGACAACGCTTCGACTAAAAACCTTTACCAGGACAATAGACAACAAACGAAAGTCGAAGGTTCGTTTAAATCTATTTCGTTTAATCACCTTTCTTGTTGAGTCATGCAATATTATGCATCCCAATTAGCGTCATTGCGCAATTATTTGTTCATTAGGCTAATTTCTTTTGTATGCGCGTCGGTGTTAAAGAATGTCTGAAGTAGTCAAGTGCCCTTCATTGTTACTGGTGTTCAATTCATCACCGGTCACTTCTGGTCTGGACAACTACTGGTAATTTTTAATTTTGCTGTCCTGGACATCACAAGGAATGTACTGGTACGTTCTAGTTGCGTTCATTCTTGTTTGCTTTGTTAATCTATTGTCGTTTTTATATGTCTTGACGAAGATAGTAAACCTAAACGATGTCCTCTGTTCATATTAAAATGTATTTACCTGTTTAAAAAAAAATGCAATTTCGTGACTCCACTTTTATAAATAGAATAACGATTACTTACCAATCTATATTTTTACTACGTTTTGCCCAGTGTTGCTGTAGTGTTGCATTTTTCAATGTCGTGAAATCACTGTTAACATCCTTAGTTTATGAATACAGGGTAGATGAATAAGCAGTCTTGTACTTGACTAGAACCACACAGGGTAGATGAATAGTGAGCTGATTAAAAAGTTGCAGGGAAGAACAATAGAATCCAGTGTTATACAAGCAGATCATCACATATGGGGCTAGCTAGATAAGATGACTAAAACTGTGGTTTCTTTAAAAATGAACAGTTGCAGCTTTCTGCCACACCGGTAAAAGACACTTTTGCAGCGACAGTGGTTTGTTTACATTTCCATGACATAGTCCAGGGCTATTCAACTATATTTACTCGGGGGCCAAAATGTAGAAAATGAGGATCATCACGGGCTAAATTTATAAAAAAACACATTGAATGATTTTATACATTTAGTTTTTTTTATAACTTTATTTCACTGTTTTGGCAATGATCCGTGGGCCACTTACTAGGCCTCTGCGGGCCGCCAATTGAATACCCCTGCCGTAGTTAAATCCCTCTTCAAATATGTTCTGATGGCTATGTCACTCATCTTGGCTGATCTGACGTATTGATTGGTTACTTTATGGGTACTCTGTTTCGCCAGAAAATTAAAAGCAATGATCAAACTGATGAAAAAATGACTTGTCTACGCCGAATCCTCGGAGACACAATCAGGAACGAAAACATTTGAGGATTAGCAAAAATAATGCCAACTCTGGATTACATCAGAAGACAACAGGTTATGTGAATCTCACATGCTTCCAGACTACTAGACAGTGCGCTACAAAAACAGACACGATGGATACAAAACCAGTTGCAGACTTTGAAAACGATGGTTTACATAAATAAAAAAAAAAAACAACGAAAACAAACATATATGAAGCACACAAAAAAAAACAATCTCCAGAGATCTCTTCTACCCCTGATGCTGCAAGGCATAAAGGGGTATAAAGCGAAAAGAACGAAGAAAGATAAAATGGACCTATCCAAAGGACTATATCTAGAGGAAGTCTTGGTTTAGTTTAATTTGTAATAGAAACTAGATTCTTCTTTCATTTATTGAGTGTATACCATCTTCTTTGATACAATATCTTTGCTAAATAGCAGTAGAATCTAATGTATACATTAAAAGAATATAAATAAGTTGAAGATACAGAATGTACGCAGGTGGATTCTAACAAGTAAATAGAAGTGACTTCTCTGTACTCAGGTCATATTCAGCCAAAACATCATATAGAATATATCATGAACTCTGATCATCAAACAGTGTCAAGTATCTGGGCTGAACAGATTTTTTCCGTGTTGTTCATTGGCTGGCGATACATAGTATACGTGCAGTGTCCAATGATCTATAACATTAGCTAAGATATGTGGTGCTGTTTGGGACCAGCACGCAGAACATAGGATATAGAAGGACGTGACTCAGTGATATAGTTATTTATTATAAAATAGGTAACGATCGATCAGGTCGTAAATATGACTGTGGTGTGATCCTCCGCAATACAAGACCTATTGGATAGTGGGAAATCAAGCATCCTTCTAATATAACTCATTTGATTATTCCCCCTTTTTTATTGGCTGTCACACAAAGTATAATCATAGTTAGTTATTCCTCTAAGGCCAAAGACGGCACATAGGGCGGATGTCATAGATTTCCATGTCTCTCGTTTCATTGCAATTTGCTTTAGGTCTTCATTGTTTCTGATAACGATGGTGAAACGTTCTCTCTTGTAATAGTTCTACGTAAAGTTCCTTTTGGCCCCCTTCGTTTTCTTTTCCCTTTGGTGACCACATCAAAGCTTGACAGGGAAGTCTTTCTTTCAGTATCCACTCGTAGCGCGTGTCCGATGTAATTCCAGCGACGCTTACTATTATAGGTGGATACATATTCTTGTTTTGATTCTTTTTTGACAACTGTATTTGATTTGAAGTTTGACAAACGTATGTTCAGTAGCCTTCTAAGATATTTATTTTCAAAACTGTTAAATCTTTGTTTTAAGTTTGATGTTGCTTTCCAACTTCCGCATCCATATGTTAATTTTGGAATTATGCAGGAGTTGAAGATTTTGAGTTTTGTGTTATTTCTTAGTGTTTTTGAATGCCATATTTGATAGTTTATTGAAGGAGTTAGCAGCCAGTGCAATACGGTGTGATATTTCTGTTGATGAATATCCTGTTGTAGATTGCTTGCTGCCAAGGTATGTGAAGTTGTTGATTTTTTCAAGAGTGTTGCCGTTTAGCTTGATGATCGTTGATTTGTTGGTAAGGTCAAATATATCTGTGTTTGATGTGTTGATTTCAAGCCCAGGTTGTGCAGAGAATAATTGAAGGCTGTTTGTTTTCTCTTGGTCATCTTTGTGAGTTCAGCTAAGTAACGCTAGGTTGTCTGCAAAATCGAGATCTTCCAGACTTTTATTTCCGACCCACTCGATACCAGGATCTTTATCGGCTGTGCAATTTCGCACGACCCAATCCATTGCAATACTAAATAACATCGGTGACATGGCACATCCTTGCTCATAATCGTAGTGACCAATTTAAATCCAGGAAATAGTCAAATAGTCATTATGAAGGATTGATTTTCCAGTATGCCTTATATCATAGAGATTTCGTAACTGGAGAGGAGATGGGAAGCCATCAGTTAAACCTTTCGCCACATAAATATTGCAATTGGTAATCAAAACTTGCATGGTTTGGACATGTATGCCGACAGGATTCCTTGTCAAAAAACAATAATATCTGGAACGGTCGAAGGTGGAAGAATCAGAGAACAAATAAAGGCATGGGCAGACAACATCAAGGATTAGACAAGACAAGATTTTATCTCACTCGTGCGCATCGAAAAAATAGAAATCGCTGGAGGACTCTGTGTTGATGCATCCGGTGTGATGTCTCTATGGACCTGACGGATTACGGGATTATAGATTGAGATTATAGATATATTTTATCGTTTATAGATGTCTTTTATGGTTGACTTCAGGGGGGGGGGGTGGGAACCATGAAAATTATATTTAGAAATTTCCTTGAGGGAAATTAATATTTTTCTTTACCGTAATATCTTTGTGGAGGTCAAAGTGTCTCGCATTGCTTTCGCGCAGATCGAGGGTTAGCAGATAACCAAGGTCCTAAAAGTACCTCCTCGTGATCCATCCCTGAAACAGAAATACAGCTGCTATTGCTGTATTCCTGGCTAACACTTTCAGGCTCGTCCGTGGATGGAATTCTGTAGATGGAATGAGAATTGCCTGCAGAGAGACAGGAAACATCTCCGAAACCTCTAGATCATTACATCCAACATCACTGTCAGCACACATGGATGTCAGGCATCTGTGCATTCCTTCTCGACAGGCTTAAAAAGCAGAAATATTGGAGAGGCGACAATGACCCTAACATACGATAATCTTACGAGTACACATCGAAGCTGGAAAAGGTAACACACGCTAGAGGGAAGCGTAGTGTGTGAATCAATTAAGTGGCAACGAAACTACAATTGTCCAGCACGAGACCGACTGTCGGAAGCGCTGTTCATGCTCGAGAACACACAGAAGCCCACATGTTCCATCCCACTGAGACCCCATTCAAAGTGGTAGTCATGACTCAAGTATTGGATACATAAACTTGAACTTTAACTCCTGTATATGAAAAAAAAGGTTTGCATACAACAGCTCCACATTGCACACATGACAAGCATGGAACAAATGTCGGGGAGTGCATTGTTTACATCGTCTGACCGATGTAGTGTTGAGACTCAAACTCTGGACACTGCGGGTAACGTAGAGGGGGATGCAAGTCTCTTACGACACTGCAAACCAAGCCCAACTCGACTGTCAACCGTTGCCAACACGGCTCATACAGGGAGAATTGGGTTCAGTACCCAAGGTCTACTACGAAGCTCCTTGTCCCAGATTCGTATTTTACCTACGTCTTGGGGAAGACCAAATGACGAAGAGTCAAAATACACAGACAGTGCCTGGCTATGGATTGGAAGGCCATCTCAAGCGGACGAGGCGAGTGCGTGAGAAATGTCTAATTCTAGACCCCCGACGTGTTTGCCTAAGCAGCACATGGTCTAGGAAAGTGTATCAATCCTAAGTCTAATTCGACCGCCGCCGTTACCTAACGCGGCTCATACGGAAGAGATTTGGTCTGGGACCTAGGAAAACAAAGGGTGGTAATGGAATATCTTCTTACTCGAGGAACAGCTCGCTGGCTGCGAATCGCCTCGTCAGAGGATAGAAAAACAATTGGTGACGGAAGCTAACTATCAGCTCGTCTCGCAACATGTACCCGTAGCCTCCACCCCCGAATAGAAGGTTTCTCTAATAGACATTGCACCAAGTCAAAAGGTGAAGTCTACTGGGTATGGAAGAAATCTCAGAAACCTCCCAAGTGCACATAGGAAGTAAGAGCTAATTGCTTGTAATTCCTCGGATTCTCAAACAAACATTTTTAAGGTGAGGGTTGGAGATATGGCTGTATTGACATCTATATTCATGCGTCTGTGGTTGACTTAGTGCTAAATATTTAATCTTTTCAACAATTTAAGAGGCTTAGATGTTTGACTTCATTGCAAGTGGGTTGCCCCAAAAGTTCTTCATCCCTCTTAACAAAACGGCTCGCTGCCAAGAGTACTCCGTATAGAAAATAACTACACAGCTTAAACAAGAATCCCCAGTGATCTTTGAAAAATGCATCGTTAAAAAAGGACGTCAGGAAAATAACTACATAGCTTAAACAAGAATCCCCAGTGATCTTTTAAAAATGCATCGTTAAAAAGGACGTCAGGATCCTGGATGGAACCCCCGACCTCATGAGAACAAGAACTAACCACTAGCAGAATCTATATATTTTAATCTGTACATATTTTCCAAAGGAGAATCTATATATTTTCCGAGAGCGAGGAACACGGTAACCTAGTTGATAGCGAGCTTGCATATTATCGTCGGGTTACTGTGAGTCAGGTTCGAAACCACGTCCGGAAAAGAATACAAAATCTGGGTCTTGATTTCTCCCCTGTCATGACCGCTCTACCAGTCGTCGACCCAGCTGAAAATGGATACCTGGCGCATGAGTTAGGAAAGGTAAACACAGCAAGGATGGGAACTGGCCACCACACCTAATAGTTACTGCTGCTTAGTACATGAAGTGCTAGCTTTATCACGGACGGCAGGCTGCTGCCATGGAACCTACCTTTACCGTAAGGATTTAAGCCCAACCAATCTCTTCCTTCCATATGTACGGGTTTATGATGGACAGGATAGTTCCCGTATTGTTAGTACACGTATCATGCATCTTTTTGTCAATTTTTGTGTAATCCGACTTGCTGGTCTAGCAGGATTGTGTGCACTGGACGCTTGTTAGTTGTTACATAGGGTATTAAAGCTTCTTGTCGAGACACAACCCTTTTAACCTAAGGCCGGAGTCTGTAATGGTTATATCATACCACGCACTGGACCCGAGCTCAGATATCACAACTTGATGTTTAATGAAATTAATTATAATAAAAATAGCATTTATGTCTCAGCATCTTCGCTATCATGTGCCGTGGCCGAGTGATGCCGGCACCCGAAATGGAGGTAATAGTAACATTGTTGTCCACCATGCATGTCGAATGAGGCTATTAAGGAGGCTTGAGAGTAGAGGTGGCTGTTCCATCCCATATGGAGTAACAGTTAACAAGAGGCAATGCTGAAGTTGGATATCTGCCAAAATATGCAGATATTGCTGTCAAGCTGTACACCACGACACAGCGCATTACGTTCTCCGGACTGCATTCTGCTAATCTACAGGAGTTTGAAAGTGAGTGCAGAAAGGTGTCAGGTGGTGTAGGCGACCACCGATCTCCACATGTTCTATCTGCAGTTGACTTTCTGCCATGCAGCGCTGTCAAGTTATCTATTATCTGTTCTCTTTGCAAACCTGTTTTTTCCCCACTCAATTTAGCCTGTTGTATTGTAACAATAAACTATTAATTATTATTATATTATTGGAGATTGTACTTCGCCGAATCACAATCTCCATTATTTTTGACGGTGAAAGAAATCTCTGATATAACCAAATTGGACTCACGTCCGCAGTTAAAATGGGCGTATTCACCACAAGTGGTAAGCGCTAAATGACCAATTACTTTGTACCCCAAACCACCTCGTCTCATAATATGTCCAATAAATGTGAACGCTTTGATTCTGATGTCGAAAAGAAACCTCCATTTGGGGTCAATCTCCCTTAGAACCTCTTTGTTAGTTCCTCTTCGTTAGCTATCCTACTATAAGAGAGCCGGTGCGAGTTTGAAAACAAACGAAGCAAAAAACCTTCTATTGATATAGATTTGCTTTCATAACACACGAAATAAAGGCTAAATCCACCCCGCCTACTTAAACAAGGTTGCCCATCTCTGACGGAGACTGTTTCCACGTTCTACTCAACATGTCTCGTCTAAAGATAGCATTTTTTTTTGTCGATTCCCGATCAATCATCACGAGAAAAGAGAATCTAAAAATCGGTTTTAGAAACTGCATGAGTGGAGCTTACATTTTTATGGCATTGTTTTGATATAACCGTCTAGACGAATTGGAAAGAAACACATATAAAATTAATACGTTCTCTCTCTCACGCATCTTCCTACATCTCGTTTCTAATTTCTAGAAAGTCTTGCAACAGCTTAGTATTTGATTTCCCTGACGATCGTTCGTTCGGTTCCAAATTATTATAACAAAAATTTAGGGAATGCCATTGGCATTAATCTGATATAAGATGTCCATTCTAGATGCCCAAAATGACCAGTAGACACTATTTATTATTTCGATGGTAATTTATATAGAATTGTCCCAACAATGATTGTCATCTCGCATTTCATTTATTCCTTCTGTAGCTATATAGGAAAAAAGGTCATAATCTAGTTATTTTCCGTTTTCCGATCTCTATTGTCATTGTCTGAATTGCGAGGATATTCCAGGGCTTACTCGGGGAAAATTCGCGCACTGCATTGATTGGTTGAGATTAATGGATAATTTTGTTTTTCTATTTTAGGTACCATCTTTACATCGAGGAACTGTCTGCGTGATAATGTGAAATAGTATTTTTTGACAAAGCCCCGAGAGGGGATCAGGAGGGGGGGGGGGAGAAGACTAACATTCAAATTACCATGTATGTAGGGTTGCAGATTTGATTTTGCTAAAAGTGGTAGGGGAGTTGTGCCCTAAAACAATGCGCATAACATCTTCCATTTACGCCATATCTCTACATTTGACAAGAGAGCTCGATTTCATATTCATCTGTGCCCGTTTGTTATCGGGACCGGAAAGGGAAGCAAAGAATAGCAACACTGTTTACTATATGACGCCTTTCATTATTTGCTAGGAGAGCGAAGCACCAATGGGTATGCCCGGAATGCAGTGATGTCCATTTAGAACAAAAAATCAGTAACTCTTATAGTAAAGTAACAGTATGTGAAGCTTCCAAAGTCATCAATATGGTAGAAGTTAGAGATGCGTAGAGATCTTACAGCAGCAAATATCTCAATGTCACACCTCTACGACCCTGACGAGTTATGGGCTTCATTACTATTATTAGTATAGTGAGGTAATCTTCTTGCAATCGAGAACGTGTGTCCAATTTGGTTATATGAAAGCCTTTTCCAATAACAATAGTGTAGGTCGCGGTTCTGATAATCCAGTCACCACGACCTCAGATTTTATTCAGTGCCACAGTTAAACGTTCGTAGAAGAATATATCTCCAATATATATGTATCCTGTCCGGCGGCATGGTACTGGGTACTTCTGTGACGGCCACTATACCGAGTTCACATCCCACCGCAGGCAATTGTGCATACAGACCGTTCAGAAAGCAATGGCTAACTACTAAACATATATATATCGCCTAGAAAATAACTACAGCCACAAAATGCTGATTTGATGGCTACATACTTAATAGGATATTGTAACAATTTTGAATGAGATTAAAGTATGTGTAGCTTACGCTACGCTACAATTCCCATGTTTTGTTTTTTTACTGCATGGGGCGGTATTAATAGTTTTTTTTACTGCATGGGGCGGTATTAATAGTTTTTTACTGCATGGGGCTGTATTAATAGTTTTTTTTACTGCATGGGACGGTATTAATAGTTTTTTTTACTGAGTGACTGTATTAATAGTTTTTTTTACTGCATGGGGCGGTATCAATAGTTTTTTTTACTGCATGGGGCGGTATTAATAGTTTTTTTACTGCATGGGGCGGTATTAATTTATATGTTACTGCATGGGACGGTAGTAATAGGTTTTTTTACTGCATGGGGCGGTATTAATAGTTTTTTTACTGCATGGGGCGGTATTAATAGTTTTTTTTACTGCATGGGACGGTATTAATAGGTTTTTTACTGCATGGGACGGTATTAATAGTTTTTAAATGAATGGAACGGTAAAAATCGTTTTTTAATGCATTGTGTGGTATTTATAGTTCTCTATAGCTCTGTCGTGACAACAGGAAAGATAGAAGGGACAAGATCAAGGGCAAGACCCAGAGAAAAGATATTGGACAATTTGACTAAATGGCTTCGATTGACGACTCCAACAGAGATAATGACATATATGTGAGATCGATGTACATGGAGAAATATGATCGCCAACGTCATTCGACACGGCATATGATGATGATAGCTCGTTAGTCCTGTTTAGTGATTTCTGGGTTTGACAGAGCTCACCTGAAAAAACTCCCAGGAAAATGTATTTTGATTAACGTTAGGCATCTTTTCTAGTGCCTGTCGTCTTGATGTTCAGATAGATGAGATATATGTTTAATATTATTTTATGTACCGAGGCTGCATTGTTTCACTTCATAAATCGAGTGCACGAGATGCTGCAGTAAACGTGTGCACAAAATGTTAAGAATATATAGAAACAACTATTAAAACGTGACCGCGCGCACACATACACACTTATTTATAAATGTGACTTTCGATTGTGACAGAATGTGACAGAAATACGAAATCTGTATCCTCTGGTAAGATCTGCTGCGTCTTCTCTCTGTGTGTTGGGCAGTCCCAAACTATGTTTTCAGGAATCTGGTGGCTATTCATTTGTGTATGAGATCCTCAGTCGATAAAGGTGACCTAACAGTCTGCAGTGGACTGTTCTCAGGCGAAATAGTGTGATCTGTTGGTATCTTTATAGGTGATGTATTACATCGGGTGCGTTTTCCAATGTTATTTGTTTATTCTACTTTGATGTGTATGTGCATTATTATTTTTGAATCTCCAGTGTAGGGCAGTGATTGTCTGTGTTGTTTCATTTCACTTCCTGTTCTTGACAGAGCATCCGATTTTTCATTTCCCATGTTTCCACAATGTGAGATATCCATTGAAGCGTAATAGCTGAGGATGTATGGATGTGTCTGAGCTCTTGTCTGATGTTGTGCAGAAGTCTTTCATTTATGGGACTTTGGATTTATTCTAATATGAATCTACAATATGTTAATGGTTCTGCAAGATTTCCAGCAGGATGTGGTCTAGAGAATGGATATACGTTGTGTTGATGTTTTATTTGCGTCAATTGGCCAGAATTATCAAAGTGTGACTGTCAAGCCATTGTATTTAAATTATCTCGATATATTAAATATTAAGTTACAAGATGTCGTTCTTATTCTACTGTCTGAACTGTCGCCACATGATCTAGTCTACATTATTTGAATCCCGAGACAAACACATTTACTGTCTCCATCCAAATCTCTTAACGAGAGCTTTTAACAATTTTAGTACAGACAAACAAGAAATACGACGTTCACAGTGTCGTTAATGACCAATAAACAACAGACATCAGAATCATAGATGATCTGATATGGACATCAATATTAACTGATGGAAACATTAATACTAACAGATGAGTATAGCTGAAATATTTGCTAGTTTATTGATTAATTCACATTAACGGAGAAGGCTGTCAGCCTGTCGTATGTCAATAAAACAAGATTCCTACAAGGGAGATCTAATTTGAACAGTTGCAAGACATACATAATTAGATGAAATTGAGCGAGACACAATTTTTAAGTCATTGATTTTGACTTAATCTGTTTAAATAATATATGTTTTCGTGAATCGATAGTCTACTAAATAGTACAGAAAGCAGATGTTCTGGTTTGTAAGACGTAAATACAAATTCGATGAAAATTAGCGGCAAAAAATACAGAAAGTATTTCTTTTCCACGCCATTGTGACATATTGTGAGTTATGGCTGCAAGTTAACATAAGCGCGCACAGGACAATTCCATATTGGCCCAGATACCCCTCTCAATAATTACTTCCGAGTTAACGGTTTAAAATGTCTGTTTGATTTTAATTGTTTAGCATCTTCGTATAGCTAGGATGTTTCTGCGTCCGAATTGTCTCCTTCTTTCTTGGCAGCGACCATTATTTATACTTGTGAAATCTAAAACGACAAATTCCCTTACTGATTATGCCAGAGCCCTCTACTAAAGCACCTTACGATTAGTGTATTAGAAAAAAAAACCGTGTTACAAGTCTGTACTTTTCTCTTCACTAATGTGATTTTTCCCATGCTTTTCATTGGTCACTTAGTATATATTTTTATGTCGACAGCCAGTGAAATTACAGGAAAAGTCAAATGCACCACTTTTAAAAAGATATTTTCCAATTTAGTCCACCGGACTTATTATATCGATGGGACAAATATAAACAATGATTACCAATATCGCAAAATGGGGCAAATTTCTTCAATAGGGACCAATATCGCCAATGATGACCAATATCGCAAAATGGGACAAATTTCTTCAATAGGGACCAATATCGGCAATGATGATTTTGTGTTTTGTATATTGATGGTCTACACCTTTATCAATTGTTCTAAAAATATTATAAGGCGCCCCATATTATGTGATTATCCATGGCCATGTATATGCATAAGGTGGCAAGAGTCATGCTAAGATACAGGGTTTCAGACTCATAACGATGCAGAATACGATCGGCAAGTTGTTAGAAAAGATTGTGGCGTGGAAATTGTCCCTACATCTAGAAAAGAATAATAGACTACCATCAACATTGGGAGGTTATCGTCCAGGTAAGCAGACTTGGCACAATGCCGCCGTGTTCGCGCAGGACGTTTTCGAAGGTTTTGACACACAAATGGAGACATGCGCTGCTGCAATAGACCTGGAGGATGCTTATAACAGAGTGCCCTTGGATTTCTTGATGACCATAATGCTGGAACTCCACGTAAGTCCATTTGTTGTCAGGTGGATTGTCTCTGCACTTTATCAGAGACAGGTTGTTCTTAGGTGTGGGAGTTGGTCTTCGCCACCAATAGTCATAAATCCAGGACTATCACAAGGGTCACCTCTGTCCCCAGTACCTCATAATTGTAAAGGCTTATAAAGGTCTTGCGACGATGAAAGTTATTGCTGCTGCTCAATGCGAACAGAGACTGCTATTTCTGCTGTATCAGGGATTGGTGGTGGCGGTGGTAGAGTACGCACTGGCAATTCTGACACTGAGTCAAACTCAAACAGAAAGATTGGATAGAATCCAAAATGAAGCAATGCGAATAATTTTGGGGTGCACGAGAGATACGTCGGCTCGGGCTATGCGATACTTACTTGATTGCCCAACTGCGGAGCAAAGAATACAAATGTGCAGGGCGCGGGACTACCTAAATATCACCGCTGAAAAAGAGCACCCTCTACACCCAGAAATTATCAAAGTGAAAGGAAGTCGACTAAAGAGAGGAAAGTCGTGGATGGGGCGCGCAGAGGACATTATACAGAGTGTCTGCAGATTGGAGGATGTACTACCTGGTGCCGAATGGAGTCTGGCACCCTCGGATTACCCAACAGCCTTCGAAGGAGTAATAACACTCAATAGAGAGTGCAGGGAAGGGTGTCCGACAGTGGTCGAGTCGGAGGTGCTCGCTCTGATCAGTGAGAATTCCAGGGAAGGTGATATACGACTCGTAATTATATATACAGATGGGTCAGCTGAGAGACACATCAGGAGTTCCTGGGCTTTCACTGCTTAAAGGTGGGGGGAGACTATCAGAGAGGAAAGTGGTGCATTCGTTCAGACGACAAGCAGCTTGACAATGGAGATTCTGGCGGTGACCAAAGCTTTGCAATGGGTCTGCTCACAGACTGTCTGCGAGCATGCCTGTATCCTCAGTGACTCCATGAACATGATTGTGAGAGTTCAGACGGGGTACGTTCGAGAACAGTGGCTGGATGCAGTGAATAATTTCTGTGTGTATATAGTGATTTTTATTTTTGTGCCAGGACACGCGGGAGTCCGGGGTAATTACATAGCAGATAGGTTAGCCGCCCACGCTGCTACTACGGCTGTTGGTGGAGCGATGGATGGGGCAGACATTTTGAATGCCCTACGTGAAAACGCACGAACAAATGACTGTACAAGTGACGATGACTCTTGTTCCATGATTAGAATAAAGGAACTTGGTTTGAAATGTGGTGTCGCTAGAAAGGAGAGTTTTCGCGGGCGA